>JAGDYQ010000355.1:0-507296 GCA_021962125.1 Bulinus truncatus | reverse complement strand
TTACTTCTTCAACTCTGGTTTTGAAAGTGGGGAAAATGGCAAGTCATGGACTCATGTAACTGTTACGCCTGTATTTTTTTAATTAAAATATCTATTAGCCACTCATGCGTTTGTATTATTATTAAGTAAATTATTATTAATATCAGTTCAGTTTGAGTATTATAAATATATTGACGTTTGAACATCTTTTAGCTTTAATTAAACATGGTTCTCACAAATCCAAAAAAAAAAAGAACTGGTAATCAAGTTAAGTAACACATAGAAAAGACTTGTATGTGTTTAAATACCATATCAGCAGTATATTAAGTAACTTATTTGGACCAATTTTTAATGTGGGTTATATGTTTTAAAGCCTTGCAACTTTTGGAGTGAATAAGAGAAATATACACAGTCCCCTGAAGGAGTCTGTTCTTTCAAAACTACAGAGATTAACTTATGAACTTTTCATTCATTTTTAATTTATTATATTAAGTAAATAACAGACATTCAGACTCTTGATAAACAAATAATAACAGAGAAATAGATGAAAACATAATAAAACATTTAAAACAAATAAAAATGGTAGGGTCAATAATTGGAAAAAATGTCCTTGATGAAATAGTAGTACTATATCAAGAAGAAATTGGAGTTAAAATCACTAAATGATCAAAAAAACAGTACATTATCTCTAAGTAAGCATGAATTGAAACAAAACATATGTGTTTTGAAAAGCTCCAGAAATAAACATTTATTACTATGAGAGGCATTGAAAGATGAAATTAAAAAAGAAGGGAATGATGCCTACCAACAGTGCAGGATTTATATATAACCTACACAAGCTATAGCTTAGGACCCCCACTTTTTTGGAGGCCCCCAAAAATTGTTAGAGTGAGCGATTGTCATACATGTTTAGATATTTAGCACTGCCATTTAATTTCTGGAATTATTAAGGGCCCCATATCCCAAATGACGGATGGCCGAGTGGTGTAGATACCCGACTGTCGACATGTTATCTGGTGCAAAGTCGTCCCACAAGTCCACCCGGCTTTAAATGTGTACCTGAATTAAGTTGGGGAAGTAAAGGTGGCTTGGCGTTGTGCTAACACACAATCCCTTCATATGTCGAGCTTATTGAAACAGAAGAATACTAAATTTCATCTGCCCCGATGGCCCAGTAGGGCTAAGGGAACTTTTCTATATCCCAAATAGCTTAGGGCCTTATGAGTCTAAATCCGATCCTGCTGATCAATTAAATGGTACATTAATAACTCATTTAAATGGTATATGCTTACATTAACTTAAAAGTAAAATTACTTAAATTTCGAAAGTTGCACTTACTTAGGTGAGCTCCTGTAGTGGTAAAATGCGTAAAGTATTTTTTAGCTTTCCATGACTTATGAAATAATTAGAATATAATTGAAATGTATGCATCTAATGTTATTGTTACTATTGTTACTAATATAAACTTTCAAATAATACTTAATAGTGGATTTTTCCCTAATGAAAAGTATTTTTATTGATTTTTTACATGCATGGATTTATCCATCCCTGTACTGTATACATAAAAGTAATTGGCCTAACGACTATTTTATAGTTAAGAGCGATGTATATCCTACATTTTCATATATAAATGTTGAATATATACGTAACAGTTCTTTTTTTTTTTGTGAATTTTTGAAAATGACCAATTTTTTATGGTTTTTTTTTACCCCACCTAATTCTAACCTTTATTATAGTAATCATAAATAATCTTCAGATATTATGACTAATTGAATGTATAGAACTTAAGTTACCCTACAGATTGATGTAATTAGTTCTTATGTGTGTTGATTACAATATTTATTATGGTTTTTTGAAATGTCACGAATTTTGAAAATTTATCTCCCTTTTTATTTTTTCTAAAAAATGACGAAAACCCATTTTCAGTGCTATAAATTTTAATGACATTATAATTTTACACCCTTGAAAAAAATTGAGTTTATTCTATGTATATTTGTGTTTGTATTTAATGTACATGATTTGGTGTACAGGAAATACTTTTGCAGATAACGCTTGGCAAAAATGGCACTTTTGAAGCTGTTGTGAAGTGTGCCGGATTTAAGCCGGATTTCTTTGTTGTTTGAAATTTGTAAGAATTTTTTTAGCGCAACATAATTTTGAAATATTTAGCACTATACAATTAAATTAAAACAATAACTTCCTTTGCTTTTTTAAAACTACAATACCGTCGATCGCTTTTAGTTCTTTATGTAAGTAAAAATATATTAAAAAGGAAGATTTGAATCGCATTTAGTCTAGTAGTAGTAATACGACACATTCCGTGTTTTCTTTAAACTACATTAAGCTACAAAAGTTTAACTTCTTTAAAGAGCAGACAACGATCTATTATTGTTTGTTTACAGTTTAAAAATAGGTCAATAATTTATTTTTCTGCAAATTTTTTAGTTTAGTGGATTTTGTCACGATTTGGATAAAATTCCTCGCATATTTAGATACATTATTTGAAGATACATTTTTAACTGAGCATTAAAGTGATATTGATTTAGATTTGAAATGCATTTTAATTTGCGTTTTATGGAAAATAGTCAGATAATGATTTAAAGGAAAGTATGAATGAAATAACAAGGTTTGGTAACGTCACTATGGAAAACTAGAGAAAAATGAACTATCGGGAGGTGCCACAGTATAAATATATTTGTTTCGAGTTCATTTATTAATAAACATGAGTATTTTACTTTCTAAGATATGTTACCCAGTTCTTTGTTTGATTGTAATAGAAATCAAGTTAAATTAGGTACAGCTTTATTAAAATAATTTTTAAAACAAAGAACCTGTTATTTTGACAGAGTCATCTTTCTTAACTCAAGATTGGGGAATGGGTTTTAGTCACATTATTCAAGATCTAAATGGTTAATACTGTTTGTTACTATCTAGAACTTAAAATCTGTATTCTATTTTTCATTCTTATATCTTTTTTATGTTAGGCGAGAACTTACTACTTCGTTCGGAAGAGTTACTATTTAATTTGGTAAAATCCGGTTCCTGTTCTGATTCCGGCAGGATTCAAATATTAAATCCGATTCCTGTTCCGATTCCTGCAGGATCTAAAAATTAAAATTCGGTACAGCCCTAATAAATATACATTCCAATGACGTAGTCTGAGTGGAACTTCTAATTAAATATTCCCGTTCTTGATGTGTTTCTATTTTTAGCTCAACCTATTACGTTGTTAACCTATTTAAACACCAACTAATACACACCCTGATATATATATATATATATATATATATATATATATATATATATATATATATATTTTATATATTATATTTTACTTCTGGGGTGTAGCAAGATAAAAGCTAATAAGTTGTTTTGTTCTTTTTTTTTTTTTTTTGAATATGTTGTAGCAAAATATTTATGACAAGAATATATCACAATACTATCTATATAAACCTGTTTTCAGATTCTTTTTATAAATAGCTATAAATTGTATTTTTGAAATGTATGTATATATTTTTTTGTTTTACGCAGTTTTGTTTCTTATATTTACACATATGATCAACTTTTTTAAGTATAAAAAGAAGTAAATATTGTGAAAGGAAAATAGTCTTAACTCTCGCTATTCTTATTAAATTGTATGCATTTTTTTATAATTTTTAAAATGTTCGACTATTTATTTCCCTACCATTCTATGAATTATATTTTCTATAGGCCTACCTGTATGTTCAAAAATACATATTTCACACAGAGCTTACATATTTTATGAAACAAATAGATATATTTATAAAATTGTATTTAAATTTTTCTATTTAATCCTGTTTTACATTGTTGTTGCTCATCATAATATTTAAAAATCGTTTATTATGACTTTCTATATACTACACACTGAATTTAACTTTTTTCCCTTTTATATTAAACACGTTTGCAGTGATCTCGTTCAACAAAACTATTCAATTATATTTTTTGCCATTTCAGGTTTCTTCAAATTGTCTCAATTCATCTTTGGTTTTAAAAAAAAATTATCTACATTTTTCTTTATTATTATAGAATTTTTTTTCAATAAAGTACTGCATCATTTTTCTTGTACTGTTGTCCCCAATGCATATGATAATTCAGATGGTGCAGACGCCTTAAAATCTTCTTATAACGGCTTTTCGGAATCGTAAACAATTTTTCTGATATCCATCTTTTCATACCAAAGGCGTAACTGAACTTGGGGGTTATGCTTTTGTGGTACTTGTTTTGCCATAAGTGTTTTCACCACTTTTTGTACTATATGGAACAAGAATCGGACAGCATTATCACAACTGTGACAAAGTTAAAATATGAAATGATTTTTGCAATAACCTGTGCATGTGTAAATGTTGGAAAAAAAAAAAAAAGCAAATAATTTTTTTTGTATAAACATACAATTTAATCCAGTTTTGCAGTTTGTCGACACTTATTTAATCTGTATAAATGTCTAAAATTTATTTTTAAAATTTCTTTTCAGTGCCTCCTCGGAAATGCGCGGTCCGAATTGACCGCCAATTTTTTAGCGGTTAAACAGACACTGCTTATTCGCGATCTGTGCCGCGATATTGGGTATTTATTATATATATATATATATATATATATATATATATATATATATGTGTGTGTGTGTGTGTGTGTGTGTGTGTGTTAGTGCGTGATTGTATGTGTGTGTTTGTGTATGTTTGTGAAAAAAAGAACTTGTGTAATTTGTCAGGTTTAAATTATGAGACATCTAGATAATTTCATCTTATCAGCAATTCAGCGTACATGATATATATTGGCAGGCCCGTAGCCAGAGGGGGGCAAGGGGGGGCTCAGCCCCCTACCCCGTGCATGACCTGAGCCCCCCGTGCATGATTTAATTTTTTTGACACAATTTTAATAATAACGGCTATAAAAAATCAATCATTTTGTTTAATAAATCAATAATAATTAAAACTTATTATATTATAGACCTTTCTCACTTGTATTCCTGCGCGTCAGCTGTCTTTGTGAAAGAATCATAATGGGCTTCCGGTCGCTTTGTTTATACTTGATTAATATTTAGCTCGATTATTTTTCCTACTTTTTTTGTCTAATATATGATAAAATGACTTTAAATTTAATACCAAAATTTAATTTTTGTGATGTTGACAAGTTTTTGAAGTCACAAAATGTCCCGATATAAGATTATGTAGAGACTTATGTAGGTACTTATGTAGAGACTTATGTAGGTACTTATGTAGGGTCATATGTAGAGACTTATGTAGGGTCATATGTAGGGACTTATGTAGGGTCATATGTAGAGACTTGTGTAGGGTCATATGTAGGGACTTATGTAGGGTCATATGTAGGGACCTATGTAGGGTCATATGTAGGGACTTATGTAGGGTCATATGTAGGGACCTATGTAGGGTCATATGTAGGGACTTATGTAGGGTCATATGTAGGGACCTATGTAGGGTCATTTGTAGGGACTTATGTAGGGTCATATGTAGGGACCTATGTAGGGTCATTTGTAGGGACTTATGTAGGGTCATATGTAGGGACCTATGTAGGGTCATATGTAGGAACTTATGTAGGGACTTATGTAGGGACTTATGTAGAGACTTATGTAGGGTCATATGTAGGGACTTGTGTAGGGTCATATTAAGGACTTATGTAGGGACTTATGTAGGGTCATATGTAGGGACTTGTGTAGGAACCTATGTAGGGTCATATGTAGGGACTTATGTAGGGTCATATGTAGGGACGTATGTAGGGTCATATTAAGGACTTATGTAGGGACTTATGTAGGGTCATATGTAGAGACTTGTGTAGAGTCATATGTAAGGACTTGTGTAGGGTAATATGTAGGGACTTATGCGGGGTCATATGTAGGGACTTATGTAAGGTCATATGTAGGGTCACATGTAGGGACGTATGTAGTCATTTGTAGGGACTTATGTAGGTACTTATGTAGGGTCATATGTAGGGACTTATGTAGGGTCATATGTAGAGACTTATGTAGGTACTTATGTAGGGATTAATGGAGGAACTTGTGTACTATATAGGGTCATAGTTATGTACTTATGTAGGGTCATATGTAAAACAGTATATTTTTGGTTAGCATATATTGTGCGATAGATAGTAATTAAAAATCGGTAGTAAAAGGTTTGAAACTACTACCTCATTATGATTTTAAGATAATAATAATAATAAATAATCACACTGAAAAATATATTAAATTTTGATTATTTGATTTTCATGATTAAAATTAAAAGAATAGCAGGTAACAGAAATGTATTATTCGCAAATTCAAGTACATTAATTGGTACCGGAAGTGTAACTTGTACATCAAAACAAACAACCCAGTAAGGGGACTACTTTATGAGAAAGGTCTATAGCTTATCTAGTTTTTGGGCATAAAAGATTGAATCTTATTGAAGTTCACTTCTGGGTATTTTGAACATTTGGTGCTTCAACAGCCGTGTGTGAGAGCAGTTTCGCAACCCTCACACGAATGCTCACCCCATATCGCAGATAAATGTTACAAAAGCGTCTAAGCAATCTTTTCCTGCTTGCATTTGAAAAAGATTTAACAGACAATCTGAATGCTGAAGCATTTTTAGGTAAATTCAGTGCTAAGTGAGGGGGCACTCCACACCTAGCGGGGGGGGGCACGGCCCCCCAGTGCCCCCCCTTGGCTATGGGGCTGGCTAAACCACGAAGTTTGCAAATTTGAAACGTATAATAATATAAGTTCGCAACAAGTGCCGACGAGTGGGGGGGCAGGGGGCCAATGCCCAGGGGCCCGGCGAGTTTTAGGGACCCGGACTGAGCTGGCCAATCAACTTTTTAAAATATTAATATCAGCCCAGGGGCCCGAAATTTCTGTCGATGGGCCTGTTCGCAACCTTGTACAAGTTTTATATATTGATATCTTCTGAGGACAGCTAGCAACTTAAATAAGTTAATAAAATAGCATTGACTTCAGACTTCATTTTTATACATATGTATAATAAAATAATAAAGTTCAAACTCAGTGATTTCTGAGTGATGTTATTTAATTTGCAAATTTACTTTTTAGCAGAATTAATTTTATTTTAAATTGAATAATTGCGACTGTTTTTGTTGATAGATCTGTTCTTTGTTTTCAATATTTTATAAGAAATATCACACAAATAGCTAAGATTTATTCACGCATCTTTGTCGTTCTTCCCGGGTTGTACGTTTAACCAACAGTATAATGATATAAATCAGGTATCTATTGTGTAACAATTGTGTAGCAGAACTATTGGTCAATATATTTAAAACAGGAATCAGAAATTGCTCAGCCTCAATAAATTTTTATCATTAAAACCCTTTATTATTTAAATTATTTTTAACAAAACTGCAACATGCCATGCATTATTAAAACGTAGTTAAAATTATATATTTCTAATTAATAGCTAAACAATCGGTACTAAAATGCACCATTCCAGATATAGAACTGCAAAAAATTTCTTGGGGAGGGGACTCACTGAGATCCCCTCCCCAAACCCCTCCTCTCCGTTCGGAAGCTTTCGGCGCTTCGCGCCTCCATTTTCGCCCCCCCCGAACATTTCTTCTACCCCACCAGGGGCGGATTTAGGGGGAGGGGCCGGGGGGCCTATGCCCCCCCCGTTATCGCAAGTTTAGGTAATACATCATTAAAGTATCGAAATATTTTTTGTTCTAAGACCAATTTTCAACAATGAAAACAGTTTTGCCCCCCCCCCCGGGCGGTCAATGTTTTAAACCCCCTCCCCCGTCAAAGTTGTCTAGATCCGCCCCGATCATTTCTTGGGCACCCCCCCCCCCCCGAAAAAAAAATTTCTTCGCCCCCCCGAAAATGTCTTCGGCCCCCCCAATCCAATATTCCTGGCTACGGGCCTTATATTGGGCCGTTTATGTTTAGCTGATATCATTCTTTTGACTTCAGAAGCTTCAGATATCTCCTCAACCAGAATTAATACTTATCAAATTATGTTTACAGTCTTAACTGCTTCTTACCGGATAGATATGAATATGTTATATATATATACTACGTATGTTAGACGACACGATTGTTTCGGGAATTTCCCATGTAATCTAATGAGGAGACGTAAAACGACACGATTGTTTCGGGAATTTCACATGTAATCTAATGAGGAGACGTAAAAAGAAGCATTCCCTTATAGTACAAAATGTATTCAAAATAAGAATTCATTGCAAACAATTAGGTATGGTAATTATTTTGGCGACATGCGGGAATTTCGTAAATGAATCAAGATAAATATTTTTAATTGTTATAGACTTCTAAATTACTTAAAATTCATTAATTTATAATTACATTATCTATCATTTTATTTTATATTTACTGAAGCGCTAAATGCATTTAAATCAGCTTAGACAAAATTTATAATGAAAGTATAATACTTTTAACCTATATCATACATTTACTAAAGAGCAAGGCACCAATTTGTTGTTAAATAATTACCGACACGTTATTGCACACTTCTATTTCACACTTCCCAGACCGTCACCTAAAAAAAAAGTTGTGTTTACATTTTTAAAGCTTGATGCCGATTGATAAGATAGAGACAGAGAGAGAGATACAATGTAGCACGGTGTGTAAATGCATGCACTCGTGTGTATCGCTATCTTGACCTACAAGCACGCAAATCGATTTGACGCAAGCAAGGGAAGTAGCCCATTTATTAGTGCCATTCGTCGTGTGGTTATATGTTTTAAAGTTAATTAAAGGTAAACGTCATAAGATAAAAGGCTAGTGGTGTGCTACACTCTGAAACGTAACCCGGTTATATCCCTTTATTAGTTATGAGAAATATTTTTGTTAAAACTATAAAAAAAAATTAATTAATTGCAAAATTAATTATTGAATCATGCATTGTCATGGAGGAAGAACATGTTTGCAAAATTTCAAGAAAATAAGGCTCTAAAAATGACCTAAAAAATCAATTATAAATTTTTTCACAAAAATAAAATGTTTACATACTTAAATACATTAAAAAAAAGTTTCGAGTTAAGAAAACGGTTAGAAAATTCTCATCAAACTCTGCTCTCATAAAACATAGCCTCTTTCTCAACCTCGTTTAAACTCATTCTCAATTTCACCAACTATTCCGTTCCATGATTCCACCTCTGATCTTCTCACCTAGTCACAGCCACGCCTTACTGGTCACGCTCCATTCACAACACTCACGTTTAGACATTTCAACTCGCCAACCGACTCCGCATTACGCCCGTAGCCAGTGGTGGGGGGGGGGCTGTGGGGCCGCCCCCCCCTGCGATTTATCTGTTTGTTTGCTTTACTTAGTAACATTTATTTCCTGCCCCCCCCCCACCCCTGCTATTGGCCTGGCCCCTGCTGTAGAATTTTCACGCTACTGGGCTGCTCCGCATCGTCCTCACCAGCAAATAGTATCCTTAAACACACACATATTAATGACTTCGCCCTCCATGTGTGTGTGTGTGTGGAATAAATAAATTTGGCCTAGAAATTTAATTAGCATAATTAACTGGCCAATTAAGGAAGAAGAGATTGACCGACGAGAAAAATACAGACGACTTAAGAGACGACGACAGATATTCATAAGGGAAGGAAGTAATTCTTATTACATCATTTATTCTTATATATTATGTATGTATTTCTCATCAGTAAATATAATCAAATATACAAAAATACCAGCCAACTTTCTATTCAGTGATTTATAACTGTTTGTATGTGTTTACGTCTCACACATATCTGTGGACATTTAATCAATATGCAAGTAATATAATAAAAGAAACTCCGAAGAGACTGAATATACTACGACTGATATACACCTTCCCATAAGCAGAAGACCCACAGAAGAAATAATAATAAATAATAATGTATATACAACTATTTACATCATAAATTATACTACAAGAAAATATACCCATGACAATATATATATATATATATATATATATATATATATATATATATATTTATATATATATTTATATAAATTTATACACATATCCCTGGTTCATGCTTCCCCCCCCCCAACGACAACATCGGTTAAGGGTGAAATGATATTTATATATCTATATATATAAGTGTGACGAATGTCAATTTATAATAAAATATTATAAAATACACCACGTGTTTACAAATTCAAAAAGAAAACAAATAAAAAAAAAAAGAAATTCGAGCACATTAATAGTCTGTCAGTTTTTTTCCTGAGAAAAAAAAAATAACTTTAAAAAACAAAGAACATGCACATTTTATTTGTGCATGTGTGTATAAGCACACTTTTCAATTGTCTAGAGAGTATACATTTTAATGTAGTTATGTGACGTAAGTGAAACGTCACTTGTCATTTTACTTGGATACCAATTAGTCTTGAATCGTTAGTGAATTGTTTTATTTTGATATAGCAGGACGTGCCTCTGCTTAGTACTAGTTAGATTCTTATGGAATTACCTCTTATTTAATATTGATTTGTCAACAACGTCAGTCAGTATCACATGTTATATTACATATATTATGTTATTATCATATTGTCTTCGATATTAAAGTATGTATCAGCGACTAGCTCGTCTTTTTATCAATTAAGGAGAATGTCTAGTATGAATCGTAGTTGAATAGCACGCAACCAATCTAAACTCAACCACACACACACACCTCCACAATTACTTAAACGTGTCTTTGATATGAACCAAAACTGGCAAAACCTGACAAAATCTTAAAACTCCTTGAGTCTGATCTAAAAGGAATTAATATTTCAAGAGGCCTCTTTAGCAGGAATAGGAAACGAAATGTGATAAACAGTGCTAAGAAATTTAAAAAAAAAAAAGACGTGGAGAGGTGCAATAATGGGATGAAATTAAAGAAAAAAAAAACGTAATAGGTAAATAGCATTTTACCAGTCACAAGTAATATATCGTTTTGAGAATGTGGTAATGATGATGAGATAATGGTGCATTAGAACTGAAATGTATTTTAATGTAGTTTCATTGATTGGTAGTGTACATGTACTTTTTATTTGTTTTCAAATATATTACTTCTACAAATTTTAGCCCTTTTTAGACATCCCTTCCCCTCAAGTCAAGAAGTAACCTATAACTTTTTTCTTTTCATCTTCCACCCTATGTTAGCTGACGTAATTAATGGACTATCCCAGTAATGATTTTACAAAAAAAAAGTAAACAGTTTAAATATTTCCATTTACAGCGTAGTATTAAAGGAGAAGCCCCATTGTATAATAAGAAACCGGAACCGGCGCATTCCAAAAAAAAAAGTAGTTGAATATCTTACAAAGGGACGTTAATCGGAAACGTTTTATAATACAAATTATAAATAACCACGTAATTTAAACATGCAAAATTAACTTTCTAGAGCAGTGGTCCCCAACCTGTTTCTCGCCACGAACCAATCAGCATTTGATCATTTGACCGCGGCTTACTGAAAAAAAAGGGGAGGAGGAGGGGTGGCCTTGAGTGTTATTCGTCCATGGAATGTCGCAAAATTACGAGAGAAACAAATAAAGAGGAAGTAGTTTAATGTTTCTTGGAAGGCCCACTAACGTCCGTTCCACGGACCGATACCGGGCTGACGACCACTGCTTTAGAGTTTCATAAATGTAGTGTTGTTTTCGTCGACGAAAACTAAAACTAAAAACCTTCGTTAACGAAAATGTTGACTTTTCGTCAACGAGAACTAAAACTAAAACTAAAATTAGCAGCAAGACTAAAACGAGACGAAAACTAAATCTCGTAGACAAAAGACTGAATAAAAACTGAGACTAAAACTCCCCAACGAAATAAAAACTAAAATCACCATATATCGTCTTTTCCGGTATAATGTTGACACATGAAAGAAAGAACAACAAAAGATAAAAAAAAAAGAAAAATGACAGCCGACGATATAAATTTTGCTTTGAAAGTTTGAAATTGCCATGCGGTTAGATCAAAGAGTGTCGTTTTACAAGATACAGTCGATTCTGCTTAATTGGGTCTTGTTTACCCTACCCTCCACTACCGCACTTACCCCCCCCCCCCCACCACTTACCCCCCCCCCCCCCCAAAAAAAATACACACGTCATTTGTGCCTTTTTCTTTCTTTAAATAATAGTATAGCCAGAATGTACGTGCTCCCTTATTATGAACGCGTTTTTTTTTTTATTTTCCCTCCTCGCCCATCCCAATTTCATTTTTGACACTTAGCAGCCTCTCTTCCCCCCCCCCCCCCCACAAAGATGACGTTACTGTATTGCTTCCCAACCACCTTACCCCCTCTGTCCCAAACGATGGTACGTACCGAACTATATTGCACGCGTCTACAGAATGATGTTAACTAATGGTATTCAAGGTCATAAATTAGAATTAAGAAATGACAATCCTATTGTTTCAAGGTCATATTGCTGTGATTTATGTAAACTTGAGTTTCTGTGTTCGGGTGTTTTTTCTTGCTTTTTTTTTTTAAATGTAGTCTGATCTGGTTATAGAATTGGTCTTAGAATAAACACGTTTGTTTTAATTTTGACTTACGTTTTCGGTTTCTTATTGTTATTACGTTTTTAGTTGTTTTTTTGTACATGCACTGCAAGTCTGCTAGTCTACAACATAGTCAAAAATTTAGTCATGGTATTGGCACATAAAACAATATGATAGTGTAACTTATAATGTGACAATGAAGTGAAATGACTCAGTTTCAGTACACTGAGCTGTCATCTCTGTGTCTACTATTATTATGCTTCAATCTGTTTCAACAATTGGTCATGAACAATGATGTTAATTGTTATTGGTGTTTACAAGACTAAAACTAAAAGTGAGACTAAAATACATAAGACGAAAACTAAAACTCTGGTGTTTTAGTCGACGAAAACTAAAACGAAAACTAAAATTGGGCCTAAAACTAAAACTAGACTAAAACTAAAATTATTACAGAAAAAACGAAATAAAAACTGAAACTAAAATAGGACCTGGGACTAAAACAACACTACACAAATGCTATTCATAAACATCAATGACAGAACGTGTTTACGGGTATTACCCTTCATGCGTTGTTGAAAATTTTCTATAAATAGCATTCACGAGATTGTCGATGACATGACTACGTCGTGTATATGCTTTACCATTTCAAAGGCATCCAAAAGGTAAATAGTAACTATTTATGTCACAACTTCGTTAGTAGTGCCGTTAGATCAATAAAATTAGTTAAACCAAATGGATGAAGAGAATCTCTGTTTAATTTTAAGATTAAAATTATTTATTAATTTTAAGATTAAAATTATTTAAAACCATCAACTTTATAGCGTCATGAAATTATGAAATACTAAATGTAATATTATATAAAACGGTTAAAAAACACAATATATTTAATGCACTAGAAGTTCATTGAATTTAAACATATTTTTAGAAATTATGTTGTCCTACATAGACATAGAGGCAACTCTGGATTATTAGCCAGGCCCGTAGCCAGGAATATTGGATTGGGGGGGCCGAAGACATTTTCGGGGGGGCGAAGAAATTTTTTTTTTCGGGGGGGGGGGGGGTGCCCAAGAAATGATCGGGGCGGATCTAGACAACTTTGACGGGGGGGGGGTTAAAACATTGACCGCCCCGGGGGGGGGGCCAAAACTGTTTTCATTGTTGAAAATTGGTCTTAGAACAAAAAATATTTCGATACTTTAATGATGTATTACCTAAACTTGCGATAACGGGGGGGGGGGGGGCATGGCCCCGGCCCCTCCCCCTAAATCCGCCCCTGGTGGGGTAGAAGAAATGTTCGGGGGGGGGGGCGAAAATGGAGGCGCGAAGCGCCGAAAGCTTCCGAACGGAGAGGAGGGGTTTGGGGAGGGGATCTCAGTGAGTCCCCTCCCCAAGAAATTTTTTGCAGTTCTATATCTGGAATGGTGCATTTTAGTACCTATTGTTTAGCTATTAATTAGAAATATATAATTTTAACTACGTTTTAATAATGCATGGCATGTTGCAGTTTTGTTAAAAATAATTTAAATAATAAAGGGTTTTAATGATAAAAATTTATTGAGGCTGAGCAATTTCTGATTCCTGTTTTAAATATATTGACCAATAGTTCTGCTACACAATTGTTACACAATAGATACCTGATTTATATCATTATACTGTTGGTTAAACGTACAACCCGGGAAGAACGACAAAGATGCGTGAATAAATCTTAGCTATTTGTGTGATATTTCTTATAAAATATTGAAAACAAAGAACAGATCTATCAACAAAAACAGTCGCAATTATTCAATTTAAAATAAAATTAATTCTGCTAAAAAGTAAATTTGCAAATTAAATAACATCACTCAGAAATCACTGAGTTTGAACTTTATTATTTTATTATACATATGTATAAAAATGAAGTCTGAAGTCAATGCTATTTTATTAACTTATTTAAGTTGCTAGCTGTCCTCAGAAGATATCAATATATAAAACTTGTACAAGGTTGCGAACAGGCCCATCGACAGAAATTTCGGGCCCCTGGGCTGATATTAATATTTTAAAAAGTTGATTGGCCAGCTCAGTCCGGGTCCCTAAAACTCGCCGGGCCCCTGGGCATTGGCCCCCTGCCCCCCCCACTCGTCGGCACTTGTTGCGAACTTATATTATTATACGTTTCAAATTTGCAAACTTCGTGGTTTAGCCAGCCCCGTAGCCAAGATTGGGCACTGGGGGGCCGTGCCCCCCCCCGCTTGGTGTGGAGTGCCCCCCCACTTAAAAAAGAAGAAAAAGATGAAGAAAATAAAGAAAAAGTAAAAGCTGCCCCCTTGCTGGGTATTGGTGCCTCCCTGCTTACTTTGACCTGACTACGGGCCTGGGTTTAGCACTGAATTTACCTAAAAATGCTTCAGCATTCAGATTGTCTGTTAAATCTTTTTCAAATGCAAGCAGGAAAAGATTGCTTAGACGCTTTTGTAACATTTATCTGCGATACGGGGTGAGCATTCGTGTGAGGGTTGCGAAACTGCTCTCACACACGGCTGTTGAAGCACCAAATGTCCAAAATACCCAGAAGTGAACTTCAACAAGATTCAATCTTTTATGCCCAAAAACTAGATAAGCTATAATATAAAAAGTTTTTATTATTATTGATTTATTAAACAAAATGATTGATGTTTTATAGCCGTTATTATTAAAATTGTGTCAAAAAAATTAAATCATGCACGGGGGGGCTCAGGTCATGCACGGGGGGGGGCTGAGCCCCCCCTAGCCCCCCTCTGGCTACGGGCCTGTTATTAGCAGGTTTTATGTGTCTAATGAAACAATGATCGTTGTATTGCACACAATTTTAATATTATAACTTTTAACATGTCATTGATTTAAAGTAATGATTGACTTGCGCACAAGTTTTTTTTTTTTTTGTTGTTTTTGTTTTTGGTTTTTTTTCTTTTCTTTTTCAAATCATCATAATTTCTGTAACTTACAAAACAAAAAAATATAAATAACCTTTTTTTTAAAAAAAAAAGTAGCGTGCTACTGTCCGCACGCGATTAAAACGTCACTTCCTTTAATTTTAATTTGAAGTGTTGGCACTTAGCTATAAATAAGTGTTTGTTTTTGTTTTAAGGTGATGCATACACCGATGCAAGGTTTCCGCAAGTTTTTTTTTAATTTTTTTAACTTACACTAGCCATTTTTTGGCACATGCATACAAAAGATGAATTTAATGAACAAAGCAATAAAAAAAATATTAAAAGATTTATTAAAAAATGTTTTATGTGACTTTTTGGGATGAAAAAGTGCAATTTTAAGACATATTTTCAAAGAACCAATTTTTAAAATCTATTTTAGATATCATAAAATAACTTTGCCAAAATGTTAATGAGTGTGTTTCAAACAAACGTCCATTTACTTTTTTTTTTTTAGAAAAAATGGAAAATAAATAAACTGTGAATTTTTTATTTCAGTTCACTCCAAAAAGTTACTTTTTAGGAGGGGGTGGAGGGGTAGGTAAGAAAAAAATTGTAAGAAAAATTCTATGTAATATTTCCAAAAAAAAAATTAGAGAACTGTCAACAATAGATATAAGAATACGCATGCAACATTGTAAGCTTATATCTTCAGTAGTTTTTGTGAAAGTGTCGAAAAGGTACAAGATTTTTTTTTAAAAAGTGATTTTGAGAAAAACGCAAAAAAAAAACTGTCGAAAACCTCTATTAAACAAAATACGTGGCCTAAAAAAAGATAGTTAATGATTGGACTGTGAAAGTAAGCCATATTGTAATATGAATAAACAATTTTAACACTATAAAAATCAGCAGAAAAGAAAATCGATTTTTTTTCGGGACTTCCCTGTTTTATTTATAGACGCCTGGGTTACCTTAAATTTTGGGCATGCGGCCCCAAAAGGTTCGCCACTACTGGTCTATAACAATGGCAGGCAAACTTTTCAGTCGCGGGCTACACTGAATTAGGCAGGCGGGCAGGACAAAGAGCAGATGGTTTCATGTTTTAAAGTACATTAAAGTTAAAGGACATAACATAAAAGGCTAGTGGTGTGCTGCTGTGTGACAGCAAGCAACAGTATTAAATAGCCCGGCGGGCAGGATTAGGCCATGGCTGGTCTATAACATACAAATATAAATTGTAATTTAAAAAAAAAATATAAGTCTATGTGCCAAGAGTCTCTCTCTCTCTCTCTCTCTCTCTCTCTCTCTCTCTCTCTATATATATATATATATATATATATATATATATATATATATATATATATATATATATATATATATATATATACTTTTAAGAGGCATTTGTTGTCTGTCTGTCTGTCTGTCTGTCTGTCTGTTCCCTTATTACTGAAGATCCAGATAACCAAATAATGTGAAATTTGTTACACATACACATAATTACATAGGGAAGGTTATAGGACAGGTTTCGTTTCATCTCGATGGGTAGTTTAATTGTAATTAATTTTTTTTTATTTTAGTATTTTACTATATTAAAGTAATCTCGACGGCGCCATAAATAAAATTCCTCTGTGACGTCATTTCCCGATTCGAATAGAACTTGCGCGCTGGTGCTGTATTGTGCCTTTGTGCTGCAAAGAATTGTTGTTGTTTTTTCATGCTCCCTGATTTGTACAGTTCGAGGAAGAAAAATGAGGAATGAAGAAGGATTTTAGAAGAAGTGTGAAGCCATAATAATAAGTATATATATATATATATATATATATA
Source organism: Bulinus truncatus (assembly GCA_021962125.1). Classification (NCBI taxonomy): domain Eukaryota; kingdom Metazoa; phylum Mollusca; class Gastropoda; family Planorbidae; genus Bulinus; species Bulinus truncatus. The sequence goes on along the minus strand of JAGDYQ010000355.1, from coordinate 490,149 downwards.
TATATATATATATATATATATACATAGAGAGAGAGAGAGAGAGAGAGAAAGAGAGAGAGAGGGAGAGGGAGGGAGAGAGATAAAGGGAGAGAGAGAGAGAGGGGGCAGAAGGAGAGAGAGAGGAAAGGAGGGTAGGAGGGAGGGAGGGAGGGGAGAGAGGAGGGAGGGGGATGGACAGGGGGAGAAAAGGAGGGGGAGAGAGGGAGATGGGGGAGAGGGAGATGGGGGAGAGGGAGATGGGAGAGGGAGTAGGGGAGATGGAGAGAGAAAGGAAGGGAGGGAGAGAGGGGATAGGGAGGGAGAGAGAGTGGAGGGAGGGAGAGAGAGAGGGAGGGAGAGAGATAAAGAGTGAGGGGGTAGGGAGGGAGAGAGAGGGGAGTGAGGGAGAAAAGGGGGAGAGAGGGAAATGGGAGAGGGAGCAGGGGGGAGAGGGAGATGGGAGAGGGAGTAGGGGAGATGGAGAAAGAAAGGAAGGGAGGGAGAGAGAGGGTAGGGAGGGAGAGAGAGGGTGGGAGGGAGGGAGAGAGATAAAGAGTGAGGGAGGTGGCAGGGAGGGAGAGAGAGGGAATGAGGGAGGGAGGAAGGGGGAGAGAGGGGGAGGGAGAGAGAGGTGGAAAGGGGAGGGAGGGAGAAAGGAGGGAGAGAGGGGTTAGGGAGGGAGAGGGGAGGGAAGGAGAGAGGGAGGATGGACGTTGGGAGAGAAGGAGGGGGAGAGGGGAGAGAGGGAGATGGGAGAGAGATGGGAGAGAGGGAGGGAAAGGGAGAGAGGGGGAGGGAGAGAGGGAGAGAGAGAGGAAGGGAGAGAGGGGGTAGGGAGAAAACAGAAGGTAAACAGAAAACCTTATTTTAAACCCGGGCAAAGCCGGGTACTTGCAACTAGTATATATATATATATATATATATATATATTTATATATATAAATTATTATTATTATTATTATTATTACTATTTACTAGCTGTACCCAGCAAAACCTTTGCATAGACTTGATCGGTCGGCTAGGTTATTTTTTGGTTTCGGACAGATCCGATTTTTTCATAATTGTATTTTAAACCAGAATACTGTTGTATTAATTGTTTACTTTCAATTTAACGCATAATCTAAATCGCTATTATTTATATAGATTGCTTACGATAAAGTGCTCTTCCATCAGTCCATCAACTACATCAACAACTTAGGGGAGAAGGGAGGGTTTGACAGATGAAAGTTGGGGGGGGGGATAAAAGATATTTTACCATCATCAATGTCTTACTTATGAACCCCTCCCATCCTTGTTTTTTTTTTATTATTTTATATTCAAATTCAGCCCGTGATGAACTCCAAGATTTGTTTGAAAACATGCAAAGAAAGGAAATGACCGCAATAAATAGATCTGAATTGTCATTCTTCGATAAATGAAATTCATTCTTGGTGCCTTAAATATTAATATGGCGTATTTCTTATGAATTTAAATTTATGGTGTACTGTTAGAGTATATAAGTTAATGACAAATTGAATGTTAAAACGTCTTCGTTGATACAACAGAATCTGGTATTCTTTTTGATATTCATGTCGTCAGAGCGCTCATTCAGCGAACTTCATCTGGTGCATGTTTTTAGATGGGGAATGTTTTATACTATTATTAGGACTTATCAATTATGATATGATCTAGTAAAACAATTCATTTTTACAATCTTGGACAACACATTTCTTAAATATATATTATTATCGCCTTTTTAGCTATAATGTATTTCTATATCGAATAATGATACAAATTATTTTATTGTAAAGATACAGTATAATACGACTTTCCCATATTTTTCGCAATGACATTCGAACATTCCCGATAAAGCCGGTCGGACCAAGGTACTATATGCGATACATGTCACAAAGTGACTGTGTTTGTATGGACGGACGTTTGCCCGATCATGGTACGAATGGTCAGGGGAGAGAATCAGTGGTTGACTGGTGACATAAGGTGAACAAGGAATGCTTACGTGTGTGCGTCCCAAGATGGATTAGATTAGGTTACATGATATGAGGACACACCCACATAAAATAAAAACTGTTAAAAGCTTTAACAATAATTATTCGTATCATATGGATTTTTTTTTTATTTTTAAGTACATCTTAATTTAAAGACTATTTTAAGTGGTATTTGTGTATACCTATTTATTTATTTTTTTATTCTTTTAACGTTAACGTATTTACCTTGCCTTATAATTACAAAATACAAATTAAGTAGTAAGTGAACGCTTTTAAAAGTGTTAGTAGATGTAAAAGTATGCCTTTCTACATGTAACCTTTTTTTAATCAACTATGTAATGTATATTAAATTTCATATTTATGAGAAGCTTTAATAGAAATTGAAACTTTTTGTGAAAAATTATAACAAGCTAGTTGCATTATGTACAAATTTAGCTTTAATTAGGCCTTGTAATTGTTAAGTCTAAATCTAAGGTCTGGTAATCATCTAGACAGCTAAATGTATTGATGATGGCATGTATAGAATTTTATTTAAGTTAGTTTAAACATATTAAAAATAGATATCTATTTATTTGCTTTCTTTCCTCTTTTTAAAACAGGTCAGATAAATTAAACTTCAACAGAACGATTACAAGATGGGCAATACATTAACCATCTTACAATCTATACAAATGTTTCAAATGTATTTAACCATTTTACCGGTCGAGGAGATTGGTTTAATTTTAGGTTTTAGAATACCAACGTTTCGTTTCGTTGTACGCCTTTATATGTTGCCTGAACAACATAAAAACACAAAATCGAGCAGGCTGAATAAATATCATACAAAAGCTTCACCGAAAGAAAACCATGCTAAATGCATAATCCAAAAAAAGAAACATGAAATGTGTAAACACAACGATGTCCAAGAAAGAAATGTAGAACAAAAAAATATATTGATCCCGATAAAGACTTATTGTACAAAACCAAATGAAGATGATAAAAAAAATCAAAAAGGCAAAAATAATCCTAATCCATCATCGTTCAATCTTTTTCAATACCGACAGCTGAAAGTCAAACATCAGTCCTTTGCATACCATCTTCGGGCCACATATTCTCATCCTGCGTCAATTCGTGGCTCAGCGTGGTCATTGTTTTCCATGGACGTCTATCGCACCGCTTCGTTTGCCAATTATCCCTTCAATGCTGCTAAATCACCGTTTATGTTAGCATCTGATGGATTCGTTTACATTGGCAACGGTTCAAATGATAAGGTCATGTGTTTCTATTGTGGCAAAGAAAAGGAAAACTGGAGGCCGGAAGATGTCATAGAGGATGTACATAGACTTATGTCACCGAATTGTCCGAAAGTGGTCAGTAGATCACAAAATTTAGAAAGGCCAGCATTGGAAGGGGCCAGCAATTACGATATAACAGAAGCGGAATTAAATGAAAGTAATTCTGAAGTCAGCCAGTCTTTAATTAATTACGATCAAGTTGATTCCCTAGTCGGTATAACAAACTCAACATTACAGACTCACTCAATGAACAGAAATGTAAATCATGAACAGAATGTTGATAATGGTAGTGCAGAATTGCTAGCGATCAGTACAGTTGAAATACAGACACCTATCCAGCATGCTGTACCAAACGAAGCATTATCCAGCTCCCATGTTGAGTTAACGCAAATCAGCATTAACGGCTCCAACAGCTCTTCACACCCCGTAGTTCCTGATGCAAGACACCACGGAAACAGTGCTAACCTCAGTGATAGTCAAGTTCTTGTCAACCAAACAGGCACAACAAGTAATGTAGTAGATGCCACCAGAAACACTCAACTCATCACTGCACAACCAACTTACTCTGATTTAAATATTATCACTGACAGACCTAAAAGACCCGAGTACGCGTTGAAGATAAAGAGGATACAGTCGTTCGATTCTTGGCCTCGATACCATCATCTGACTCCGGATGAGTTGGCGGAAGCCGGATTCTATTTCGCTGGTGAGTTATTTTACTACTAAAGTATAGCGACTAAATCTATATAAATATTATCCGTCTCACGTCTGTCTGCTAACAAATGAAATTTCGTATTTCTTTTATGGTTAAGATATACATTGATATTGGGAGCAATAAATTGAAAGAAAATTCAAGAATTTATTGGTTAATTGCTTTAATCCTGATTTTTTTTTAGAAAGTGCCTCTTGTTTATCAGTCATATAGTTATATTTTATGAGATAGTTTAATTGTATATATATATATATATATATATATATATATATATATATATATATATATATATATAATTATAAGTATAGCTTAATTTTAAATTAAGTTTTTAGTCTTCGTTGAGAAGTTTAATATTAAGTTTCGTAAGAGCATGATATGCACTGTTCAGTGTGTATATAAATTATTTGATTGTAACAATATCAGGTTATGGAGACTGCACCAGATGTTTCTACTGTGGTGGTGGTTTACGGAACTGGGATGAAGAAGATGACGTCTGGGTGGAACACGCCAGGTGGTTTCCTAGATGTTCCTACCTGAAACAAAAACTGGGTGAAGATTTTGTTGAAATCGTTCAAGATCTACATCTACAGCATGAACAGGTAGGATTGTGCTAGCAAATCTTAACATTTTTACTACTCCGACATTTAATGAATTCCTGTTAATAAACAAAATGATTGAAGCAGATCTTTGGTAAATTAAAGGACAATTACGTTTTGTAATAAAATTAATAGTTCCAGTTACGTGTAATTAATAATGTTAAATCATGTTTAACTTGTGTGTGTTTACAGATAACGCTTGCAGATGTTCAAGTAAGATTAGAAAACCATTCAGGTTTTTTAAATGAAGGTGAATTAATTTATACTATCAAAATTTTTTTAATCAATTTTTACCGCATTTAGGAGTTTTAAATTTATTATTCGTTTTACGAAAACAATTCTGCATTGATTAATAATAACATCATAATATTCTAATCCAATTATGCCTTTTTTTCTTTCTTTTAAAATTATTTTTCAAAATGTAATTAGATAATTGTATTTCTATCAGACACCAATGAGACTTCACTATAACATGATCCTGCTGTCCTTGCTCTCGTTTGCCTGGGATTCAATCAATCTGACGTCATACAAATCGCAAGTGTTTTGAAACAGGAAGGTGATTATTGCATTGGTTTGACTATATAGTACTAAATGTCACAGCTAATTTTTATTTTATAAACATGCATACACTAAATTTTATTATTTTACGATGAATTTTTTACATGAATTTAAAAAAAAAATGAAATAGAAATGTCTTATTAGAGATAGAGCGGAAATTTTTTTTATGATTAATGGGATTTTTCTAAACTGTTTGTCGGATGCCTCAGCTAATGTATTTTATTTTGTAGATAATTATATAATATAATCGTTTTCATAACTAAATACTTTCTGTTTATTTATTTGGGACAAATTTTGTGATCGATTTTTGAGGCACTTTTTAGAGATAGATTCTTGAAATGTTGCATACTTGTTCTTGCTCCTTGATAATGCATGATTCAATTATAAATTTTGCAATTAATTAATTGATGTTTTTTTAACTAATAAGAGTACAAAATTTTCTCATAAATAATCAAAGGATATAGCCGTGCTTTTCTATGACGAAAGGCACTAAATAATGGGCTATTTTACTTGCATCTATAATACATGTTTTAGATTGAAATCTATGCTAGCACTTTATTACCGCATGCTGTTAGGTCAAAGCGGCGGTACACATGAGTGCATTGCGAAATTCAAATATATATGTATATTAGAAAACGGTTATTTTTAAAACTCTGTTTTCATCGTGTCTTGATTACTGCTGTTTTTCTTACAGATAATTTAATTGCTGCCGATAGTTTACTGGACAAGTTAATAGCTGAAGGTAAACAGAAGACTCGAGGTTGGGTAATACCGTATGCTTCTGAAAACGTGGAAATCGATTTACGTATGTTTACATTTAATAATTATTTTTACTTTATTTAATAAAAGCAATACACGATGGCAACTTTGTCAATATTATAAAACTTTTTTATTTATATTAAAATTGTAACTGCTTAGAAATTATTTTTATATCAAAATTAAAAAAAAAAATACTTTTTTTTTAATTTCTGTTTTAGCAGCCAATATATGGTCAATAATTTAAAATGTAACAATTTAAAAAGTAAAGTCTACACCTAAACATTTGTTTTGTCACTTTTCATGAAAAATTGTTTCCATCTCAAAATGTACGATTTGCTCTATTCATTGTAACTTATATTTTCAAAGAGAGATTTAGAGCTTTAAAAGAAAGAAACAATCAGATTCGCCAACAAATAATGTGCAAGATCTGTCTGGACAATGACGTATCAGTGGTGTTCTTACCCTGTGGTCATCTGGTGTCCTGTGCCGACTGCGCCAACGCTATGAGAAACTGTCCAGTTTGCAGAAGTAATGTCAGGGGCATAACTCGAGCTTTAATATCATAAAGTGAACTAACAAGGGCAGGGAATAGTTCACATGAATCCAATGAGATTTGACTGTATACTCAGTTACTATTTATTTGCCATGTTTTATAATTTTGTCCTAATCTATCTATAAATAAATTTGATAGCCGGATATATTTATATATTCACTCATGCGCACTATTTATACTGCCCATTATACGTTCACATTTGGAATATAAATTAAAATACAACAAACATACTTAACTAGGGGTCAAAGGTCTCGAAATTCATTTCACTTAAAACTAATACAATCGATTTTGGGGGATGTATGATTTTTTTTAATATCACACTGGATTTTTTTTAATAAAAGGGAGATGAAAAACATTATATTTTTATTTTGTCTTATAATCACAAGAGTAATATATCCTTTTTGAAATGAATTATCATGTTAAGAAATGATCATATATACGTTGGTAATGATGAAATAAATCTTTTTTTTTTTTGAAGTAAAATAATTTCTAAACAGTTCCAATTTATTTATAAATAAAAAGTTGTATATTGTTGACAAAGTTGCCAGTCTGTAGTGTATTTCAAAAAATAAAATGACTTTACATTCCATTTCATATGTCAATATGCTTTCAAGGTATTAAAAAAAATTATAACTTTTATTGATCAAGGGTGTGTACGGAGCGGGTTACATTTAAAAAAAAAAAAAGCACTTAGTGGAGCTACCATGGTTAATGAGGTTAAATCAAAAACGTAGGGATTGAGTCCTGTACACAAAGAGGACAACAACACACAATAAGACACTCGGACCGTAGTACACCCCATTGTATAACGACCAAAACATCGGGCCACTGTCTTCAAGTAAATATAATACACTGTATAGTATAATCCATACAAACTATTACATTATTTCCGGAACTGTAGTTTGTAATAAATAGTGAGTAAAACATGGGCCAATAGTTTGGAGAGAAAAAAAGTGTAAGGGGGTCATGAAAAATGCATTTGATATTGAAAGCTTGCCTATGGTATTAATACATTCCACTGTTGACTTTTAAATTATTAGTACTGTACATGTGTTCAGAAAGTGTCACGTGACACTATCTTCCCAAGCAACGCCGGGTATAATGCTAGTCTGTACTAAATAATGAAAATTAATGTCAAATTATTCTTCTTTTAACTTTGTTCCCCCATTAGCCATATCATCTTAATTCCACTGCCCATATATGCTATCATCATTGCCGGTTGTGGTTATATTATATTCACACTTTTATGTGTAATGAAAAATATGTTATTTCAGTTGTGATTTACGGTGCAAATTTCGTTTTATTGTGATATACAAGCATTTGTGTTATACAATGATATATATATATATATATATATATATATATATATATATATATACCTATATTGTGATTGTGATAAAAATTAAAAAATGAGGATCAAGCCACTAAAATATGTTTTAACAGAAATAAAATCTAAAAACATTTTTCATTTTAGTCTTTATCTTATATTATGAGTTGTGGCACATTTGTGTACGTTCATCTATTTTATATCTCTTCAATATTCAAAATGGTTTATTGTAAAGGGGTTTTAAAATTAAAGCTGAATATGGCTTGACTTAATTTGACTTCATTCTTTAGACTCCATGCGGAGCAAAGGGCCTCAACAATCACTCTCCAGGTGAAAGTTCCCTCTATGTCTCCCGTGTCGGCCCCATAGTCATTACACTCCTGGTTGTGGTGGAGATGAAAGAAGAGTACAACAAAGCCTCAAAATATCTTATTGGGGGGGGGCGATTTTTTTTTTGGTATTAATGTCCGAACTCAATTGACCCGTGGTGGTGGCTAAAGAGATTAGTGCATGCACTTTTTTCCCATTTTTGCACTGGGCATTGTCATATTAAATCGTATTTTAGTAGGTTGAGGCCCGATGTCAATCCAATACATACAGCCGCTGTAGAGATGTTGTGGGACATGTGCTATTTGAGTGTCCCATGGTACCGGACCACAGGGTGTACCAGTCGTGTAGCTCGCTGGCCAACACCTGTATGGCAGTTCCCATATGCTGAGAAACACATCAAGTTTGATGTCACGAGCTAAAGGAGAGTAAAGTCTCAACTCCACAGACAAACTGAGAGAAATCAGAGAGAGAGAGAGAGAGAGAGAGAGAGAGAGAGAGAAAGAAAGATGGGAGACGTAGAAAAGAATAGAAGGGGATAGAGAGAGGCTTCACAGCAACAATTTATTGTTTCTCATATAAAGACTGAAATTTAATTGGTCGCAGCCGTCGTGGTCGTTGTAGACTACCCCTTTTCTAAACGAAAAAAAAAAACGGAAAACGAAATCCTTAGATCCTTTTTTTTTTAAATGTATGGTTGTCTTACAAGCACCTATTGATCTACATTGAGACATTATGATAACTTAAATAGGTTAACCATCTGGTGGTGCAGTAGCAAGATAGAATGTTACATCCAGGAATTCAGCATCATAACAGAGAGACCAAAAGGTACAACGCATGTTTTTTGCTAAGTAATTGTAAAAGAAAAAAAAAGTACGCTCTCTTGCGATTTTTCGATGAACTTGCTGCATTATGTCTAATTTTCAACTAAAACAAAAAGTTTAAGCTAAACATTCTAAAACAACTAACTCAACAGCTACAGCTAATCTAAAATAAAAGAAGGAATTAAACTTGTTCTAAATTCTCTGCATAATTGTATTTTTTTAATTAATTCAAGGAATATTTATTACATCAAATATCATTAGAGGGAATGACAACAAAATGTACACGTTAACTATGTGATACATTCATTTTTTTCCTGTAAGAACTCAAAATTTGAATTCCTAAAACAGAAAGGATATTAAAAAGGAAGGTAAGTTGGTGTATTATTTAGTGTCATAAATGACTCTACCGACTTCCTATATTCACATATGTGTATGGCCCCACAATCAATGGCGGATGTGTTATGCGCTACTGTAATTACACTAAAATTAATACTGTCACATTAAACGAATAATATTCAAAGTCCCAAGCATGGTTGTTTTTTATTACATTTATGATGATAATATAAATCAATCAATATAATATAATCAATGGTCAGATTCCCTGAACTAGACCAACATCAAACACCATCACCACAGATGGTTCCGTCCCTGTGTCGAACCTAGTGATTTGAGGGCCCCTGTATTTTGACATTCGACACCATGATAAGAAATAAGGTACTTAATATTTGATGTATAAACTTATTTTAGGGCCCCCTTAAGCTTGGGCCCGGGGGAACTTACAAATTAAACCCACCTTCCCCCTACCCTAGGTACGCCTCTGTTCCGTCCCATTTTTTTTCCATAAACATACTGCATATAACTATGGTATTACTGAACTCTCTAAACGTACTGCATATAACTATGTTATTACTGAACTCTCTAAACGTACTGCATATAACTATGGTATTACTGAACTCTCTAAACGTACTGCATATAACTATGGTATTACTGAACTCTCTAAACGTACTGCATATAACTATGGTATTACTGAACTCTCTAAACGTACTGCATATAACTATGGTATTACTGAACTCTCTAAACGTACTGCATATAACTATGGTATTACTGAACTCTCTAAACGTACTGCATATAACTATGGTATTACTGAACTCTCTAAACGTACTGCATATAACTATGGTATTACTGAACTCTCTAAACGTACTGCATATAACTATGGTATTACTGAACTCTCTAAACGTACTGCATATAACTATGGTATTACTGAACTCTCTAAACGTACTGCATATAACTATGGTATTACTGAACTCTCTAAACGTACTGCATATAACTATGGTATTACTGAACTCTCTAAACGTACTGCATATAACTATGGTATTACTGAACTCTCTAAACGTACTGCATATAACTATGGTATTACTGAACTCTCTAAACGTACTGCATATAACTATGGTATTACTGAACTCTCTAAACGTACTGCATATAACTATGGTATTACTGAACTCTCTAAACGTACTGCATATAACTATGGTATTACTGAACTCTCTAAACGTACTGCATATAACTATGGTATTACTGAACTCTCTAAACGTACTGCATATAACTATGGTATTACTGAACTCTCTAAACGTACTGCATATAACTATGGTATTACTGAACTCTCTAAACGTACTGCATATAACTATGGTATTACTGAACTCTCTAAACGTACTGCATATAACTATGGTATTACTGAACTCTCTAAACGTACTGCATATAACTATGGTATTACTGAACTCTCTAAACGTACTACATATAACTATGGTATTACTGAACTCAAACGTACTGCATAAACTATGGTATTACTGAACTCTCTAAACGTACTGCATATAACTATGGTATTACTGAACTCTCTAAACGTACTGCATATAACTATGGTATTACTGAACTCTCTAAACGTACTGCATATAACTATGGTATTACTGAACTCTCTAAACGTACTGCATATAACTATGGTATTACTGAACTCTCTAAACGTACTGCATATAACTATGGTATTACTGAACTCTCTAAACGTACTGCATATAACTATGGTATTACTGAACTCTCTAAACGTACTGCATATAACTATGTTATTACTGAACTCTCTAAACGTACTGCATATAACTATGGTATTACTGAACTCTCTAAACGTACTGCATATAACTATGGTATTACTGAACTCTCTAAACGTACTGCATATAACTATGGTATTACTGAACTCTCTAAACGTACTGCATATAACTATGGTATTACTGAACTCTCTAAACGTACTGCATATAACTATGTTATTACTGAACTCTCTAAACGTACTGCATATAACTATGGTATTACTGAACTCTCTAAACGTACTGCATATAACTATGGTATTACTGAACTCTCTCTAAACGTACTGCATATAACTATGGTATTACTGAACTCTCTAAACGTACTGCATATAACTATGGTATTACTGAACTCTCTAAACGTACTGCATATAACTATGGTATTACTGAACTCTCTAAACGTACTGCATATAACTATGGTATTACTGAACTCTCTAAACGTACTGCATATAACTATGGTATTACTGAACTCTCTAAACGTACTGCATATAACTATGGTATTACTGAACTCTCTAAACGTACTGCATATAACTATGGTATTACTGAACTCTCTAAACGTACTGCATATAACTATGGTATTACTGAACTCTCTAAACGTACTGCATATAACTATGGTATTACTGAACTCTCTAAACGTACTGCATATAACTATGGTATTACTGAACTCTCTAAACGTACTGCATATAACTATGGTATTACTTACTGAACTCTCTAAACGTACTGCATATAACTATGGTATTACTGAACTCTCTAAACGTACTGCATACACCAATAGTATTACTAAACATAATAAACTTCTCCCATATCGGATAAGAGTAGTTCAACAACCAAATCCTACTGCAACTTAAATCATACATTTAAAGAATATGATCAACCACGCCCATCATATTAGTCCTAAAAAGGAAGTCGACCATGTCTATCGTGTATAAGCCCTAACAGCCGTCTTATTGTATTTTTATAGCAAATTAAAAGAACACTTGTTGACATACCTCACCTGCTAGCTATTTTAGCCAGGTAAAAATCGGCTTTGATGATATTAGCAATATTGCTGAAAACAAATTTAAATGTGTGTGTTTATTCATTGTATTCATAAAAAATAGAGCTTGTACCTTGATTCACCGATATAAGTAAATTTAGATTACACTTGACATTAAAACTGTATACGTATTTGTTTATAGCAACTTATCGAGTGGTGGATATAGAAATAGAAGTTTTCATGTAAAAAAACAAGTTTTATGTTACAAAAACAACCAAGTTTAAATGCATTTAAAAAATCAACTTCCTTTATTTCTTTTGAGCTTTACGTCATCAAAAGTGTATATATGGTAAGACCCGCTTAACGTGTTTCGTTTAGCGCTGCTTTAGTTTAACTATAAAAAAAGTCATTTTTTTTTCATCCACTTTACAGAAGTACCGTAAACAAAATTCAAGTTCAGCGTGTAAGCAGCTCCTAGTACTTTATATAGACCTACATATCTAGCACTAATATTTATTAAATAAACGCAAATTGTTGTTTTGATTATGTAGAGCAGTGTGAAATATATAATAAAATAATAGCGATTTGGGTTCTGCGTTAAATCAAAAGTAAAGAATTAATACAACAGTATTCCAGTTTAAAATACAATCATAAAAAAATCTGCCCGAAACCAAAAATATCCTAGCCCAGGCATCGGCAACCTGCGGCTCTTTCGATGTCAAGTTTCGGATCTTTTCATGTCAAATTGCGGCCTAATCAAATACCATAATATTGGAACAAAAATTTTAGTGGCTATTTAAAAACTGAGAAAATTGTAATAACTTTTGGCTCTTCCGTTTCAAAAATTTGGTGACCCCTGATCTAGCCTACCGATTAATCCTAAGGTTTTGCAGGGTACAGCTAGTATGACGAAAGATTACCGATTTAAAACTACGTAAGCGCAACGGTGGTTATTTTATTTTTATTTTGTTTGTAAAATAGCTCGATGTAAATGAACGGAAGGGTCAAGTCAAACCGCTTAACGGGCTGTACTTGACCACGGGCCATAGATTGATCATGTGCTGGCTGTACATGAACGCGGGTCATAGACTGCCCATGTCAAACTGCACTAGACCGCCGACCATAGATTGCCCATGTCAAACTGTACTTGACCGCTGGTCATAGATTGCCCATGTCAAACTGCACTAGACCGCCGACCATAGATTGCCCATGTCAAACTGTACTTGACCGCAGGTCATAGATTTACTTGCTGACTCAAAATTGTTTTCAAGATTACTATTTCGGCATCCCCTCTAGCTCGGCACGACATAAGGTCGCACAATCCCACTACCCAACGATACTGACTAAATGACTATCTGGCATAATAATCAATGTATATCCGAAATAAAATTAATGATTATAAATAATAATGAATGAAATAAAAACAAAAATTGTATAGGAAAAAAATGCAATAATAAAATTTCTTTAAGAAATGTATTGTCCAGGGCTATCAAAATAATTGGATTTGCCACATCATACAGTCTTGCTAAATCCACAATAAACATGTTATGAGATTACACTTGATAAAACATATTGTACCAGTTTTAAGCCCTTCACACAACGCTGCGTTTTTTTTTTTTTGTTGCTACGCGTCATGCGGCCGTCGTTTGAAAACCGTGTAACGTCACGAACCAATCTTTAATAAGGATAACACAGACCGGCACGACGTCTGTCGTGCCTGTCTGCGTTTTTCCCCAAAACGCAGCTAGACCTGTTTTTGACGCACCTTCTTAGAAAACGCGTTGTGAACAATAAAAAAAATGGATGCATTGACGACACCCATTCAATTACTAAAACAATGAAATTTTATAAAATTTTTGTTTTACTGTGAAAAAAATTATTCAAATTTAAAGAGAAAAGTGAATTATATAGTGCTGAAAAAAATAAATATAGTAGATCACAAAAATAACTATTTGTGAAACATTTTAGTTTTAGACAGTGTTTAAATAGAGAAATACTAAGACTAAGTGCCGAATCCAACGGGTATTTAAGTATACGTATTTTGTTTAATATTATTAATAGATGCTTCTCGCCCACTGATACAAACTAATAATATAAAAAATGTAGTACACACAATTATTACAGTTGTTTTATTCATTATCATTATCAATAGTTTGTATTAAGCTCGGAATCACACGATTTGACTATTTTTCGAGACAGCAAAAAGCAAGTCCGCACAACGACCAAACAATCAGCACACAACATCTATAGATGTAATAAGTCAAGAGATCAGTTTTTAAGTCAAATTGTCAAATGTATCTTAATTGAATTCATATGTATCTCAAGTTTAGTTTTCTGTTGTACTATTTGTTTATTTTTTTTACTCCAGTTCAAGTAATTACTAGCCTACTAAGGCTAATTATATTGCTAATACTACTTATAAGTCTAATATTAGGTTATTTGGGTATTTCAATGAGAATTTTCAAAACAATAATTTATAAAAGTTGAATTATGTTTAATTAGATTGCTGGTTGCAAGCTTTCCAATGATACCACACTTTCTATGTCTTTTAGAACAGTAGTTATGATTTTTTCCATGTCTGAAAAGGGGGGGGGGGGCTCTTTTACATAAGCCTGATAAGGAATATAAAAAAAAAACCTGTAACTGTAACCAAAATATCAATTTACTGCAGATAAAATTGCATAATTTTTAAACTATGGTATGTATATAGCTCAAATTTCCAACATGAATACTTTAATGTGTTTTGCTTTTTGTCGAGTATTAATAAACGAAACTTTTTAAAAAAATAAAGAAAAGAAAAATTTATTTAGAATTTGAAGGCATAGAAGGCGAGATAAACATTTTATACTAAAAAAAAAACTGTAACTTTTAAACTACTAAAGCCTTAGGCCTCAAATTTTCAATTTAGATACTTTATTGAAATGTTATTAATGTACATTATCATATTAAGCCTTCATTAAAAAAATATATTTATTTTTAAATTTGATGGTCAAGATTAACATTTTTATGCTTAAGATTTCCTTTAACTTTTGAACCATGAGAGCTAGAAGCCTGAAACTTTACAGTTAGATACTTTAATGAAAGGTGATTAATGGGTCTTATTAATTAAATTTTGATCTTGAAAAAAAAAATTTTCTTTTAATTTGACAACCGAGAATGCATTTTTATTCTAGAAAATATAACTTTTGAACTATTTAAAAGTTATAGACCTCAGTCTTTTTTTTTTAAATTCAAAACAGCACAATGAGAATAATTAATTCAAGGCATGGTATGATTTTAAACATTTTATTTTTTTAAACATTTTTTTTTTTAATAAAGCTGATTGCGGTGACCAGCAGCTGGCATTTGCATTGCCAATTTTTATATTTGATGCGTAAGAAAGCTGAAATCTATTTTGGGAACTTACGTTGATCGGAAATTTCACGCTGAGCTCATTTTAGCTGGGAATACCGATTCTACCATCATCTGGGTATTCCCAATTAATAATCGTACTGAGTGACGAACTGACGACTTCTAGTCGAGAAGTCAAAATCCAACCGTTGTTGATGTTGAAGTTACCACAAAAAATGGTTTGCTTGACAAAATCCAAATTAGTTTGTAAGTATTTTAAGGTAATTTTGAATGATTGGCTTACTGATAGGTATTTCTAAAATTGATGATGATAGATAGTATTGCAAAAAACTGTTCCAAATCATACTATAGACACTATAGTATTGATTGTTTAAAAAAAGCATAGAATTATGATATAGGCCTATTATCATATAACATGATATAATGATATATTTTTAAATAGTAAACATTCAATTGTTAAACTGCATTTTTTTAACAGAAAAAGTGTTCTCTTAGTTCTTATCAAAATACTTTAGCCATGTATGAGAGTAACTAAGTACTGGAGTTGGCTACCAGTTTTAGAGTGTATTAATACAGTGTATTAATACAAATATAGTTTTGTTAATAATTTGTAATTTTTAGGTCACCCAGCTATATTTTCTATATTATCTAATTATACTTAAAGAAATTTTTAGCTTGTTAATTAAAAGATTTAATCATTGCTTTATTATAGCTATATCCCATTATTTGGTGACTATAATTTAAGTATATGGTAATCATTTGTCAACCAAATTTTTGTCCCTTTGCTGTATCAATATATTGTACTAGCTATCAAAAATTTTCATCCAATTATATATATATATATATATATATATATATATATATATATATATATATATATATATATATATATAGTACATGAAGTTTGCACATAATTTTTTTTAATAATGTTTGTTTTTTTCAGCATTTAGATAATACATAGCATTGAAGAAAAAAGGCAAGACCTGCAAAGCCATTTCACTACATGCAATTTAATATGAAATGTAATCATGGCAAAAGCTGAACTTTTTTTTTTTTAGCAGACAATAAAAATTTTATTAAATTCTGCTTTATTCTTGACTACTGAGAGAGATCAACTGATGCTAAGGCAACTGTCAAAACATATTCCAGTATCAAAAAGTGGCCTAAAATGTTTCATTTTGAATCCATTTAAAATATTAGTTTGGGCAGTTGGTAAAGCTAAAGTGAAGTTAAAGACAATAGTTGTTGTTTTTTAAAAGAGCGCTTACTTCATACTAAAACCTCATTGATTGATAGATGAAATAATGGCAAAAAGTGTGTGCGAAAAGATTAATAATCCTGAGACAAACATCTTAAAAAACATATCTATTAATGTGCAATCTTCCCCAAACATGTTTATGTCACAGATTAAAATCAGTTGGGCCCATCGCCTTATTTCTTTTAGAGATTTTCCTGCAGTAGATAAAGTATCACCAATGCTATTGGCAGAGAATGGATTTGTTTACATAGGATCTGGAAGTGATGACTCAGTGTTATGTATTTTTTGTCACCTGGTGAAAAAGAAATGGAAGCTTGGTGATATAGTAACAGATGTCCATAGAGCATTGTCTCCTTCTTGCCCTAAGTTTGCAAGATCATGTAAAAGACAAGGACACATCAAATCGTATGGCTCTTCCAATCATAACTCTTTAATTGCTAATCCCAAAAGCTCTTTAGTGATTAATGCAGTACCAGAAATCATACAACCAGAGCACCACACCTCATCAACAAACCAGCATGATTTAATTCAAACTTTAGAGACTGATGCAGCATGTGAAATCATACAACCAGAGCACACCAACTCATCAACAAACCCGCATGATTCATTTCAAACTGTTGAGACCGATGCAGAACCTGAAATAATACAACTGGAGCACACCAACTCATCAACAAACCAGCATGATTCACCTCAAACAAGACAGAATACATGCATAGTTGCACAATGTACTGACAACATTTTTGAACCAACAACACAGTCAGATAATGTGTCCAATGAAGCTGGTCATTTACCACAAGGGCAAGAAGTCCCAAGAGAGAATACATCAGTACCTACTGAAAATTCTACTCCCAGATCATCTCAGAGTCAGTCATCTGTCACTCCTGCAGCAACATCTGCTAATACTGATGCTCAAGCTGGCCCTAGTGAAAACCCATCTGGTGGTGCAGCAGCAAGAGAGAATGTTACATCCAGGAGTAACCAGGGAAAGCCTTCATATTTAGAATTAGGCATCATAACAGAGAGACCAAAACGTACAGAGTATTCTTTGAAACTCAAAAGATTTGAGACTTACAGTAGTTGGCCAAGAGATCATCACCTACAACCTGAAGAGCTGTCAGATGCAGGGTTTTATTATGCTGGTATGCCTTGTTTGTAATTTATGTGTAAGAGTTAAAGCTTCAGTAAATAATTTTCTTGTGTATACATTCATTTATAATATATAAGGAATGTTATATGTAATATCTAATTAGACTAATAGGAATAAGCATGTAATATAAGCATCATGACGGATGAAGTTCTGTAATAAGAGCATATGAATGAGTTGTGTGGTTAGCAAATTGCCCAGCCGCATTAAATTTCCCAATTAAAGTCAGATACCCAGTTAAAGATGAGGGACTTTTAACCAACTTTCACCAGGGTCTGTGAAAAATTCCCTTGGTTCTTCCCCTGGATTGAACCTGGGGCTCTCAGGTCAAAAGTCCAAGGCTCTACACTGCTCGACCACCTGTCCCTCAACAAGCATGCAGTAGTTTTTGTGTATGCATGTTATGTAAATTTCTTTAAGTAAATATTAATTTTCCATCTTACTTATCTAACAATATCAGGTTATGGAGACTGCACCAGATGTTTCTACTGTGGAGGTGGGCTACGTAACTGGGAAGATGAAGATGATGTGTGGGTAGAGCATGCAAGATGGTTTCCTAAGTGTGCCTTTATAAGACAACAAATGGGACAGTCATTTGTGGACACAGTTCAGCAGCTGAACAAAGAGATGCAACATGTAACTATTATTTTCTCCAACTACTCTTTTATGGTTTTATTTTGTATTAGCTGTTTTACTCAATTTTATTATGTTTTTTTCACTTATGACCCTGTTTAAATTTTTTTTTTAAATAATTTTTCATGTAATAAATTGTAAGGAGTTTTATTTAATCATCACAAATTTAGATACCCTTTAAGACAGTGGCAGAGAAGATGGGCGTTCCAATGTCACATTTTCACAAAGGTAAATCTAATATGTGTTCCTAATTGTTCTTTAGCTTTGAATAGCTTTATACATTGAAAATTTTAAGCTTTAAAAGAATGAAGCACATATGAAATAGAAAAACTGAGGGATATTTAAGAAGTTTTCCTTGGTTTCATTAAGCTTTATGAAAAGCATCCCAGCTTATTCTGTCTGTTAAATTTTTTAAATATATACAGTAAGATTATATACCTAAACTAAAAAAAAAATTTCTGGATTGATCTTGCAGAAATATTTTGTCAACTAAAGTCATTTTTTTTCTTTTCAATCACGCCCGTCTTTCAGGTAATCAAATATCACCACTAAAGCGTGACCCAGCTGTTCTTGCAATGGAAGACCTTGGTTACTTAGAGAAAGATGTTCTGGATGTTGCCATGAGACTAAAGGAAGAGAGTGAGTATACCTATTTTATTAGTTCCCCATGTTTTCAGTATTAAGCAACAGATTGAATGAAATTAGTTCAGATTCTAGGAATTTTTTTTTTTTAATCTCATCTCAAATGAAAATGTAAAAACATAATAATAAAGACATTATCAATATTTTTAATCTGAACTGAAATTTAAAAAAAAATCTTTTTCCAGCTAATGGGATCTCATCTGATTCACTTTTTGACAAACTAAACGAAGAAAGCCGTTGTAGAAATTCTGCATCAGACTCATTATTTTTCAACCAAAAGAGTCATCAGACTATTGACTACAGTAAGTCAGTCTGTAAAAATGTGTACTTAAATAATTTAATACCAACTTAGATGTTTGATACATATCTTTATCCTCCCCCCCCCCATACTTAAAGCAGATCTAAAATAAACAATTCCAAAAGATATGTTTTAATATAGACAAAAAATTATGATGTCAATCAACAGGCATGATAAGTTCAGCTCTTTAAAACAAATTATTTGTAATGAAAAATTATTAAATTTTGATTGTGTTTGTGTTATAAACATGGCCATCATAGTGCTCTCCTGTTGTTGTTTTGTTTTTTGGTGCTTAAAATTTTCTTACATGACTGTCTCAAACAAAAAAATGTGTTTCTGTTAATTACAGTAAAGATGTGTCAAAGTAATATACATTTGTATAATTTTTCTAAATTATTCCACTATAAAATATATTTTTTATAATTCTTTAAAGTCCAGTGATAAATTAATATATATATATATACTAGCTGTACCCTGCAAAACCTTTGCATAGAGTTATATCCCCTTATGCTTGATCAGTAGGCTAGGTTATTTTTTGGTTTCGGGCAGATCCGATTTTTTTCATGGTTGTATTTTAAACTGGAATACTGTTGTATTCATTCTTTACTTTCGATTTAACGCACACTGGAAATGAGTATTATTATATATGATTAAAGTTTATCATTATAAAAGCTTGTTGTGAGGATATGATTATAAATTAATTTTTGAAAGACACACCATTTTTTTCATAATTTTGATGAGATGTTTATAACCTATTACAAATATTTTGTTCATTACAATAAACTGAAAGATATGTTTTGATTTTTTTTTTCACTTATAGATTCACTCAATCAATTGAAAGAAGCTAACAACCAGCTTCGTCAGCAGTTGTTGTGCAAAGTTTGTTTGGACAAAGAAGTGGCCGTAACCTTTCTTCCCTGTGGTCATTTGGTCTCCTGTGCTGATTGTGCCTCTGCTATGAAAGATTGTCCTCTCTGTAGAAATCATGTACGTGGCATTGTTAGGGCCTTCTTATGTTGAGATTGTGTTAGATGAACTGAACTATAATTGTGTACTTTATAATTTAATGCTTGAAGTGCATTTGATAAATTATCTCACAGTAACCAAAAGCATTCTGATGCATATACACATTAATGTTTAACATCTTTGCAATGAAAACCTTTCTACAAGATTGGTAAAAGGGATAAAAACTTAAGTGGCTCCATCCAAAATTGTATGTGCCTTGCATAGTAAAGAATGAATTAAATTGTTAAAATTCACCTCCTAGAGTTACTACTTAAACCACAGTAAATTTCTTTTGTTTAGTCAAAGGATATGATGTATGAAATTAAGAGAATTAAGCTGGCTCATTTCATTAACGCATTAATTATGAATGATTTTGTTCACCTGACATGTTTTAGTTAAAATATTAGTGCCTTAAAATAGCTAATTAGTGCATTTCTTTTAAAAATATTTTTACATTAGGATATATTGATTTTGAATCTCACATTTTAATTAAATTAAAAAAAAAATTGAACATTAAAACATTGTGTTATTTGTATATCTTTCAAGTTCTGTTCATTGCTAAAATTAGTGAATCCATATTGGGGCTCACACTTTTAGTCATTATAATTTCCTTTAAATATTTGTATGATCTAAGTCTAAGGATTTTGAGTAAAGAATATTATTGTTTACTTTTTTTTTTGTACATTTCAATAAAGGTTGTTTTTTTTAACATAAATAACATTATTTAACCTTTTATACAAACTTCTATAAAAACAAAGTGACAATTTAAGAAAATTGCTAAGATTGTTTTAAATAACATTTTAAATAGAATGAAATTCCCATAAATTTTAAATAGATATTGGCCTAAGCATAATTTAGTAAAGACAGAAATAGTTCAGGCGATTCTGCTTCTGTCTATCAAAATCTTGGGGAAGAATTAGCATTTGATGGCAACCAACATATTATATAAAGTGCGGCCCCATAAAACAGCATGGCAAGCCAGACTTTGCCCTCGAGCCCTCTGTTACATGAAATGCTGAAGATAATCATAAACATCTGTTAAAATAAAAACAGAGAAGCTATCGAGACAAAACAGTGCTTTTTTATAAATAATTCTGAATGCATTTCAGCTAGATTAGGAAGTTAAAAAAAAACCGCCGTATTATAAGAAAATTTAACACGGTGTGGGAATTAATGTCAATCTATTTTTAAACAAATGAAATACAGGAAGGAAAATCATGGCTCTGTAAATTACAACATTAAAAATATAATGTTTGGTCGGGTCGAACATGAACTTTAAAAAAAAAAAAGAGATCAACCTAACAACATAAATGGATAAGGGGAAATTCGTTATTTTTTCTTACTCATAGTCATGACTTTTAGTGAAGTAAAACCCGTAGTAATGCATGATTTTCAACTTCCTTTAACAATCGACAATCTGTCATTGTAAACTCATAAGTGATCGCTATAACTCTCATACCAACACACACACGCGCGCGCAGTACTTGGTGAACTGAAACCTTCATATATACGCAGAAGTAAAATTTTGGGAATAACAAGGACAGGCTGACTCGGTTTAGGAAAATAAAAAACCGTGATTTATTGATAAAAACCATTTTAATTTTTAATTATAACACTTAAAATCCCCCGCATTGATCAACGAAAGAGAACAAGAATAGAATGGCTTTACGAAAGTTAGCGATAAGGCTTTACTGTAATTCCGCTGTTTTACAACTTTTTTTTTTGAGTCCCCCCTTATATAAAGAAAAAACAACGATTCTCTTATTTTGGAAAACTTATGGGGCATTGCAAAGCTAGTTCCTACTATACAATTCAACCTATTGCTGCGAACACACATTTTCCATCCTGAAAAAAATCTTTAGAGCAAGCTAAAAAAAATGCAAATGAGGTGATGCGTGTGTTGGTGTAAACACGAGCAAATGACCATAGAAACACATTGTGTGAAACACTTACACATACATATAAGCATTACATACATTCAAATATTGAAACATACAAGTAAAGAAATATAAGCAGCATAACCAGTTTGTTTTATTTGTGTATTTTTTTTATTATATAGTTATAGTTCCGTTTGAAGAGCATGGGTCTATACTCTAAAATATAACTTTGACAAAAAGAATATGAACTTAATTTGTATTATCTCCCTTAGCTTGCTCGTGCTAATATTTTGTACATTTCCATATACATGTGTACAAATTTATGTCTTAAGAATGAAATGGAATAAATTTAACCCCCAACATCTATTATTTCCTTCAGTTCAATGTTTTCAAATTCGATGAAAGAGATGGGTGATCATGATATTTAGGCTAATGTAGGAAGTCTTTTACGTGGATGTCCCAGGACTTAAGGTCATCACGACAGGAAAAAAATTGTTTAGTCCCGTTAAACTATTTTGAGGAAGGGCTATAGGCATGGGCCCCCCCCCCCACATTTTGAAAAAATGTCATATAAGAGGGGGGGGCATTTGCTACCCCCCCCCCTTACATTTAAAAAAAATGTCATAAAGTTGTTATTTGCCTCCCCCCTGGAAAATTTTTGCCCCCCCCCTGGAAAAATTCCTAGCGACGCCCATGACTATAGGCCTAACGGTTGAAAGGCTTAAATAATAATCTGAAAATTTCTAGGATTTCTAAACAATAAAATGACATTTTTTGAACTTTGGTCTGAGTTAAACATCAATATGCTCAGCATTACAAAGATCTCATTTAAATGTTGATATTTCATTTTATCGGAAAACGGTTTTATCCCTTTCGAACAATGGACTGCCACAAGGGTCAAGAAAGTAATTCAAGCACATATCAAGGGTATCTGTCCTTAAGGCCCATTGGAGTACAGTAATCTTCAATGAGATAACTTGGCGATTGATTGGTGTGTAATTAGAGAAGTCACAGATGGAGATCTTCAGGCTCACTGCTGTCCTAAATGACTCCTGAAGAACTATCTGTAATATCATGTTAACATAACTTGATAACTACTAACACATATGAAATGTAAATTGTCTATTAGCTTTGAAGCGTTACTTATGTGTGCCCCTCCCATCCGGAAAAGTACATGTACCTAGCTTGTCCATTGGTTGAGAAAACTCTTAATGGAGGAACTCTTAAAAGATGAGACTAGACCAGGGGTCGGCAACCTTTTGAGACGGAAGAGCCAAAAGTTATAATTTAAAACTTTCTCAATTTTTTAAAGAGCCACTAAAATTGTTATTTCAATATTATGGTATTTGATTAGGGCGCAATTTGACATTGAAAGAGCCGCATGCGGCTCGCGAGCCGCAGGTTGCCGACCCCTGGACTAGACTATGATTGTGTTTTTTTTTTTTTTGCTCTTTTTACTAAATTATCTGCCTGTCAGTTTGTCTGCCTGCTGACTGACATCTATGTGTCACCATATAAATATGTGCTGATAAAGCTGTATTGTTATTTATTACTTTTAACTAAAAAAATAGCTAATTTGATATTCGGCAATGAGAACTATTGTCCTCCCATTTCTATTTTCGAACATAGAAACCTTTTTATCAGATGCAAAATGTAAACAAAACAAAATGAGCCCAAGATTTTTCTACAATTTCACCTCTGCATCAGATGGTGCTGTTGTTTACTGCCGATTAAAGTAAATCGATAGTTTCTTTACATAATCTCTGACGCAAGCAAGTAAAATGTCATGTGAATAACAAAGAGGAATTAACTCTGATTTATAAAAGAAATTCGTTTTCTTTCCTTATTTTTGTGTTTTTAAGTATTTTAAAGTAGGTAAACAAAAATACGATTGATATACAAATGAACACAATCAGAGATAAAGAGAGAGAGGGGGTAGGGAGGGAGAGAGAGGGAAGGAGGAAGGGGGAGAGAGGGGAGGGGGATGGACAGGGAGGAGAGAAGGAGGGGTAGAGGGGAGAGAGGGAAATGGGAGAGGGGGGAGGGAGAGGGGAGGGAGGGAGAGAGAGATGGGAGAGAGAGGGAGGAGGGAGAGGGAAGGAGAGGGGGAGGGAGGCAGAAAGAGTGGGAGGGAAAGGGAGAGAGAGGGAGGGAGGGAGAGGAGGGAGAGAGAGAAGGGAGAGAGGGGGGTAGGGAGAAAAAAACAGAAGGTAAACAGAAAACCATATTTTAAACCCGGGTACTTGCACCTAGTATATATATATATATATATATATATATATATATATATATATATATATATATACGGTGTTTTTTTATATGTTGTGGGGGAAATATTTGATTATGTTTCTTGTCTGTTAAAGGGCCCAATTACAGTAATAATTCGTCTGCTACCAGGGCCCCGTGTTAAGTTTAGGATCCCAAAATATTTATGAAAATTCCACACAAATTTTTGAACGGCTTTGTTTGCCTATGATTGTTTCTGACGCTACAGTTTTCGCCGGCTCTAAGTTCATATACGAAACTTGTGTAATACGTATAGCTGTCTTAAATATTAAATAATCAAATCATTGACATAAATATTAATCCCTACAGTAGAATGTGCTAGTCATTGCTCCTGGCATATCGTGTCTACAATTTTCCTAATTTAAGTAGTACATTACAACATTTTACTCTCTATATCACTTCTCTTAACCAGGAATACAATTTAAAAACAATACTCCACACACAATACTTGATTGCACAGTCGTTATCTTACATTTGTACACCCAAATATTTTTACCCCAAGAGTTTCAATTATCAGTTAAAGTCTCTGTAAGGACCAAATGCAAATCTCTTAGATTCTTTATACACCACTAATGGAACTGGTTTTTTGTTGATTCCTTCTCTTATCTCTACCATAGCCAATTGTGTAATGGCCCATGGAAGCACCACAGGTGACATGGAGGGACGATTCGCCATGACCTGAAAATTTCCCTTCGTTCTCACCGGATATCGAACCCGGGTTCCCCCCTTCCATTCGTCTTTCGCGCATCATACGCTTCTCGATCAAAATCTCATTGACATCCGAGATACTCAGCCCTGATTCGTTAATTCATGCTACATGTAATTCTCTCTACTTCATCCTTAAAAGTGACCCCCCCCCTTCTTAGCTTCATATTTATTATACCAGGAGTAGGAAAACTTTTTTTAAACATGAGCTACAAAGGGTTTTTAAATTTGACAGATGGGCCAGACCAAGAGCACATGGACAGAGTGTTTA
The DNA here is from genome assembly GCA_021962125.1 of Bulinus truncatus. Classification (NCBI taxonomy): domain Eukaryota; kingdom Metazoa; phylum Mollusca; class Gastropoda; family Planorbidae; genus Bulinus; species Bulinus truncatus. The sequence continues at coordinate 464,689 of JAGDYQ010000355.1, read as the reverse complement.
TATCAAATATTAACATTTTAAAATGTAAACGTCATATTTGTGAAAATAATTGAAAAGGGAAGAGGAGGAGGGTGTTATCATTAATTAAAATTAAAGGGTTTTATTGAAAAGGTTATAATGGTGATCTTTGGGAAGACATTGATGTTGTTATTATCACCCGGCGCGCCCGTCATTGAAACTTGATTCAATTTGAATCCTCCACAGTTTCTTTCTGACTAAACTCTCATATCTTCTGCACATATGTAGGTCAGTGGTTTTCCCTAGTGGGACGAAACCTTATTTAAAAGTGGGCCGCTTATGTAACTATTTACATAATCGAGAATATTTACAATTAATATTAACCATTCTTTTTTTTTTCTTAAATCTGTTTTTTTTTTTTCATTACATGTGGGTGGCGAAAACGCGAATTATGATAAAGTTTTTTACGTACTTCAGATCTAGCTGGGTATTTTTTAAAATTCTTTAATCTCATAACAAAAGCCCCCCCATGGCTCGTGGGACAGAAGAAGTGTAGAATTCATCTGTTTCTGCTCTGTAACCTCACAATTTAAAGGATTGTATGGACAGCACAACACCCAGCCGCCTTTGCTCTCCCAGCTTAAAGTAGGTACATGTATCCATTTAAAACTGGATGGACTTAGGAACTTTTCACCAGGACCAGAATCCCCAATGTGTAAAGTCCCACAATACAATAAAAAATAAAAGAATCATTTATTGCAAAATGCTATAGCATAGGAGGCGTTTTTAAATTAAAAAATTGTTGTCAGGAATTTTCATCAGCAGAAATGTATATTTGTTAACAGTTTAAAAATTATCTTTAAAAAAATGTAATATAAACACAACACCCATTATGAATACTAAGCTACTGCAGGCTTCATTTTATAAATACAATGATTGAAAGTTTAGATTGTTAAATAATCACCTTCACAGTGAGATTACAGCTAACCTTTGCACCAAACATGTCTATTACATAAATTAAGATATGGCAATCACCAAAAAAGCCTCGTTTGTACATTCAGTTAAAAAGGTTGTTGCAGAAACCTCATCTAAGGAAAAAAAAAAACTAGAATGGCAATTGGGATTTTCGTAAAACGCAGACACGACTGCGAGTAGTGGACGTTGTTGAATGCATCTTTCTTGTTCTGGAGTAATCGGGAATTCCGCAAACACTGCCATATCGAAATTCATGTAATTAGTATACTCTTCTCTCGACCGCCATACAATGTCTAGCTATATATGAAAAAGTTTCAATCGGGATTTTCCCAAAAAAGCAGACACAAAAATCACGAGTAGTGTACGTTGTTCACTCTTGCTTGATCAGGCGTATTCGTGAAATACCGCAAACACGACCGTACACGCTCAATTCGCCTTTTTATACTTTCTTACCATTACGCGAATCAGTATAAAATAGTATTGATTCTATATGACAATTTTTGTCACAATAGAGATAATATTGTGTAAACAAAATTGAAGAAAGGTCAACCGAATATTTCCCTCTTTAGTTAAAGAAGAATCATGTTTGCTCTATCAAGTTTATAATGCAATTTTCTTCAGGGTATAATATGATTAAACGTTTATTTTTTAGTCGTTTTGACTGCAAGAGGATGCTGATGGACAGTGTGATCAGCGAGAATATATTTGTTTATTGATTTAATATTCTTATATTGTAAAAGGCTATGGTGACTGCACCAGGTGTTTCTACTGTGGAGGTGGTCTACGTAACTGGGAAGATGACGATGACGTCTGGGTGGAGCATGCCAGGTGGTTTCAAAGGTGTGCTTACGTCAAACAAAAGATGGGTCAGGTATTTGTTAGCACGGTACAAAACATGAACACTGAGTTTGAAAAGGTGAGATATGCAGAATAATACATTAATTAAAACACAATAAGAAGTTAACAGGGCTGCCTTAAGGGGAGTGAAAGCCCCCTCCCCCAACAAAAGTCAATGTCGTCTAGCCCTTGGAAGTCACGTGGGGCAAAACAATCTTCTATATAATGACTTACAGATTGAGTGGAGTGTATGATTATTGAGAGATTGTCAGGGGGCCCAATATTATCTGGCGGCAGCCCTGTCAGTAGGCCTACACTTTGAATATTAGTAAATATTTGTAAATTATATATATATATATATATATATATATATATATATATATATATATATATATATATATATATATATATACATATGTATATTTCATTCTCAGATAACTATGGCAATGGTAAACAAAAAACTTGGTGTCCCATCTTCTACCTTTTACATTGGTAAACTCTATATGAATGTTAACTTCACTCAAAAATATTGAGATATTGTTTGCTTTCATGTTTAATATTTTGTTATCATTATTCAATAGTATTTTTCATCGTTTCCTTTTTTGAAATCTAGAAAGAGTATTGGTGTTAACTGTTTCAATCATTTATTTATGTTTAATGAAGCTACTAGTGTGCAGAAACATTGAGCTTATCTTTTTTAAACATCTTATTTGAATGTTATTATCAGCATAATATTGAATCGAATAAATTTTTACATCAAAGATTCACTGACAGCACCTTTAAAGAGAGACCCAGCCGTCAGAGCGATTGTTGCACTTGGGTATCTGGAGAAAGACGTCATAGAGGTAGCAGAGATGATAAAGCTAGAAGGTTTGTTAGAAAAAAATCAGATATATATATATTTATATATATATATATATATATATATATATATATATATATATACATATTCAATTAATTTCCTTGCTTTGATATTGAGATAATTTGTAATATTTGAAAAGTTTTGAAAGAAAGTCTGTTTTACCTTAATAGGTAATACCATCTCTGCAGTAACGATAATGGAAAAACTCGGGGAAGAGAAAAAAAGTAAAATACATTCAACACAAGTTAATATTACATTACCAGCTGTAGATTCCGATGAAGCCAACGGTGAGTTAAAAAATCGTTCAACTCTAAACATAATGTCTAAGTCCGAACTCTTTTTTTTTATTCCCATCTCGTTACAGAAATCATCACTCAACTCAAGGAGAGAAATGGACAACTCCGTCAACAAACCGCCTGCAAAATCTGTATGGACGGTGAAGTTTCAGTGGTGTTTCTACCCTGGGGTCATCTGAATTCCTGTACTGAATGCGCCTCTGCCATGAGAAACTGTCCACTGTGTAGAGTTCAAGTTCGGGGAATAGTGAGGGCTTTTATGGGGGACTGATTTATTTATATATGTTTGGATACTTAAAAAAAAATTGATTCAACTACGATTTCAATTGTTCTCTTTATAAATATTATTATTATAATTAAAAAATAAAACGTACCGGCATAGTAAACTATAAGTCTACATTTGTGAACATATTTACTTGTTTAGTTTTATACTTTTTCATCATTTTTCGTGCATGTAATTATTACTTAGACATACAACAATATACTAACAATATAATGTATATATCATAAGAGTGATTTTTGTTTGTTTTTTATTCTTAGATTACATAGTTTATGATATTATTTTTCAAATAAAACTCATTGTCATTTATTTATCAAATGTTGACATTGTTTATTAGTTGGATATTAAAGAATTATTTAATTTTAATTTTTCAATACGTCTCCACCAATGATTTTAAAGACGTTGTGCGCTAAAAGACATTATTTGTGCACAGTTTCGAAAGGATATTGAGACTTTTTGTGCAAAACATATGTAAGGCTACAGAAAGAAACTATTCTTCGCTCGGTTTTAATGTGTGTGCGTGCGTTCGGCAAGCTTTGTGCGCGCACACAAGTAATCTGCTTTGCAAGAGCAGTCCTGCATTCTCATTTTATTCTAAATGCATATCCTATTCCCTGTGTTGGCTTTTTAAAAAAATAGGAATGGGTTTTACTCTGTTAATTGTTAAATGATTACTTTATTTAAACTACTTTAGAACAATGGGAATTAGTTCCATATACTTCGGGGATTCGAGTATTACTTCCAAATACTTTGGATATTAATGGCAGCTACTTTTGGTATAAGATCCATATATTACAGATATTAGTTGCATTTTATAAAGGTATTAGTTCCAGTTTCTTTGGGTGTTAGTTCCAGATACTGCAAATATTAGTTGCAGCTATTTTGGATTTTTTACGCCTGATTTCGTCCAATAGACTATGATGCAGTTCTTAGTAGCGAAGGAAATATAGCGATTATGTAATGGTTGGTATAACAGTTTAGCTTAGGGTGGAATGCGGAGTAGATCCACCCATGGAATATACGTTGAGACATAACAGGGAGATGATGCATCCATCTAGGACCTAGTCATATCTTGTCCATGTTCTACAACACCGGACATTAACATAAAATGATTTGGTTCTGCTGGTGAGCTGCTGTTTGATAACAGAAGATAATTTACAGTAAAAAGAGTTATAGTATAAACAAAAAATAGAAGTGAACAAAGCACAAAATTGAATGTATTTTGTTCCTGCTAAATGTATATTGTTCCCGCTAAATGTATATTGTTCCCGCTAAATGTATATTGTTCCCGCTAAATGTATATTGTTCCGGCTAAAAGAATATTGTTCCGCTAAATGTATAATGTTCACGCTGAATGTATATTGTTCCCGCTAAATGTATATTGTTCCCGCTAAATGTATATTGTTCCCGCTAAATGTATATTGTTCCCGCTAAATGTATATTGTTCCCGCTAAATGTATAATGTTCCAGCTAAATGTATATTGTTCCCGCTAAATGTATATTGTTCCCGCTAAATGTATATTGTTCCCGCTAAATGTATATTGTTCCCGCTAAATGTATATTGTTCCGGGTAAAAGAATATTGTTCCGCTAAATGTATAATGTTCCCGCTAAATGTATATTTTTCCCGCTAATTCTGTTGAATGCAGCTGTTTAAAACCTTTGGGACTCCTTATTATATACTGGTTACTCCAGCTTTTATATTTTTTATTTCGGTGGATAGAATATATACAACAATTTAGTCATCTTAACGGTTTTCCCGTCTCATTAGATCCTGTAGTCCAGAGTCTATTTTAGGCCCTGTAGTCCAGAGTCTACCTTAGACCCTGTAGTCCAGAGTCTATTTTAGGCCCCGTAGTCCAGAGTCTATTTTAGGCCCTGTAGTCCATAGTCTACATTAGACCCTGTAGTCCAGTCTACCTTAGGTTCTGTAGTCCAGAGTCAACATTACAAATGTCGGTAGCTGGCATCAATATATTTAAATTACTTAAAAGAGAGTGCATTATTCTAAGAATTACAGTCTTTAATGACTTGATAACCAGTCGGAGTTTTAGTGGTACCGATTATAGGACGCTAGCCTATTTATAGCCTATCTAAGTGTTTGTTCCAGCCGCTGCTTATGACTCTCGCCTTATACTCGCGTTCTTCGAAGGCCGCTACGTTAATAATCATTATTTTATCCAACGTATAAAAATTATTGATAGCACATAGAACATTTATCGACTTTGTGAAAAATTCAAAAAAAAAAAAACAACTACAAAAAAAAACTGTTAAACATATGCCTGAAAATAAAAGATTAAATACGCTCCCAACGCGAAACAGGAAATATGTATTAATATCAATATTATTTTTAAATCTCACATATATTAATCATATATTCGCAATGCTCCTCCAGCGTGTTTCTGTTTTAATTGCTGACCTAATGATGACGTAAAATTGAAATAAATAAGTTTGGGTAAAACCTCAGTACACATATATATGTGTGTTAATTCATTCAGAAACACTTTATGTATATGCTTTAAAAGTGACATAGATACATTTCTACTAAATTCATCAGTTTATTTTATCTGAACAATTTTGAAATAGTTATTTTTTATTGGAAATATGAAATATAGATAAACTCTTCATGATTTGTATTCTGTTAAAATGAGGAATAAATTGTTTGAAATCTTTATAAGATTAAAAACTGACCGCCAGTTTTATGTTGGTCACTCTGTTAATAACATTAAAATAAAACAAGTCAAGCGTAAAGCATCAAGAAATCCACACATAAATCGAATGGTCAATACCAGCAAAAGTGAAAGCAACGACCCAAACTGCGATTAAGGTAAATGAAATGATTTACGTACTTAAAAAATGATTCAAATAAAAAAAAACTTTTACATGTTTGCTACTTACAACTTATAAAAATCGCTCAAAAAAAAAAAAAGATTCACCTCATAGAATCAAAAAGCATGTCAACAAATGTCAAACTTTCGGTTAATGTTTACATTAATTTTATTTACACCCCACCACCACACCCACCTCAAAATACAAAGACAAAGAAACACAATAAAGTATAAACCGAAAATCCTTTTCTCCTTCCCAAAAAATACAACGTAAAAATAACAATCCACAAATTCCGCCCCTTACTGTAATCAAGAGACCAGGGGCCTCACTAGGCGACACAACAACAAGCGGCACGCTCAAGTAAGCCAGGACTTTGCTTCCGGTCGGAGGCGACATCTATAGTGGTTTTTTTAAAAATACTTTTCGGCCTAAGGATCATTTATGAGAGAATCTTTCCTTAGCACCTGTACCGCTAATTACGTCACTAAATTCGGAAAAAGGAAGTTCTTCGCTGCTCGCGACTTGTGTCGTAAGTAACACTCTCTAAGCAGCTCAAGTTTTAATGAATATATTTTGTTTTGTATGATTGTCAAGAAAAGAACTGATCCGTGACTTGTACGTTAAAAGGTGCCCATGCCATCCACGGTTTGACTTGAGCCGCTTGGGCCCACCGATAGCCGTTGCACTCGAGGGTCAAATGGGCCCCTCTCTAGGTCATTCAATGTTCGACTCGTGAATCATCTGCAGATACATTTTTACATTTTGTATATTATTGTACAGGTGTAGCATTGTAAGCATATGTGATAATTTATATTTTACTTTTTTTATTTACAATGCCACAGCCGCTCTGCTCCCGGTTAACCTCTCGACCATGAAGAGTCGTAATATCTCAAAAGAAATACACCACAATAAATAAAAGGGATATAATTTAATGTTTATTGGGCGGCCCAGTACCATTTGCTCCACTGATTCTTAACGGTCCGCGGCCCGAGGGTTGGGTACCACTACTATAAAGTATTACACATTTGGTTGTTTTTTTTCCCAACTAGCTAAGTATGTATAATATTTTTAAGACGTTAATTCCACTTACAAAGATTTTAGTAAACTCTTATACTTCTTTTTTTTCCTATGCGGCTTCAGGTTGAGTGAGATCCAACAGCATACATAAACTTTTTTTTTATGAATTGTGTTAATAGACTTTTATAAATGAACACTAATTCTTCAAGTACAATAAATGTGGATCACATCTTCATCGGCACCATCGTGCCCAGAGAATGTGTCGACGTTAACGCTTCGTCAGTGTGTCTACCATCTGGGTGTACGTACGAGGTAGCCAACTCCGTGACTTCCATCGAGTCCAACAAATCCGCAACGAAATGTGTCGACGTTTTCGGTTCGTCTATGTGTCAACCTTCTGGGTGTACGTACGAGTTACACCGTGACATATCTGCTCAGTTGGGAGCAACGGGTGGATGGGATGTATTGTCTTACGTTGGCAACTATAGACATAAACGTGTTGAAATGAGTTGTAAAGAGAATAGACTAAAATCTTTTCATCCAAGATTATGTCACATCAAAGATCACAATGAGCTAGTTAATGCTGGATTCTACAATGCAGGTATCTTAATTACAGAGAAAAAATATATTTTTTTTTCTCTTGTACGTTATTTATTGAAAGCAATAATTTTCTTTGAAAATTGTTGGCCAATATTTATATTATGTTTTATTGTTGTTTTTAAAAAAAAATACGTAAACAAAATTAGTCATTTTAACCGCACTAATTTAAAGAGACAATATTTGTCAATACATTGTTCGAAAAGAACGAATTACAATTACAATAAAACATGTATTACATTTAATATAAAAACTAAATAAACAATAAAAATCCTAATTTTTAGACTTAAAAATAAATAGATTTGTACAGAAAAATAGCTTGCTTTTTGTCTGTATGTTAAAATACACCTTTTAATGTCTGTTTTTTTTAATTTATCATCACATCTATGTGGCGATTTGAGGAATTTTTTTTTCTGAGGTTACGGAGACTGTACCAGATGTTTCTGCTGTGGAGGTGGACTTAGACAGTGGAAGGAACAGGACAATGTGTGGGTGGAACATGCCAAGTGGTTACCAAGCTGCACATACTTGAAGGAACATAAAAGTCCAAAATTTATTGTTGCTGTTCAAGAATTGGCTCTCAGTTTTAAAGATGTTATTTGAATTTAAAAAAAAAATATATGTATTGAGTTAATGTAGCGATCTAGTACGCACAGTAATAGATAATCAGAATCATTCTTACAATTGGGTACACTAGGAGACAGCCACTGTATTAATTCATATTTAATCTGGTGCTAAGTGCCCCTCACCCTCTTGTTTCAGACCGCATTATTTGAAATAGCCTCTGAATATCTATCAACGGTTCTGTAGATAAGATTTAATATTCAATTATTATTCACATCGTATCACTAGTGATCTCATTTTTTTTACATTTTTTTCAATTTTACCGGTAAGTGTGTCCTTTTAATAGCAAGTATTGGTCATTACCTATTATGTAAGCAACTGTTTTTATCTGCTAAGCGGTCATCTCATATTATGCAAGCAACTGTTTCTATCTGCTAATGTTTTACTTTTATTAAAAATGTACCCTCACTAATCATTGTTTCGTTAACTAATTTTGCAGATATCTAAAATTCCTTGTGATTCATTTTTTTTTTTAAAATCAGATAACTCTTGATATGGTGAAAAGGAAAATCCCAGGTAAAATTAAAACATTCTTTAATTGTTTATTTTAAAATATGTTTTTAACTTGAACCAGGGTCGTCTAACAGCATCTTAAGTCCCAGGCCGATTCAAAATCAATAATAAGAATTGAATGTATGTGATCTATTAGTATTGGGCATTTAGTTTACTAGGAGCAGCGGGCAGGCCCCTGCGTGTTGACGACCCTGACTAGAACCAACACTACAGTTAAAACTAAGTCTTGATATAAAAAATAATATTCATTTTCTTTCATTCATTGCGTCTTTAATGTTCACAGACGTCTCCAGAAGATGGTGCACAAAGTGCAATGAAAGAGTTGTAGAGGTGACGTATCTTCCCTGCAGTCACATGGCCTGCTACTACTGTTCCCATGCAGACCGGACTCAGCAATGTCACGTGTGTCAGAGAGATGTAGTTAACCGCATCCGAGTCATATTTGCAACGCTCGGGCAGGCAACACGAGACTACATGGGACAAAGTCAATAGAGCTCATAGAATATATATTTTTTTTTCTATTTTTACAAAATTGTTTTACTCTTAGTTTCTGTAGTGAACTTTGAACCATTCACATTTTTTAACAAGATATAAATATCATTTAGAACACCACTACCTTGCAAAAAAGTATTAAGAAAATTGGTACTTTGAAGTATGAAAGAAATTCTATTTTTTTGAAGCGTTTAATAAGACTATTACCATTCATCTCTTCATGAAGGAAACACTAGAGATCAAATGTGTTGTTTAATATTCGAACCGCATTTGATAGAAAAATACATTCAAAGTAAAATTATTTGTTTAATTACACACACACATACATACACACACACACACACACACACACATATATATATATATATATATATATATACATTTGTTTATTAGGTTGGTTGAACTTATTAATTACTACTGTGTGCTTTTTTTTTAATAAGGATGTGCAATTGCAAGTGTAATAATTTAGAATAATCCTCGCTTCCAATTACTTTTTCTTTAAAAACAATAGAAGAATATGTCTTCCTGCATCTATTTCGCTAAAAATGTCATTTCTTTAGGCAATTTTGTATATTGGTTGTTGACTGTATTTGATGTAAACGATAGACTTGATTAGTATTTTGCATTCGAAAGACAACGTGTTAAAAACTTTTTTACCTACTGAAAGAACTTTTGAGTGTTTTATTTCTTTCGTAATTATACAAATCTTTAAAAGATGTAATGCCACTTATTTGAAAAAATTCAATGTTTAAAGTATCAAAAAATTTCGTTTTTTAATAAGCTTCCTTTCATTTGGTGTTTTTAAAATCTCTACAGATTTTGACCAGGTTTACGCACCTAATTATATAACTTCAGAAATACAACGACACTAATATACCACAATACAAGTTAATTGTAACTATTAGTTGACAATGTATTTTTTACTGCTGTTTTTCTGACATAGGTTATTTTATTCCCACTATTTATTTTGCTTACAAAAAAACTGTGTAATTGAAATTTGGATTATGTCTAAAGATTCTTAGATAGAATCTAAGTAATGATTGTAATGTCATCTATATAAATATAATTTTAGTTATAATCACAAGCTTGAAACAATAAGATGTTTGTCTACGTGTTTATAAATTATTTCATTTCTACTTTTAACTAACAATTTTTATGTTTAATTCTGTAATGTTTTAAGTTATTTTTTTTTGAATAACTAATCGGTAAGCAATTAAACATTTTGGTTTAATTATAATTTTGTATGGTTTGATACTTTGAATAAAATCTTACGGCTTTTACTTTCATATGTAAAAAAAAAAAAACCTATTAGCAAATAAGAAAAAATAATATAAATTATACAGACTTTGATTTTATTGAAATACATAGAATGAAAACATTTTATAGTTTAGCGTGTTTATGTTCAAATATAACCAATTTATACAATAAATATTATCGAACGACCAAACAGTTGTAGTTTTTTTATGTGGACTGAGAGTCAAATGCATGTCAATCAACTAAGATAAATATATGTGGTCCTCAATGTATCTTCTGTTGACTAGAAATGCTACGGTGAATACTGTGAGGCTCAATGAAACTTTAATAGAGCTCCCGCTAAGCGTTCTGAAGTGTCCAGGTTCAGACCTCAGATACGACATATAACTAAGGGATCATTCCATGGGCGTATTCATGGGGGGGGGCAAGGGGGGGGGGGCAAATTCCCCCCCTACATTTTGAAAAAATGTCATATAAGAGGGGGGCATTTGCTCTCCCTCCCCCTTACATTTAAAAAAAAATGTCATAAAGTTGTTATTTGCCCCCCCCCCCTAGAAAATTTTTGCCCCCTCCTGGAAAAATTCCTAGCGACGCCCATGGTCACCATTCAGTCAATATATATTGGAGAGTGGATAGTTGGTATAGTTATTGTTATCGTCCATTTCTTAAACATCCTATGCTAAATTATTTATATATCTGGTAGGTAAATCTTAAAGTCTTGGTTTTAAAAGCCAGAGAAAGTTTCAAGCGTATTTAAAAATACATTTTCCATTTTCATCATTACTTTATTATAACAGTTATGTGTGTACTCCGTTAAGCGCAAACAAAGGTGCGGTTCAAGGATTCTTTTCTAGATCAACAGGATTTTCGAATATTGCTACCAGACAAAATAAAATTTAAAACACACAAATATCACGAAACATTAAAAAACATACAATGAAGTAAATAGAAAAAACTCTAAAGCTGATAGTGAGCCCTAAATTGGTTAAATATTTTGGGCACAAGTGATTCAGTAAAAAGACCCTGACAATACACCAATGTTAAGGGGGGGGAAGGGGCATTGCAAAAGTATCAAGTTTTCGTTTAAAAGAAAAGTATTTTTTTTAGTTATAGATTAAAACTTCTATTTTACAGATTGTCATGGCTTTATATTAATTCTCCAATGATTGCCAAAAAAACTGCGTTGTCTAAAAAATACAAGCTGATTAAAAAAAAATAAACAATTGGAAAAACATAGAATTCCCACAACCTCTCAAATAAAACGTTCATCACCAGAATTACCGATACTTTTAGGGTTTTTCCGATGTTACTTTGCATGACGTGCGCTAGAGTTACGTTAAAGTAATTATTACTAATTAATTCTTTTTTTTATTATTCAAACGTTTTAATTTAATGTAAATTTGTAATTATTGATTTATTTTAAAAGTTCAATTTAATATAAAATAAAACAAATAATCAATGTATATAAAAAAAATTCACAAATATAGTGAAGCTTTACAATTAATAATATGGACTCTTTAATTTTCAGAACTGTAATATTTTTGTAATTAGTCTACAAATAATCACCCATGAATGAAACGAAATATCTTTTACGTAGCTCCACAACTATCTTATGTTTTTTAGCAAAAATACTTTTGTCTGTATTTAGATTACACTGGGCAACAGCCAAAAAATCGTCAGGGGTTTTTCAACTGATTTAGACTAATTTTAGTGTTCTGAGTCCGAATATCACATTGATTTTGCTCGGTCAGGTCAACTTCTTGAGATACAGCCATATACCAACATGACGATCTATACTATACTAATATCAGGGGTTTTGAGTTCAATCATTTCTCTAAATTAGCTGCATAAAAATTAGTAGCAGGATAATCACTATTATAAAGACAGAGATAATTATAGTTTGTTTATAAATCATCAATCTGGATTTTCACTTGATTATTTAATGTATCAGCACTTGATTGGGCACAGCCTCTAGTACCCCGACCTTCCATCTGCCCGTCTAGCTGCTCACTGCGAAGAAATTCCTGTACCAGCATTCAGAGATCTTCCTGACAGCGACGATGAGGCCACCACTTTAGACGAGGGAGGAGATACAGAAGAGGAGTATGAATCACAAGATGGTCCGCAGACGTCCTCACAAAGTGAGCTTAATGATCTGGTTCGGGATCTCAGCCTGTTGAAGACTTCCTCCAAGCTGTTGGCCTCCAGACCCAAAGAGAAAAATTCTACTTGGCAATGACGCGCGTATCACTTTCTTCCGTAGAAGGCATGAGGACTACATGGGCTACTTCTGCCAGGAGGAAGACCTAGTATACTGCCGAGATGTCGCCGGTCTTCTTGATAAACTCGGCGGTCCTCAATACGATCCGAGAGATTGGCGACTCTTCATTGACAGCTGAAGTGTGTACATCTCCACAACGGGAGCCATTTCGCCTCAATCCCTCTTGCGCACTCAACAGCTCTTGAAGAGAAATATGAAGCAGTGAAGTATGTGCTCGACAAAATCCAATATGAGCAGCACCAATGGATCATCTTTGTCGACTTGAAGATGGAGAATTTCTACTTTCAGCAGTCCGGGTTCACGCAGTACCCATGCTTTATATGTATGTGGGACAGTCGTGACAGAGCCCAGCACTATGTTAAGAGAGAGTGGCCGGCGCGAGACCAGTTAGTACCTGGGCGAGAAACATCATAAACGAACCTCTTGTTGACCAGGAGAAGATATTGATCCCAGCGCTACACATGAAGCTTAGGTTAATGAAACAGTTTACGCACGCTTTGGACAAGGATGGGAGGTTATTCAACTAAATATGCCGAGCATTTCCACAACTGACCATTGAGAAGCTGAAGGCCTGCATTTTTCGACGGCCCACAGATACGACAGCTCATACAGGACACAGCGTTCCAAAACTCCATGAACACGCTTGAGTGCGCCGCCTGGAAATTGTTTGAGCAGTTGGCGAACAACTTCCTGGGGAACACGAAGGCCGCAAACCACGCCAGACTCATCAGCAGCATGATAGAGGACTTCCGAAAACTCGGGTGTTTGATGAATATAAAGATGCACTTCCTGTTCTCACACATGGAGAAGTTTCCTGAAAACCTTGAGGAGATGAGCGATGAGCAGGGGGAAAGGTTCCATCAGGACATCCGCCAAATGGAGGAAAGGTACCAGGGGAGGTGGGACGCAGTCATGCTGGCGGACTACTGCTGGTCGCTGAAGAGAGACAACCCAGCAGCTGCTCACACACGGAAATCGAAGAAACGCCGATTTATGCCTTGAACTCTGAACTTTTGTTTCACATAACGCTCATTGTTATACTAATATTATGATAATTATGCTTATCAAATGTGGTGGAGTAAATGAAAAAAACTGGATGAATTTGTACACGTTGACTTTTATTTCTTGAGTAAAACGGAAAAAATCGTCAGCTGATGATCCGCAAAAAATGTGTTTTTTTTTTTACAAAAAAACCGATTTTTCTTTAAATTTCTGTAGCAAAAAATCCTGACTTGATTGAGCAAAACCAAGGTCATTTTCGGACTCGGAGCATCAAAATTAGTCTAATTCAACTGGAAAACCCTGGACGATTTTCAAAAAAATATTTTTTGTTGCCCAGTGTTATCAAAGAGCGTAAAGCGTCTCAGAAAACAAAGCAACAACATTACCAACCTATTCAAAAAATGATTTTTTTTTATTTAAAGCGCCAATTTTTGATTGAGATTGTACAATGACTGAAGTACTCAAAGATAATGGATGAGAAAAAACCGTCCAAGATTACCGATCTGTCTATCAATTCAATTATTCGACAAGACATTATCGTGTACGCTTTGCCTCTGATAACTCAGTACAGAGCCCTCGATACGGACAGACGTTTCAACCAGATATTCTCCAGCGAGAGAAATAGATTACTAACGTTTACAGAATATCCCCAAGTTGACGTATACACCACACAGTTAGCTAACAATGGGTTTGTGTATCAAGGAAATGGCCAGGAAGTGTTGTGTGTCTTCCGCAGGCTGAGACATTTCCGATGGGCAGTTGGTGATGACGTACGAGCCATCCATACAGAAAGATCACCTATGTGTCCGATGGTAACAGGTGTAATGTGTGGGAATATTCCATTCTCCGACAGCCATCCTGAGAATCTGGAAATTAACACAGCTGAAAGTCCTCCTATTTCTGAAATAAGACAAAATGAACTAATTAATAACAATATCAGGTTAGTTACTAATGAAGTAATGTTTACTAATGTGGCTACTGATGTGAGTACATCAAATAGTACCTTGCTACAAGAGTTAGGAGATAGTCAAAACGATCAACTAATAACTCATAATGAAACTAACCCATTGGCCACTCACCATATAAATAATGAAATGGCAAATCAAGTTAATGAAAGCCCAAGCAATAATAAACAAGGTGATATACCTCTCGCTTCAAATCAAATAAACAGAGCAGAGAGTTCGTGTTTTATTAAAACTCATACTAACAGTAAAACTCAGAAGCGTACAGCAATAAGAAGTACCAAATTAGCTGAAGAAAATGTACTCAGTACCCGAAGTACTGGTGCGCAGGCCTTCACTAGTTGTAACCATCCATCTAGTGCAAGATATTTGCAGGAAAGTTCGTTAACAATTGAGGTTCAAAGTCATCAAACTATTCCAGCTACTTATGTTATAGATTCGCAAAGATTTGCACGTGAGCAAATTAGTGGGATAACAGGACAGTACCCTAGCGTGTACACCACCACATTGCGACCGCAAAGCCCTTCGAATACATCGCCACAGAACCTACCGCAATCATTCGGACAGGAAATGAACAGGGCGGAGACATCCATGACCATGACCCCAGTAAATATCGAACCATCTCCGTTTTCTGCCAATGAAGAAACAACTAGGAGCTCAGAAACATCCCTATTTAGTTCAATTTCAACACTACCGAGGTCACCAATGCACAGACTAGCTAGCCCCACAGTAAACCTTCCAGCTATTATCTCCCTCAACCCACTGCCACCCCAAGATTCCAGTCACTGCAACGCAATCAAGAAAAAAACAGCCCTTTGCATAAAAACTGGTATAATGACAGACAGACCCAATATAGCCGAAAATTGCACTGAAATCAAATGAATGGAGGCTCGGCAGTTGGCCAAAGATCATCTACAGAGTCCTGAGAGTTAGCAGACGCAGGATTCTGCTTATGAAACCAGATGGTTTCAGCTTACTATAGTCGGGGCTGCATCCCGGAGTCCCCCCCTCCCAACAAAATATAACTGGCGGTTCCCATTTAATCCTCATCTATCGATTTCGCATCAAATAAATGAATGGCTTGTGGCTCTTGACTAGTATTCGAGTTGCCCCCTCCCCCCTGCTGCGGCTCTGCTATTAAAAATCAATTAAGGGTTTGGGGAATTCATTTTATCATTATTAGCAATGTAGCCCGGTAAGTCGGTAGTTCAAACGAGACACTTGAAACATTTTTAACGCATCATAAGGTAATGACATCTGTGCTATTTTATGCCAGCTACCTAATGTGCAGAAATGAACTTCATTTCATACGTCACAAATTACCCGTCAACGTTAATAACTTTGTATTATTAGTTTAAACAGTAATTAATTCTCTCATTGATAAAATCAAAACGAAGCATTGCAATAATAATCCAATTAATTTTTTTTTCACTGTCAGTGATGACACAGTCTTAATTCTGGTGTATCGTGTGGACAGTGTTATTACCTAAAATCCAGAGTTCAAAGTACCGCATTTCTAAATGTTTGTGTAATTAAAAATGCCCGACATTTTTTTTTCAAAGGCATTGTTTTATCCATGGACTTTTCCTTCCTGTTACAACAAAAAGTAAAAAATGTGGATTTCGAGTGAAACAAATATAAATAAAAATGTTTTGGTCTAAAAAAAGTTTTAAAAGGATTTATATAATTTAAGTTTTACTTTGCAACAATTATACATTTAGCTGTATATGAATATAAATTAAGCATCCAAGAGCAGCGTGGTAGCACGTCCGTTGTGTATGCGTCGCATTGGCGTGAAAATGCATCCATCGCAGCTATCGTCTCCATGACAGTGAAGGAATTTAGGTTGAAACGGGGTTTGTGTGCAGAGATTACATTACTTGAGATACGTCACAAATTACATGTACATTTCATAACTAGAATGGTAATCGGGATTTTCGCAAAACGCAGACACGACTGCGAGTAGTGGACATTGTTGAAATTCCCGAATACTCCAGAACAAGAAAGATGCATTCAACATTGAATCTATCTTTCTTGTTCTGGAGTATTCGGGAATTCCGCAAACACCGCCATATCGAAATACATGTAATTAGTATACTTTTCTCTCGACCGCCATACAATGTCTAGCTATATATGAAAAAATTACAATCGGGATTTTCCCAAAAAAAAGCAGACACAAATATCACGTGTACTGTACGTTCTTCACTGCGTCTTGCTTGATCAGGCGTATTCGTGAAATAACGCAAAGACGACCGTACACGCTCAATTCGCCTTTTTTATATTTGCTTACCTACACGCTGTCCTTATATATATATATATATATATATATATATATATTCCATAGGTATGTAATAAATGCCCATTACGCGAATCAGTATAAAATAGTTTTGATTCTCAATTTTTGTCACAATAGAGATAATATTGTGTAAACAATATTGAAGAAAGGTCAACTGAATATTTCCCTCTTTAGTTTGAGAAGCATCATGTTTGCTCTATCAAGTTTATAATGTAATTTTCATCAGGGTATAATATGATTAAAGGTTTATTTTTAGTCTTGTTGACTGCAAGATAATGCTGATTGACAGTGTGATCAGCGAGAATATATTTGTTTATTGATTTAATATTCTTATATTGTAAAAGGCTATGGGGACTGTGCCAGGTGTTTCTACTGTGGAGGTGGTCTACGTAACTGGCGGGATGACGATGAATCTGGGTGGAGCATGCCAGGTGGTTTCAAAGGTGTGCTTACGTCAAACAAAAGATGGGTCAGGTATTTGTTAGCACGGTACAAAACATGAACACTGAGTTTGAAAAGGTGAGATATGCAGAATAATACATTAAATAAAACACAATATGAAGTTAACAGGGCTGCCTTAAGGGGAGTGAAAGCCCCCCCCCCCAAACAAAAGTCAAGGGTGTCTTGCCCTTGGAATTCACGTGGGGCAAAATAATCTTCTATATAATGACTTACAGATTGAGTGAAGTGTATGATCATAGGAAGATTGTCCAGGGGGGGGGGGCAATATTATCTGGCGACAGCACTGTCAGTAGGCCTACACTTTGAATATAGTTTCTTTTATTTTCATTTTTTCTCAAAAGTTCTTTTTTTTTTAAAATTTTTTTTTTTTGGTTTTTTTCTCGGATTTTTTTTTTATTTTTCATTTTTTTTTCTACAAAAATAAAATAGGATAAAAAATATTAAACCGTTTTTTTTATTATATATAAAATCTTTATCTATCAATTATCTATCTATCTATCTATCTATATATATATATATATATATATATATGTATATATATATATATATATATATATGTATGTATATTGTATTCTCAGGTAACAATGGAAATGGTAAACAAAAAACTTGGTGTCCCATCTTCTAACTTTTACATTGGTAAACTCTTTATGAATATTAACTTCACTCAAAAATTATTGAGATATTGTTTGCTATCATGTTTTATATTTTGTTATTATTATTCAATAGTACAACTCTACGTTTGAAACTAAAGCTATGTATTTATTTTTCATCGTTTCCTTTTTTAAAATCTAGAAGGAATATTTATTGGTGTTAACTGTTTCAATAATGTATGTATGTTAAATGAAGTTACTAGTGTGCAGGTACATTGAGGTTTTTTTTTTTTTTGAAACATCTTATTTGAATGTTATTATCGGCATAAACTTGAATCGAATAAATTTTGACATCAAAGATTCACTGACAGCACCTTTAAAGAGAGACCCAGCCGTCAGAGCGATTGTTGCACATGGGTATCTGGAGAGAGACGTCATAGAGGTAGCAGAGATGATAAAGTTGGAAGGTTTGTTAGAAAAAAAATAGAAAAATATAAATATGTATTCAATTAATTTACTTGCTTTGATATTGAGATAATTTGAAATATTTGAAAAGTTTTGAAAGCAAGTCTGTTTTACCTGAACAGATAATACCATCTCTGCAGTAACGATAATGGAAAAACTCGGGGAGGAGAAAAAAAGTAAAATACATTCAACACAAGCGAATATCAAATTACCAGATGTAGGTTCCAATGAAGCCAACGGTGAGTAAAGTAAAACAAAATCATTCCACTATGAACATAATGTCTAAGTCCGAACTCTTTTTCATTCAAAGAAAAGCAAAAAGTCCTAAAAAAAATTAACATTAGGGGCTCTTTGCAAGAAGACACTTAAGGTCCTGGGCAAAATGATTTCAAGGTCACTGTATAAAAGTCTTAGGCCCCCTAGTAATTTTCAACAACAGAGGCCCTTCTGTTCGCTATAAATGTTTGGTCATGTTAGACATTTAATGTAACCACCAAACAATCCCCAACTAGGGGGCTCCCCCCTCAGCCGTAGAAGTATAGTTTACCTATTCACAGTGCCGGAGTTAGATCAGCTGAAGCCCCAGGTGCAGTAGAAAATATGGGCCCCCTAAAATAAAGAAAAACACCGATAAAGGTATAAATTTGACCTCATGGTCAAGACGTACCCAGTCCAGCAATTAAGCTAACCCACTGTAAAGTGTAAGCGTAGAAAACATTACTCCCTATTTTCTCCATTGAAATTTCTCAAACGTGTAGAAAACAATTGACATTTCCTTTCTACCCTCCCCCTCTCCCCATCCCCCCATTCTTTTCCTCAACCCTACAAGTGGTATTATCTTTGACTCAATTAAAGGACACGATTATGCAAGCAACATCATTCATGAACAAATTCATATCAAATCTAATGTTAAATGCATTTAATTTCCTTACTTATTTAATATTCGTTTTTAAAAATACACACATAAAAACATACATGTATAAATGAAAAATGTAAAAAAAAAAAGATTTTTATGAACGAGTGATCGTCGGAAACAATCAAACTTTATAAAATGTTTGCTCCCATTGGTTGACGAGCGACGGTTAAGATAACTCCATTCAACTAAGAGTTATCTCATCACTAGAACAAACAATATGCTTTGCTTTAATCAGTCATTGTTTTTTTATTCCCATCTCGTTACAGAAATCATCACTCAACTCAAGGAGAGAAATGGTCAACTCCGTCAACAAACCGCCTGCAAAATCTGTATGGACAGTGAAGTTTCAGTGGTGTTTCTACCCTGTGGTCATCTGGTTACCTGTACTGAATGCGCCTATGCCATGAGAGGCTGTCCACTGTGTAGAGTTCAAGTTCGGGGAATAGTGAGGGCTTTTATGGGGGACTGATTTATTTATATATGTTTGGATACTTTTAATTTTATACCTTTTCATATACTCACATAATGCAATAGTGACCCAAATGTCTCTTTGTTAAATTAGTATGGCTCGTTATGAGGCGGTTTTTTTTCCTATAGTTGCATTATTAAATTTTGTAAAACTGTCTATTGTGTACGTCTCTCTATAATTAACTTAGTACATGTACGTAGGACTACTATATAAAATAGAAGAATGTTATTCACACCAACCGCATGCGATGCTACTCCCTGATATATTGCCTGTTGTGCCATGTATTAATTTTCCTGTTTCATAAATTTCTCTTTTGTGTCATACAATGATTTGTTGCTATGACAATGACATGTCGCTATGACAATGACGTGTCGCTATGACAATGACGTGTCACTATGACAATGATGTGTCGCAATGACAATGAAGTGGCACAATGACAATGACGTGTCGCTATGACAATGACGAGTCGCAATGACAATGACTTGTCACGATGACAATAACATGTTGCAATGACAATGAAGTGTCGCTATGACAATGACGTGTCAAGATGACAATGATGTGTCGCTATGACAATGACGTGTCACGATGACAATGACATGTCGAAATGAAATTCACGTGTCGCTATGACAATGATGTGTCGCTATGACAATGACGTATCGCTATGACAATGACGTGTTGCAATAACGTGTCGCTATGAATATGACGTGTCGCAATGAAAGTCAATTGACGCTATGACAATGATGTGTCGCTATGAAAATGATGTGTCGCTATGACAATGACGTGTCGCTATGACAATGACGTGTCACTATGACAATGGAGTGTCGCTATGAGAATGACGTGTCGCTATGACAATGACGTGTCACGATGACAATGACGTGTCGCTATGACGTGTCACTATGACAATTTTTCATACCTTAATGATAGTTTTGTACTTTACTTATATGCTCACTTCATCATTTTTCGTTCATGTAATTATTACTTAGACATACAACAATATACTAACAATATAATGTATATATCATAAGAGTGATTTTTGTTGTATTTTATTCTTAACTAGTTGCAAGTACCCGGCTTTGCCCGGGTTTAAAATAAGGTTTTCTGTTTACCTTCTGTTTTCTCCCTACCCCCTCTCTCCCTTCCTCTCTCTCTCCCTCCCTCCCTCCCCTCTCTCCCTTTCCCTCCCTCACTCTCCCTCCCTCTCTCCCATCTCTCTCCCATCTCCCTCTCTCCCTTCTCTCCCACCGTCCATCCTCCTTCCCTCCTCCTTCCCTCTCTCTCCCTCCCTGCCTCCTCTTTCTCTTTTCCTTCCATTTCTTTTATCCTCTCCCTCTCTCCTCTCTGTCCCTCCCTAACCCCTCTCTCCCTCCTTTCCTTTCTCCCTCCCTCCCGTTTCCACCTCTCTCTATCCCTCCCCATCTCTCCTTTCCTTTCTCTCTTCCTCTCCCCCTGCTCCCTCTCCCATCTCCCTCTCCCCCCTGCTCCCTCTCCCATCTCCCTCTCTCCCCCTCCTTTTCTCCCCCTGTCCATCCCCCTCCCTCCTCTCTCCCCTCCCTCCCTCCCTCCTACCGTCCTTTCCTCTCCCTCCCTGCCCCCTCTTTCTCTTTATCTCTTCCTCCCATTTCTTCCATTCTCTCCCTCTCTCCTTCCCTCCCCTCTCTCCCTCCCTAACCCCTCTCTCCCTCCTTTCTCCCCCTCTTCCACCTCTCTCTCTTCCCTCCCCCTCTCTCCCCCTTCCTTCTCTTCCCTCATTCCCTCTCTCTCCCTCCCTGCCCCCTCACTCTTTATCTCTCTCCCTCCCTCTCTCCCACCCTCTCTCTCCCTCCCCCTTCTTCCCTCTCTCTCCCTCCCTACCCCCTCTCTCCCTCCCTTCCTTCTCTCTCTTCCCTCTCCCCCTGCTCCCTCTCCCATCTCCCTCTCTCCCCCTCCTTTTCTCCCCCCTGTCCATCCCCCTCCCTCCTCTCTCTCCCCTCCCTCCCTCCCTCCTACCCTCCTTTCCTTTCTCTCCCTCCTGCCCCCTCTCTCTCTCTTTATCTCTCTCCCTCCCTCCCTCCCTCTCTCTCTCTCTCTCTCTCTCTCTCTATATATATATATATATATATATATATATATATACTTATTATTATGGCTTCATCTTTCTTCTAAAATCCTTCTTCATTCCTTTATCTTCCTCAAACTGTACAAATCAGAGGGCATGAACAAACAACAACAATTCTTTGCATCACAAAGCAACAATACAGCACCAGCGCGCAAGTTCTATTCGATCATTGGGAAATGACGTCACAGAGGAATTTTATTTATGGCGCCGTCGAGATTACTTAAATATAGTAAAATACTAAAATAAAAAAAATTAATTACAATTAAACTACCCATCGAGATGAAACGAAACCTGTCCTATAACCTTCCCCATGTAATTATGTGTATGTGTAACAAATTTCACATTATTTGGTTTTCTGGATCTTGAGTTATAAGGGAACAGACAGACAGACAGACAGACAGACAGACAGACAGACAAGAAATGCCTCTTATAAGTATAGAGATATACAAAGTTTATGATATTATTTTTCAAATAAAAATCATTGTTATTTCTTTATCAAATGTTGACATTGTTTATTATTTGGATATTAAAGAATTATTTAATTTTAGTTTTTCAATATTACTCCACCAATAATCTCTCTGATGATTTTAAAGACGTTGTGCGCTAAAAGACATTAGTTGTGCACAGTTCTGAAAGATATTGAGACTTTTTGTGCGAAACATATGTAAGGCTACAGAAAGAAACTCTTCTTCGCTCGTTATTAATGTGTGTGCGTGCGTTCGGCAAGCTGTGTGCGCGCATACAAGTAATCTGCTTTGCAAGCGCAGTCCTGCATTCTCATTTTATTCTAAATGCATATCATATTCCCTGAGTTGGCTTTTTAAAAAAAATATGAATGGGTTTTAATTTGTTATTGTTAAATGATTACTTTATTTAAACTACTTTAGAACAATGGAAATTAGTTCCATATACTTCGGGTATGACTTCCAGATACTGTGGATATTAATGGCAGCTACTTTTGGTATAAGATAGAGATATATTACGGATATTAGTTGCATTTTATAAGGGTATTAGTTCCAGTTACTTTGGGTGTTAGTTCCAGATACTGCAAATATTAGTTGCAGCTATTTTGGATTTTTTACGCCTGATTTCGTCCAATAGACTATGATGCAGTTCTTAGTAACGAAGGAAATATAGCGATTAAGTACTGGTTGGTATAACAGTTTAGCTTAGGATGGAATGCGGATTAGATCCACCCATGCATGGGCGTAGTCATGGGGGGGGGGGCAAGGGGTGGCATTTGCCGCCCCCCTACATTTTGAAAAAATGTCATATAAGAGGGGGGCATTTGCTCCCCCCCCCTTACATTTTAAAAAAAATGTCATAAAGTTGTTTTTGCCCCCCCCTGGAAAATTGTTGCCCCCCCCCCCTGGAAAAATTCCTAGCGACGCCCATGCACCCATGGAATAGACGTTGAGACATAACAGGGAGATGATGCATCCATCTAGGGCCTAGTCTTGTCTTGTCCATGTTCTACAACACCGGACATTGACATAAAAGATTTGGTTCTGCTGGTGAGCTTCTGTTTGATAACAGAAGATAATTTACAGTAAAAAGAGTTATAGTATAAACAAAAAAATAGAAGTGAACAAAGCACAAAATTAAATGTATATTGTTCCGGCTAAAAGCATATTGTTCCGTTAAATGTATAATGTTCCCGCTAAATGTATATTTTTCCCGCTAATTCTGTTGAATGCCGCTGTTTAAAACCCTTTGGACTCCTTATTATATACTGGTTACTCCAGCTTTTATATTTTTAATTCGGTGGAAAGAATATATACAACAATTTAGTCATCTTAACGGTTTTCCCGTCTCATTAGACCCTGTAGTCCAGAGTCTATTTTAGGCCCTATAGTCCAGAGTCTATTTTAGGCCCTGAAGTCCAGAGTCTATTTTAGGCCCGAAGTCCAGAGTCTATTTTAGGCCCTGAAGTCCAGAGTCTATTTTAGGCCCTGAAGTCCAGAGTCTATTTTAGGCCCTATAGTCCAGAGTCTATTTTAGGCCCTGTAGTCCAGAGTCAACATTACAAATGTCAGTAGCTGGCATCAATATATTTAAATTAGTTAAAGGAGAGTGCATTATTCTAATTACAGTCTTTATTGACTTGATAACCAGTCGGAGTTTCAGTGGTGCCGATTATAGGACGCTAGCCTATTTATAGCCAATCTAAGTGTTTTTCCAGGCCCTGCTTATGACCGTTGCTTATTTATAGCCAATCTAAGTGTTTGTTCCAGGCCCTGCTTATGACCGTAGCCTATTTATAGCCAATCTAAGTGTTTGTTCCAGCCCCTGCTTATGACTCTCTCCTTATACGCGCGTTCTTCGCAGGCCGCTACGTTAATAATCATTATTTTATCCAATGTATAAAAATTATTGATAGCACAGAGAACATTTATCGACTTTGTGAAAATTCAAAACAAACAACTACAAAAAAAAACTGTTAAACATATGCCTGAAAATAAAAGATTAAATACGCTCCCAACGCGAAACAGGAAATATATATATTAATATCATTATTATTTTTAAATCTCACATATATTAAGCATAGATTCGCAATACTCTTTCAGCATGTTTCTGTTTTAATTGCTGACCTAATAATGATGACGTAAAATTGGAATAATTAAGTTTGGGTAAACCCTCTGTGAATGGAAACATACAAACTATATTTTTTCTGTACACATATATATGTGTGTTAAATTCATTCGGAAACACTTTATGTATATGCTTTAAAAGTGACATAGATACATTTCTACTAAATTCATCAGTTTATTTTATCTGAACAATTTTGAAATAGTTATTTTTTATTGGAAATATGAAATATAGATAAACTCTTCATGATTTGTATTCTGTGAAAATGAAGAAGAAATTGTTTGAAAGCTTTATAAGATTAAAAACTGACCGCCAGTTTTATGTTGGTCACTCTGTTAATAACATTAAAATAAAACAAGTCAAGCGTAAAGCATCAAGAAATCCACACATAAATCGAATGGCCAATCCCAGCAGAAGTGAAAGCAACGACCCAAACTGCGATTAAGGTAAATGAAATGATTTATCTTTAAAAAATGATTAAAATTAAAAACACGTTTGCTACTTACAAATTATCAGAATTGCTAAAAAAAATTCAGCCCATAGAATCCAATAAAAGCATGTCAACAAGTGTCAAACTTTTCGGTTAATTTTTACATTATTATTTTATTTACCCCCTCCCACTTCCCCACCACACCCACCTATAAATACAAAGACAAAGAAATACTAGTATAAACCGAAAATCCCTTTCTTCTTCCCAAAATACAATGTAAAAATAACAATCCACAAACTCCGCCCCTTACTGTAATCAAGACTAGGGGCTTAACTAGGCGGCGCAACAACAAGCGCTACGCTCAAGTAAGCACTGAGTTTGCCTTTAATCGGAGGCGACATCTACAGTGTTTACTTTTTTAAAATACTTTTTGACCTAATGATCATTTATGAGAGTCTCTGCCCTGAGCACCTGTACCGCTAATTACGTCACTAAATTTGGAAAATGGAAAATCTTCACTGCCCGCGACTTGTGTGCTAAGTAACAATCTCTAAGCAGCTCAAGTTTTAATGAATATATTTTGTTTTGTATGATTATCAATGGAACTATTTGTTTTAGAAAAGAACTGATCCGTGACAGGTACGTTAAAAAACTTCTATACCATACACGGCCGGACTTGAGCAGCTTGGGCCCACCGATAGCCATTACACTCGAGGGTCAAATGGGCCCCTCTCTAGGTTAATCAATGTTCGACTCGTGAATCATCTGCAGATAGATTTTGACATTTGTATATTCTTGTACAGGTATAGCATTGTAAGCATATGTGATAATTTATATTTCACTTTTTTGTATTTACAATGCCACAGCCGCTCAACTCCCGGTTAACCTCTCGTCCATGGAGAATTGGAGAGTCGTACTATCTCAAAAGAAATACACCACAATAAATAAAAGGGATATAATTTAATGTTTCTTGGGCGGCCCAGTACCATTCCATCCACGGATCCGTACCGGTCCGCGGCCCGACGGTTGGGTACCACTGCTATAAAGTATTACACATTTGGTTTTTTTTTTTCCAAACTAGCTAAGTATGTATAATATTTTTTAAAACGTTAATTCCACTTGAAAAGATTTTAGTAAACACATATACTTCTTTTTTTTTTCCTAAGCGGCTTCAGGTTGAGTGAGATCCAACAGCATACATAAACTATTTTTTTTTTATGAATTGTGTTAATAGACTTTTATAAATGAACACTAATTATTCAAGTACAACAAATGTGGATCACATCTTCATCGACACCTTTGTGCCCAGAGAATGTGTCGACCTTACAGCTTCATCAATGTGTATACCATCTGGGTGTACATACGAGGTACACCGTGACATATCTGCTCAGTTGGGAGCAACGGGTGGATGGGATGTAGTGTCTTACGTTGGCAACGATAGACATAAACGTGTTGAAATGAGTTGTAAAGAGAATAGATTAAAATCTTTTCATTCAAGATTATGTCACATCAAAGATCACAATGAGCTAGTTAATGCCGGATTCTACTATGCAGGTATCTTAATTACAGAGAAAATATATCCTTTTTTTTTTCTCTTGTACGTTATTTATTGAAAGAAAAAATTTTCTTTTAAAATTGTTGGCCAATATTTATATTATGTTTTATTGTTGTTTTTTAAAGGAATACGTAAACATAATTAGTCATTTTAACCGCACTAATTTAAAGAAACAATATTTGTCAATTCATTGTTCGATAAGAACCAATTACAATTAGACTACAAAATGTATTACATTTAATATAAAAAACAAAATAAAAAGTAAAAATCCAAAATACTAGGAAATAAAAATAAATTTATTTGTACAGAAAAATAGCTTGCTTTTTGTATTATGTTAACATACACCTTTTAAAGTCAGTTTTTAATTTAATATCACATCCATGTGACGATTTGAGGAATTTTTTTTCTGAGGTTACGGAGACTGTACCAGGACAATGTGTGGGTGGAACATGCCAAGTGGTTCCCAAGCTGCACATACTTGAGGGAACAGAAAGGTCCAAAATTTATTGTTGATGTTCAAGAATTGGCTCTCAATTTTAAAGATGTGAGTTGAATTTTAAAAAAAAAAGATATATTGAATTAATGTAGCGATTTAGAACTCACACTAAAAGATAATCAGAACCATTCTTATAATTGGGCATACTAGGACACCGCTACCGTATTAATTCTAATTTAATCTGATGATAAGCGCCCCCCCCTTGCTTCAGACCGCATTCTTTGAAAGAGCTCCTGAATATATATCAACGGTTCTATAGATAAGATTTCATATTCAATTATTTTTCACATCGTATCACTAGTGATCTCATTTTTAAAAATTATTTTCAACCTTAAGTGTGTCCTTTTAGTGGCAAGTATATGCCATCACCTATTATGTAAGCAACTGTTTCTATCTGCTTAACGGTCACCTCCTATTATGCAAGCAACTGCTTCTATATGCTAATGTTTCACTTTGATTAAAAAAAATTACCTTTACTAATAATTGTTTCGTTAACAAATTTTGCAGATATGTAAAATTCCTTGTGATTCTTTTTTTAAAACAGATAACTCTTGATATGGTGAAAAGGAAAATCCCAGGTAAAATTAAAACATTCTTTAATTGTTTATTTTAAAATATGTTTTTAACTTGAACCAGGGTCGTCTAACAGCATCTTAAGGCCTCAGGGCGAACTAATTGCAATAATAAAAATTGAATGTATGTGATCTATTAGTATTGGGCATTTAGATTACCAGGTGCAGCGGGCAGGCTTTTGCGTAACGACGACCCTGACTAGAACTAACACTACAATTAAAACTAAGTCTTAATATAAAAACAAGCAATTTAAGTCTTTTCCGTTTCGGACAAAGGACATTTTAAAGCATTTTCGTGTACGCAGTGGCTACGGTTACGCCGGACGAAATCCGTATTTTTTTTCCGGGTTACAGCCATATATATTGAGAGGGAAGTAATCATGTTGAATAACTGTCACAAAAATAAATAATGATTACGCCCCTTTGGTTAGCTTTTATCATTTATATTTAAAATATAAGCAAAAAAGGTACTTAAAATGCCCCCTTTTTCGGCCCTCAGAGGTCAGATCGCAAAATGGACCAAAGTGTTTTCTTGGCAGGCCAAGACCTACAAAATGATATATACATAGGCTTGCCATACGTCCCGGTTTGGCCGGGACAGTCCCGGATATACTGGGTTGTCCCGGTGTCCCGCCCGGTTATTGAAATTGTCCCGGTTTAGATTCAGGGCAAGTTTCTTGGAAATAATTGAGCAAAATTATTAGATCATAGAATGATTAATCTGCTCTTGTGTGATCAGTGTTAAGTAACACAGTAATACAAATTTACAGAAGTGAAAAATACGAGTGGTACAACAAGAAGAAAACTGTTTTGTTTTGTAAAAATATCACGTTTGTGTACCATTATGAATAAAATAACGAACATTATCTATTCGATATTTTAAGTGTTTTTTACATTACTGTTTTCATACCCCCTCCCCTTTCCCCCCGAAACCGACATCTCTAAACCTAAAGTAAAAAAGACAGAACTGTCCCGGTTGGTCCGTGAAAAAATATGGCAACCCTATATATACATCATGGGTCTAGGACTTATGGTTGTTGAGATCTAGGGTGATGACGGACAGACAGACAGACAGACAAAACGGGGAAAATGCTCTAAAAATAATATTCATTTTCTTTCATTATTACGTCGTTAATATTCACAGACGTCTACAGAAGATGGTGCACAAAATGCAATGAAAGAGTTGTAGAGGTGACGTATCATCCCTGCAGTCACATGGCCTGCTACTACTGCTCCCATGCAGACCGAACTCAGCAAAGTCACATGTGTGAGATATAGTGAACCGCATCGCAGCCAGATTCGCAACGTTCTGACAGGCAACACTAGACTACAGGTGACAGAGTCAATGGAGCCCACAGAATTTTTTTTTTTTTTAACTATCTTTCAAAATTCTTTAACTCTTAATTTCTGTGGTGAACTTTGGACCATTCACATTTTTTTAACAAAAAATAAGTATAATTTTGAAAACCACCACCATAAAAAAAAAGTATTAAGAAATTTGGTACTTTGAAGTATTAAACACATTTTATTTATTTTTTGAAGCAACATTGAAACTAAATGTATTATTTAATATTTGAACCGCAGATTATAGAAGCAAAACATTCAAAGTAAAATTATTTGTTGAATATACATATCTATATTTGTTTATTAGGTTGTTTGAAATTATTAATTACAACTGTGTGCTTTATTTAAAAAAAAAGTATATGTAATTTTATGTGTAATAACTAATAATAATCTTAGTTTCCAATTACTTTTTCTTTAAAAAACAATTGAAGAATAGGCCTATGTCTTACTGCATCTATTTCGCTATTAGGCCATTTTGTACATTGGTTGTTGACTGTATTTGAGTTCAGCTATAGACTTAATTGGTGTCTCGCATTAAAAACACAACATTGTTTTAAGAACGATTGATTCAACTACTGAAAGAACTTTTGAGTGTTCCATCTCTTTCATAATTATTAATATCTTAAAAAGATTTAATGCCACATATCTAAAAAAAATAATGTTTATAAAATCAAAAAAAAAATAAATAAATACAATATTATTTTTTTTGTTAATGTTATTTGGTGTTTTTTTTAAATGCCTACAAATTTTGACCAGGTTTAAGCGTCTAATTATAATTGCAGAAATACAACGATACAATTATTTGATAATAAAAGTTAATGGTAAATCTTAGCTGGCATGCAGTTTGTATTGCTTTTTTCTGATATATGTTAGTTTGTTTGAAGTTTTTTTTATTCTAAATGACAATGATTTTAGATAAAATCAAATCATAATTTAACAAATCATAAAAATAACAATAGTTTTAGATATAATCACAAGCTTGACATAGTGAGATGTTTGTTTACACGTTTATGAATTCTTTCATTCCTACTTATGGCTAGTAATGTTTTTTTTTAATAATGTAATGTTTTTTTTTTCTTTATTTTTTACAATAACTAATCGGTAGCAGTTATACATTTAGGTTTGACTATAATAACTAATCGGTAGCAGTTATACATTTAGGTTTGACTACAATAACTAATCGATAGCAGTTATAAATTTAGGTTTGACTACAATAACTAATCGGTAGCAGTTATACATTTAGGTTTGACTACAATAACTAATCGGTAGCAATTATACATTTAGGTTTGACTACATTATACATTTAGGTTTGACTACAATAACTAATCGGTAGCAATTATACATTTAGGTTTGACTATAATAACTAATCGGTAGCAGATATACATTTAGGTTTGACTACAATAACTAATCGGTAGCAATTATACATTTAGGTTTGACTACATTATACATTTAGGTTTGACTACAATAACTAATCGGTAGCAATTATACATTTAGGTTTGACTATACTTGTTATGGCTTGATAATTTATAAAAAAAAGTTATGGCTTTTAATTTCATATGTAAATAAAAATATTGGCAAAAAAAAAATTAAATAAATAATAAACATCATTTAACAACTCATTATATAGACTTTGTTTTTTTATTGAAATGCATAGAACGAATACATTTTATCTTTTAGCGTATTTATTTTAAAATACAATCAACACATACTATACGCATTGAAGAATGACCTAACAGTTGCAATCTTGTATGTGGACTGAGAGTCATATGCATGTCAATCCATTATGATAAATAAATATATGTGGTTCTAAATGTATCTTCTGTCGACTAGAACTTCTACGGTGAATACTTTGAAACTCAGTGGAACTTTACTTGTGCTCCCTGTCAGCGTTCTGAAGAGTTCAGGTACGGACCACATGACTAAGTGACTATTCAATTATTATACAATATTTGAGAGTGCGTTGGTTCGTAAAGTTATTGTTAGCATCCATTTAGGGATGATCTTAAAGATCTGATCTCAAAATCA
Organism: Bulinus truncatus; assembly: GCA_021962125.1. Lineage (NCBI taxonomy): Eukaryota > Metazoa > Mollusca > Gastropoda > Planorbidae > Bulinus > Bulinus truncatus. The sequence continues at coordinate 433,607 of JAGDYQ010000355.1, read as the reverse complement.
CAAGAGACATCAAAAGCAAGAACTATCCCATAGTTTATAGGAACTAATAAATATACATCTCATCTGAAAGGGACATCAAAAACAAGAACTATTCCAATGTTAATAGGAATTAACTGGCTTGTCCATGGGACAGATTTTTCTGTCCCATCTTATCCCACCCCATGGTAATTTATGCCTGTCCCGTCCCATGGGATTCCCATGATAATATTAACGTTATGGAATGCCGTTGAAATTAAAATAAGAAATTTCGGAAAGTTTAAGTTTAGTGTCTATTGGATTGGACTACATACAAAACATGTAAAACGACAGAATTTAATAAATTTGATATTGTGAATATTCAATACTAATTTATAAAAAAGTTTAATCTTAATACGAAATACCGTAATACGACAATTTATTGTCTTTCTGACACTCTTATTCTGTTTCTGAGTCACTCTGGTCATTCAGCACATACTCGATTTTCTGCTGATCGACTGTTTCTACCAATTCAATTAATCCAGCTAATCCCTGCAGCTTTGCCACAATTTTCATCTTACATGCAAATCTGGTGTACACTGGGTTTATAACGAGAGCTGGTAACATCCGTTTTCCTAACTTACTCAACAGCAATTCTGCTGCACTAAACAAGCGTTCTACTGCTGCTGATGACACTGGTATGGCCAAAACAATTTTCGCACTTGTTTTAGCAGTAGTTGTGCCTCCGCTACACGCAACTGGTAAACAGATAATGCATAAATGCGTCTTGCTTCAGCTATCCATGGCAAATTTATATGTAATCTCCGCCCATCTCTTAAAATCAGGCCGTACTATTGGTGTTAATAGCTTGCGCTCCATCTAGTTGTTTATAGCACATCTTTAGGCGTGATGCACCAAAATGCAAACGAACCATCTTATATGACAAAAGGTTATGTGTATTTATTATCTGCTATCCGGTGTCCCACCACAAGATAAAGAACAGGTTACGCAATACATATTTAAATGAAAAAGAAGGATTAAAAGCTTTCAAAATTAACAAATTTGGGGTAGCTCAGGTGCACATCAAGTCGTTATGAAACGGAAACTCTGTCCCTTGCCGTGTCCCATGGGACATGGAATATACAAATGTGTGCTGTCCCATCCCATGGAAAACGTCCCATGGGGTTTCCGCGGGAATCCCATTCCCATGGACAAGCCTGGGAATTAATAAATATATTTCTCACCATGAAAGGGACATCACAAACAAGAACTATCCCATTGTTTATAGGAACTAATAAATAAACATCTCACCCTGAAAGGGACATCACAAACAAGAACTATCCCATTGTTTATAGGAACTAATAAATAAACATCTCACCCTGAAAGGGACATCACAAACAAGAACTATCCCATTGTTTATAGGAACTAATAAATAAACATCTCATCCTGAAAGGGACATCTAAAAAAAGCTGTTCGTCGTAAATGTCGGTTAGGATCTTTGTTATACCTTCAGGAGAAGTTGTCTTGCATTTTGTTATAAATATTTTTATCACTTTTGGCGATATATAGTGACCAGGCAATTGAAGCCTGGGTTAAAGTTGACAAGTTCAAATGGCAAAATATGGTCAATAGTGATTCATTTCATTCTTAATTTTTTTTTCAAGGTTAATTATACTTGAACGGTCGTGAGCGATCTCCTTAACATTTGAAATATTGTTTGGATTGTTATCTGTATGTCTAATTTCGAGTTTTGTGTTTCTAAAACCTCCGATGTTTAATTAATGAAATGTCTGATTGGGAAACCTCCACGTTAAAAATCCACAAAATATTTCCAACATTTATTAAAAACTCCACGTAGATAAAAATACATTTCCATTTTAAAAATTCTATTATTATAACAGTTAACACAAACATAGGAAAGGTCCAAAGACAATGTCCTTAACCAAGAGGGAAGGGGGCAAAGAGTGTTTCCAAAAACAAAAAGACTACAAAAACAAAAAGACTACAAAAACAAAAAGACTACAAAAACAAAAAGACTACAAAAACAAAAAAGACCAAGAAAGATTAACAAAAATACAAAGAAATAAAAAGAATAAAAAAAAGCTCTAAAAATCCATTCTTGACTTGGTCAATTAATGTAGGTCCAAAGTATCCATCACTAGGTTCCTACAATACTTCAGAGTTAATGGGGTATTGCAGGATATAAAGTCTCTGTTAATGAAAAAAATGTGTGATAAATAAATACAACTTTACACATGTTGTAGAAGAGGCTTACATTAAAAGTCAATGTCTTGCCAAAACTGAAGTCAGAAAATGCTGAAGATAAAAATGTGCCAGCTTTATATTAAAAGCCAACTAATGTGGATATATGTTGATACCAACAACTGCATTCTTACTTGATACAGTATATATGAGGACAGACAATTGTTTTGTAAACATGAAGAATGAACTTAAATAACGTATCTAGCAATTGAAGAAACATCATGTATACACTATGTTAGAATAAGTTTAGAACAATCACGTCTATCTCTAACACTATCTACTAGTTTACTGCAAACGTTTTTAATCAAGAAACTAATAAAATATCGAAAAAAAAGCAATGGATTAATTGAATGTAAACATAGATAACATATAGATAGTCTATCGTACATTGGGAATGTAATCTCTATATAGCCAGTCTATCGTGCATTGAAAATGACTTTTTAAAAATATACACTTCCCTAAACCACTATAACAATTAATAAAAGAATTTATGAAAAAAAAAATTCAAATGATATAACTTAAGTTATATTTTTAAGAAAAATTTCGGATATGTCAGCCTTATTTATACAGATGTTTGTAAGTGTTGAAAAAAGTACATACATTTTTTTTTTCTTATTTCGAATTTTTCGAGAACAACGGCGTCTCCTTACAACAATCTATTAATTTTATTTAATGAAGCCATTTATTTTTAATACTTTATGTAGAAACAAAGCCCAATAAAATCTTTTTGGCTCTTCGTTTGAAACATTTTTGTGTTCAAATTTTATATTGGGACATTTCGTTATCTCATAACTTGTGCAGTAAATGGGTGGTCCAGTTTTTTGTAATAATATGTTACACAGGGAACTGTTGTGGTATATATAATAAAATCAGAAATAATTAATTCTCAAAATTTCGATTTGGATTGGGGGGGGGGCGGGGCGGGGGGAGGAGTGACTTTTGTTATACCTAGTTATCACAGGTTAAATAAACGATACATGTTTTATCATTAATGGGTTGAATAATATGTGAAAAGTCTCATGACAAAAAAAATTTTAAATCATTCTTTTGATAAATAGGTATTTTAATAAAATAGTAATATCTTGTCCCGTGTTTTAGAACAAATTATAAGTACTAAATTATGTATTCTGTTCCATATCATAAAATCTTATTTTTTTTTCTTAAGTGTTTCATCATTTTACTTTTATTTATAACAATACCAAGAATATTTTTAGAAATATAAAACATCTTCATGATAAATTCTTATATTGAATTCTAAACTGTAACAACAATGTTTATTTTATATGGTATCCTAGTGATAAACAGATTTGTTGTTTGTTATGTGAATTTAAAGCTTAGTTAATTATAATGTCTCATTTTAATTGCTTCATTCCTAATTTTAGAATGTTGGACGGGTTTCCCCGATAAGTCACACCACATTGATTACAAAACATTGCTATAGAATGACTTTATTGGGATAATTCTATTGATACGCAGTCTTAAGTTACAATCAGCATTAAGAATAGACATTTAAAATCTGACTTAATCTCCTTGACATTAAAAGGGATATAAATCTCGTAGGTCACATGTTTTTTTTTTTTAAATTGCTGTACACAAACCTTAGAGTAGCATTTGAAATAAAATACGTTAAAGCGTAGCTAGGATTTATACGTGTGCATTTGTTGTTTTTTTTTTTCATAGTATTTTGATATCGAAGCTATTTCTCAATAAGCTGAAAGATAATTGATTCTTTCATAAATATTTAAAGTTAAAATATTTTTTTTTTACAAAGTAAAAGAGCTAATATCGAAATTTACGAGAATCTATTTTCTTTATTAAAGTCATCATGCACTTTCCAGTCTGCTTTGCAGTCTGTGTTTAGGTATATAAAAATGAATGAAGAGGTTCCAAAATATTTCTTGATGAGTAATAGAGAAAAACTATCTAGAAAACATTTACTGAGAATTACAAACAACAGAATTACAAACAGAAGAATTCTAAGAAATTTCTTCGTGAATTGTTTGACGGATACTAATTCTAACCAGAGAAAAGGAGGTCGGCGTCATAACAGTAGCATCTTAGGTAATTCTAAATATTTTATAGTTTTCTTTATTTGTACATTATTTACTGATCTACCCAGCGCTTTCTTAATATATATGCTATGTATCCGTGGGCTCCAAGCTTAATGGGACCCCAGAAATTCTAAAAAAGTACATTTCATAAACAAAGTATTTTAGTTTTTTTTCGTTTTAGTATTATTTCTATAGTAGTTAAAAATTAAATTACAATATTTAAGATATTTTGTTAAAAAAATTAATTACACGAAAGACCTCTAAGCTTTTCACCTTTTTGCATTTGTAAATCAAGTATCATATCTTAAAATACCATCTTACTCAAAATGTATTGTCATTTGCTTTGCTAATAGTCCAAGGTTTGATAGTTGGACCTATCCCATCAATGAAAGCCGTTTTTATTTTTAAGTTTTAGAAATCACTATAGCAAGATTAAAATGTGCAAAACTTGCAACCAACTCATTGTAAATTTGCAGCTTAATCTTTTCAGACTCCGATATACCTTTAACATTTGAGAAAAGATCAAAGCATAATTCATCTTTGAAGTCTAGTGTGTATAGCGTATAGAGCCTTTAGTGAGAACTTATTGGACTTGTATCTTTTAATACGAAAGTTAAACCTTTCATATAATATGTTGTAATCTCCTCTCCGTGTTTAGCTTACTCTCTTACTGTTTAGTTGTTTTTCTTTCTGTGATAACATCAAACAATTGTAACATAGAATTCATAAACAGCAATCAATTTAAAAGGGGAATCAGTAATATCAATAACTTTGTAATGTGTTTGCGTTGTGTAGTTTCACTTATCTGTGAGACATCTTGCCTTGCTTTCCAATGTTTTAAATTTATCTTTGTTGGTCACGAAAGTACTTTATAAGACTACTAGTTGAAAAGCCTGCTGAAGCTGGCTGCTACGTGCGATATAATAAGAAATCCTTGTTGTGTTTAGATTTCGAGTTTAGGCTGTGGGGAGGCATCGATTGAACCCCTCAACCTAAAATTATTATTTTTTTAAAATTTTAGTCTGCACACTAAAATAAATGCAACTTACATTACAGCCATTACCATACATCAGCCCCGTAGCGTGAAAATTCTACAGCAGGGGCCAGGCATTCTACAGCAGAGGCCAGGCCAATAGCAGGGAGGGGGCAGGAAATACATTTTACTAAGTAGAGCAAACAAGCAGAGGGGGCCAGACAAAACGCAGGCTGGGGACCGGTCCCTGCCCCCTCCCCGCAAGCAAAGGGCCTGCCATACATTGGTTCTCTCTTTCTATGATACGGTGCATTGATCACAGAAAGTATTTGTTTCTGAGACTTTCACCCAAATATATCAATGAATTCATAACAAACATTTGATGAAATATATGAAACATTCAATTTAGTTTATCAAGTTTGTATACATTCTCTTAGAGATGGATAAAATCCGCCCAGAAGATCAATATAACCAAATATTTTATATGTGTATTTTGATATTTATTTGTTTGTAAACATCTTTTAGCTTACTTGTCTAGATGATATTAAATGATATCTCGAGGGCCCCCTTCACGATTTTGATATAAAAGGAGCCTAGGAACTACGACGACCTTCAGATGGCACTATATTTTGAATGTGTTTAAGATTTGAATTTCCCGTTTCTAACATGGTTATTAGTCACGCATACATTGTTAATAGATGTCGGAAATTTCCGATTTCTCCAGGACAACACACTTTGTACGGGGGTTTTTTTTTTCTGTCTAAAAAAAATAAAAAGTAGCCTTCAAAAATATATTTTCTTGATCGTATATTTATAATAAGTCACAAATTCTGTTTAACTGTGCCGCATTTGTAAACTATGTGTAAAGTTCTCTGAGGTAAGTAATCCTACAATTAATAAACATTCTACTTTTTTCTAAACACCGGCCGGTTGGTTGTGATACTTTAGGCAATATATTATTCATTGTTCTATAACCGACAAATATAGTATTTTAAAAGTACAAAATTAATGAATGCTGTTATACAAAATCTTAAATTAAAATCTTCTTCATAAACGGATAATAAAGCTTTACAGATTCATGCTGAGTATATGCGTGCGTTTAGTTTTAAAACATATAAATTATTAAATATTTCAGTCTTACAGCTAAAATTAATCCTCTACAACATCAGAAATACTGTTTGCTAGAAGCTGCGGGCATTTATACACATACATATACATATAAAATTACTTTTTCCTAATCCTATTTTAAAATAGACTTGGCACTGCCGTGACAATATTTCATTTATAAACAGGTCATCGATGGAAAACGAGTGATACAATTGGTCCCAAAAAAGTTGATTAAAGTGAATAGTAAATATGCTTTAGTCATGAAATATACTGATTTGCTTGTTTTATTGATATATATTTATTATTTATGTATGTTTTTTCTTAGGAGTATAATCCTAAACATGGTTTGCCAGAATTCATTAAGAAAGTGCCAACAGATCACTGATGTTGCAGGTAGACAGAAACATTACTGGGTCTTAAAAATGAACCATGTACTTTCAATGCAAATATACTGCATTTATTAGAATAAAAATTAAACAAAAAATGAGTAATCGATAATACTATAAGAAACTTGTTAATTATCTATTAATTTGTTTTTGTTTTAAAAAGGCTTTTAACGTATACATATTTTATGACACATTAGAAAGTTTTGATATCCAATTATTGACTTTTCAAAATGAAATGTAAACAATAAAAAATTTAATATATTTAGAAAATATCAGAGACCAAACTGGCTCCCTGGAAATAAGTGACTTCACGACAGCCAATAGCTCACATGAGACTACAATGTACCTATTCACGGAAAGGTCAAGTGAAGAAATCCATGTTTCAATCAGTACACGACATCCAAGTACAAAATCAAAGCTGCACAATCCAAGTGTACACATTCAAGATAATAATATTAAAACAAAAATTATGAAATCATCCAGAAAGGAAGGGGAATATGAAAAATCTGTTCATCATGCATTTAGGTCAACAAAATTACCGAGGGACAAAAGTAGTTTTCTAAGAAGGAGAGAAAGATTTGTAATATATATGTTACCGAGAATGAAATTGAATCACTCTGAATCGGCCAGTGAAACTTTATGGCGTTTATATAGAAAAGAAATCTTGAGACTTAGGACATTTCAAACGTTCCCCAGCAGTGCATCAGTCTCAGCTTTAGTTTTAGCAAACCAAGGATTTGTCTACGTAGGGACTGGGGCAATGAACGACGACACTGTGGAATGCTACGCTTGCAGAAGAAAAAAGAACAACTGGCAGACACGTGACGATGTTTATGAAGTTCACAGATCTCTGCACCGTAACTGTTCTATGGTTACAGGCATCAATTGTGACAACGAGCCCCTGCATGACAGCTTAGCTTCGAATTATCAATTTTCAGTTTCTGACAGCTTGACAATAGGGGAAGTTACAAGCCTAAAGTTTAACAGTGCTTCACGTGAAGATAGCGCTGGACTGTACTCACATATGGACGATATTCTACAGACAGATAGTTCAGTTGAAGTAAAATTCGCCGAAGAATCGTCTGTAGATCAACTTACTGAATCCAGCATACTAGCCACTGTTACACCAAATAGCATACCACCTGATACCTCCACCTCTAATAATTTGTCAACATCACATAGTCTATTAGAAAATAGCCTATCGGATGAGATCAATGATACAGTAAACCAGATAGAAGAAACAAATACAACTCCAACAAATCAAGAAATATTAAACTATATTGTACCGCCAATAATTAGTACTCCTCAAATAACTGATACGACTAATTCAGAGTTAATGAATAGTGAACAAGTCACACAGGGCATCACGCAACAGATTTCTGTACCTAGCAGACCAAGTCAACGAACTCAGATAAACACATTGACGTATCAAGAACTAGGTATTATAACGGAAAGACCAAAAAGACCAGAGTACGCTATAAAAATTAAAAGACTGGAAACTTTTTCTAATAACTGGCCAAGAGACCATCACCTTAATCCGTTGGATCTAATAGAGGCTGGATTTTATTATGCCGGTAAAAATTTATTTCATTTTTATTGCAGTTATACTTTACATAAGTTTTCGAATATTTAAGTCTTGAAATTACATTGAATTTATACTTAACAACTAAAATGCTAAGCCACATTATATAATATAAATAAAAAGCTTTTTATTCAAGTGTACTAAGTATATTTATATGACAAATAATGACATGTATTTATTTATTGCATAAAAGATTGTAAAGCTATATTTAGTTCAGAATATTTGCTATTACCGACGCTTTTAATTTTAGTAATGCTAATTTATATATATATATATATATATATATATATATATATATATATATATATATATATATATATATATATATACATATATATACATGTATTTATATATATATATACATGTATATATGTATATATATACATATATATATATATACATGTTAATATATATTTGTATGATATAATGAAATATTTATATATTTTTAAGGGATTTTAATAAAAAGCTTTTTTTTTTTTAAGTTTATTTTTTAATATTTGTTTATATGTTATAGGCCTACCTTTTAGTTTTTAAAGTATTTAACTCCTCAACTGTTTTTATTTCTTTACATCATTCTTGATTTATTTGGCAAGCTATCAAAAAAAAATCCACTACTAGTGGCAACTTGTTGCAAATGATGCTTTGCTTCGTATCTATATTTGAATTCTAAAATCTCCATTCTTTTCCCGTTATAAACATTACTAAAACCTGCATTGGCCTTGTAATTTTACAAAGAAGCTATTTCATGGACTCGAAATTTCGTGCCGTAGAAAACCGTTTATTGTCACACAGCTAAGCTACCTATGTTCCTAATTAGCGCATTCTCAAAGTGGATTTACAGGATATGGAGGATAAAAACCCATCATCCCCCAGAAAAACCACAGCAGGCGGAAGATAATTAAAAGTTAACAAAAAAGCACATTGATTGCTACAGAATATTTTTAAAATAATTAGTTAAAATGAAAGAGTTTTTCTTTTTTAAAATCATCAATCAAAGCTGATCTAAATAAAACACGTTTACCAAAAAAGTTGTGCGAATATAAGAACGTAGAAATCCTAATAGAGAAATGACATACCCGTTGTTGTGAGAACGATTGTTGAAAATGTGTGAACCAATGGCTGAGACACCATTTTAACTATTGCCTTTCTTGTGCGTCCATTGCAAGTGCACCCTGCTTTACATCTGGAATAGACGTTGCTGTATTAGAAAACTATTACATTTGTAATTACTAGTTCGATCACAATTTAACATAACATATTAAATTAGGACCCAGTCAATAATATTTAAAAAAGAAATATATCTAAATATTAAAGAGACATCAAATAAATAAAAGTTAAGACATACATGTTGTTCTTTCAGAAATCTCCAATAATTCAAAAAAAAAAAACAATAAAAAAAACTTCTTTTAATTTTAAAAGAAATGTTTGTTTAAATGGCTTATATTATCCAAACTTGTTTTTTTTAATTTATTTACAAAAAATAGCTTCACCTCTAATATTTATTAATTATTTCATTTATTTCTGGCGCCATCGCTTTTATTTAGTCTATTTTCATTTAGAGCTTTTTTTTTTTTAAATATGTTTTAATTTTCTTTTCTAGCGTCAAAAGTAGTTATATTGTCTTTGTTTGTATAATATAAACAATAGTATGTCAAGTAAAACATTACCTGATAACGAAAGGATCACTTTGCATAGGTTTCTTTTTTATAATTACTTAAACCTTATATTGTTAAAAGAGCCTCTCTGCTTCTTTTTAATCAAGTTTATATCCAATGTTAAAAATACAGCGCAATACTCTTAAAAAAAAAAAAAAACCTCGTGAACCTCGAGGCAAAAGTAGAAAACCCAAAATCTTTTTTTCTGCTTTTTCCTTCTTTATATAACCCTATGCAAATCGTAATTAGTATCGAGCTCCATAAGAATTTAAGTAATCGACACGAGAGTTTTAAAATAGGGCATTTTCATCGAGATTTAAAAAAATGTCTTCTAATTATCAAATTGATTGAGCTTCATGAAAAGGGTGAAAATTAATTTTAAATCAATGAAATTCGTCTGTCTACCGCCACCGAGATCAGAATTTTAATAATACAGAATGCGCTTCGTCAATTGAAATTGACCTTATTCTAAAATCGCCATATTTGTGAATCAATATTTAGATGCAACACTATTAATAACGACAATTAACACTGATGGTATATTTTTTTTTAAATCATGATTTGAGGACATTTTAAATAGAGATGCGATTTCTGTATTATATATATATATATATACAGAGTAAGCGTGATAAAAATGTTAAAAAAAAGAAATTATAAAAAATGTTAAAAATGTGTTACCAGGATGCAAACATCAAATATTAAAAATAAAAGTGAATAAAAAAAAAATTAAATAGCGAAACAATTAATAATCCAATGCATTTAGGTTATGGTGATTGCACTCGTTGTTTTTATTGTGGTGGTGGTCTGCGTAATTGGGAGGATGAAGACCATGAATGGGTCGAACACGCCAGATGGTTTCCAAGATGTGCCTATCTACGTCAGATGATGGGACAACCCTTTGTGGACGAGGTGCAGAAATTGCACAAAGAGTATGAAAAGGTGAAGTAATGTCCAATATCTTTCTTTTAAGTATGTCGATAAACAATGAAATTTAAGGAATATTTATGAATAAATAGCAATATTTTTTATATGACTAAAATGGATCTAAATGTATATTGTGAGTAAGTGACTATGAGAAATATTAAAACTAGTGATGAGTAGAAACCGTGACCGGTTATGAATCCAGAATTTTCCTTAACTTCCAATTCCGTTACATTTTTGATTTTCAAGACATGGGATTATGGAAAGCTCGAGAAACTGTTATAGGCTCAATCCAAATTTTCCTATAAATTTAGAAACTGTAAATAATTTTAGAATTTTGATAAAGGTTTCGATACTAAAGAAACATTTCCAATATGTCCGAATCCAACTCTGCTAAAATTTAGACATACCAGCAAATTGATCATTAATTCTACGTTTATATAAACGTTATACAACAAACTAAAAAGAGTAATAAAAGTGTTAACGTCTATAATACAGTTAATAAATCTTTACATATTCATTTTGATTATATGCGTGCCTTTAGTTCACAAACATTATGAAATATTTCAGTCTTAAAGCTAAAATCAATCGTCAACGCAATCGTAAATACTGTTCTTTATAAGCCGCGCGAGTATGCGAGCTCACACAATTTTTAGAGTGAGCGCACACACAACTAAAACCAAGCGCACGTGTTGCACGTAATAGCTCTCTCTCTCTCTCTCTCTCTCTCTCTATATATATATATATATATATATATATATATATATATATATATATATATACCTAATCTTTGCATTAACATTTATATTTCCTCCCGAATTTCCACAGCCATTATCTATTTTTTTCGGTACACCGCCTAAAAATTAGAGGGAACATTAATGAGAAATAATCAGTGATGCTTTTATAGATTTAAACACCAGCAAGCAAGGAACTGACACACTTGAAATCATTAAGTAAATAATATTTAAAATGTTCTATATCCCGTACAGATTACATATGAGATGGTAAAAAACAAAATGGGAGCAGAGTCTTCTACATTAATGACAGGTAATAAGCAGGTGTTTTGTTTCACCACGAATATCACTTCGTAATTCTTCAAGATGTTATTTCGTGGAGTCAAAAGTGAGCATTCTCACTAAATTAGATCAGATCCAGAATCGAGTAACACTATTCGATAACACTCATGCACAAACATGCAATTGATTTTTCACTTATAAAAAAGCTAACTTTTAAAAAAGCTAAATTATAAAAAAGCTAACTTGTAAAAAAGCTAACTTATAAAAATCTAACCTATAAAAAAGCGAACTTATAAAAATCTAACTTATAAAAAAGCTAACTTATAAAAATCTAACTTATAAAAAGCTAACTTAGAAAAAAATCTAACTTATAAAATGCTAACTTAATAAAAAGCTAACTTATAAAAAGCTAACTTATAAAAATCTAACTTATAAAAAGCTGACTTAGAAAAAAATCTAACTTATAAAATGCTAACTTATAAAAAAGCTAACTTATAAAAATCTAACTTATAAAAAAGCTAACTTATAAAAAGTCTAACTTATAAAAAAGCCAACTTATAAAAAGCTAACTAATAAAAAAGCTAACTTATAAAAAAGCAAACTTATAAAAATCTAACTTATAAAAAGGTAACTTATAAAAACCTAATTATAAAAAGCTACCTTATAAAAAGCAGGCTAGTTTTAAAAGATGGAAAAAAAAACTAATTTTATAGCTTTAAAAAAATAACATAAAATAATTAATTCTGATTTTCTTTTTTCCTAGTAGTTTTATTATACTTCTAAACAATTTAGCCAATTTCAGCTGAATAGGATGGGAATAAACGTCAAAATCAATGAGAATTGTAGAGAGAAAAAAACGATAATTTATTAACACTTGGTGTACAAAAAAATTAATGTTTGCAAAAATAAGGAATATAAAAAATAATATTTACATCAGATTTCTTTTTACTTCTTTAGTGGAGCATAAAAATCAGTCCTTAAAGAATGATGCTGCAGTCAAAAGTTTGTTAGAATTAGGTTATGAAGAAAATGACATTCTTGAAGTTGCATCGTTAGTCAAATCTGAATGTAAGTGAATAGTTTAAAATCTAAATTGTATTGTTACCTTTTCTGTAAATTTTTTTTTTTTGGTTAATGTAAAATATTAAAATTTTAATTTAACTTTAAAAATTTTAAAGTCATTCCTTTTTAAATTGATTATTTAGCTAATGTGATCTCAGCCGATTCACTCTTGAGTAAGTTAGTATCTGAAGGCAAAAAAAGGCTACATGACAGTCAGTTGACACACACAGCTATTGAAAATATTGGTATGTCACTATAAAATACATTTCTATGCTTAGCTAAATAAAATATGTTATTGTAATTAAACAAAATATAATTTCGAATGTATTAATATAAATAATATAGATAAACTAGCTGTACCCGCAAAACATTTGCAGCACTTTTTAAATTACCAATAACTATGAATTAACCTCAACAATGTTCACATTTTACTTGTAAATGTACCTTAATTAAATGAACTCTACTGTTAGGCGGTCCTGAAACGAACCTTTTATTAAAACTCATGGCAGCAAGCAAACTCAAGCTAATTGTAAAACTTTCATTAGCCCTGAAAAGGACCGTTAAGACAAAAAATATGGTAGTGGCCCTAAAAAGGACCGTTAGGATACAATAAATGGTAGTGGCCCTAATAAGGACCGTTAAATACAATAAAAGGTAATAGCCCTAAAAAGGACCGTTAAATACAATAAAAAAAAGGTAGTTGACCTAAAATGGACCTTTTAGATCAAATAACTGGTGGTGGTTAATTACAGTTAAAGTAAGTTTTAGTACAATTTCTACTTTGTTACATTTTTAAAATTATGTACATAAGATTTTTTATTGCATCAAGACCTCTTTATACACAGGATTTTTAGTAATTTTTTCTCCATTGACATCAGATTTAAATTACATTTTTACTTCTTTCTTCCTTCATTTAGAGCTGCCTGAATTTCTGTTTTTGCAACTTTAATTTTTATACTAAACAGCAGAGGCAAAAGGATTAATATTTTTCAGCAGTTCATCAGTTACTATCAAAAGCTCCTCTGTGCATTTTTCATTTCGATTTCGCCTGAAATTCATTGCTTCAGTGGAATCAAGAATGTAAAGTTGAGCATAAGAAGGGTTTCCTCCATGCAATGGTGCTACAGCATGATAAACCTGACCGTGGATTCTGTAGCAGTATGGTCCCTTTCCCGGTGGTATCTCGACTTTAGCTCCCATGGATGCAAAAGCAAAAGAACTATTATACTGCCGTATTTGATCTCTAAAATGTTTTCCTTTTGGAGAGTCTTCAATTAGTAAATTTTTTATAATGTCAGGAGATTCATGCAAAGGAGATAATTGTACTTTTCCAGCATGAAAACAGGAAAGATATTGCTTTAAACAATTTAGTTCTTTGAGAAACTATTTTGCATGACAGAAATTACAAACTTCTGTCATTCTTCCACAGTTTAATTCTTCCACTTCTACATCATTACTAACTGCAGCTAAAAGTCTCTGATTATTATTTTTCTTTTTAAGTTGATATTTCCTGCAATACTCTAAGCGTGTTTCCCTTTCAACTGCAGATGCATGATATGTTCTCTGTTGCTTTCGCAATTTATTAGATTCCAAGCGCCTTTTTTTTGCCTCAGATGATTCATCTTTTCTGGATTTCCTGACTATCTTACCATTATTTTTAAGTAAATCTGAATATTACAATTTTATGCTTTTGCACAATTTTATAGAAAATAGAAATCTTTCATCGATAGAAATCGGTTTTGGACCCCCCCCTCCACCCTAGTTACGCCTCTGTGTTCAGATTTGATACATATTTTCAAAATGTTTTTTTTTAAGTTATGAAATAGTTAAAAACCTAATTAGTTTTTCTTTCTTTTTCTTACAACATCCTAAAGGATACATTATTTCAATAAAAAAAAATGTCATAGAGATCTAATTAGTTAATTTTCATTAAAACAACTAATTTAAAAAGGATACATTCTAAAAAAATGTCCAAGAGAGGCATAAAAAGAATAACCTAAGCTGCTTAGCCATTCAGCCACCAGTTCACACAAACATGTTGTACCCTGCAAAGCCTTTGCATAGAGATCGACTACTATAAAGCCAATGCCAAACCTAGGGATTTGGAGGCCCGGGGCTTGGCCTCTTTTGGGCCCCTGCATTTTGACGCTCGATACCATATCATGAGATTACTGTAATACTTAATATTTAATGTAAAAAATAATTTTGGGGGTCACCTCTCAAGCTGGGGCCCGGCGGGACTTTCGATTTTGGACCCCCCCCCCACCCTAGTTACGCCTCTTGTTATTTTTTTTTTTTAAGTTATGAAATAATTTAAAATCTAATTAGTTATTGTTTCTTTTTCTTACAACATCCTAAAAGATAAATTATTCAAAATAAAAAAAATGTAAAAGAGATCTAATTAGTTAGTTTTCATTAAAACAACTAAAAGGATATATTCTGAAAAAAAAATCAATAAAAAATGTCTCTGGGAGAAATCGAACCCGGAGAGTCAGCAGATAAAAAGTGAATGTTAGCCGAGTCGCATAACCACTCAGCCACGGCGCCAGACAGTTTAAACTGCTATTTTAATGTACTATTTGAAAAATATTGCTCGGTTATGTTTTCATTGCCTTTTGACCTAGTTTTTTTAGGTCTATATTGTTATTTTGTAATTAAGAAATAATTCAAATTTTAAAATCTGAGAACTTAATTTGTATAGAAATTTGCAGAATTTCTTGTTTTAAATATTATATCGACTTTTAAAAAGAACTTGTTTTACGAAATTAGATACGAAAACACGGTCAATAGTCTTATCGTCGCCGCCGTCGGAGATTTTCGATTATTACTATTGTTTACGAATGACGATGTTAAAATGCTCTGTTGTAATAAAAACTACAATGATTTGAATGATATTATATGCTAATTATTAATTTTTAATATCGGGGACTTTTACATTTCATAATTAAAAGCACAGAAACTATTGAAAACTGTAGATATTTAAAAAAGAAAAGTTGAATCGAGAGACAGGGGATGACGCCATTTTGAATTCTTGTTTTCCGCTTTCGATTTAACGCACACTGGAAATGAATAATATGATATATGATGATGATGATATTTCATTGTATTTGCATTGCACGATCTCTACAGATATTTTTGTTTACAACAGGATGACATGAATTTCTTCAAATGCATTTAGAGCCTATATCAGGATTTGAACTGTGCTCAAACATATGTTTTTTCTGCCTTCCTCTTTAAAACACATAATTAGTGTTTTAATTAATCTAATATAATAAAAGCGATTTTGGGTTCTGCGTTAAATCGAAAGTAAAGAATTAATACAACAGTATTCTAGTATAAAATACAACCATGAAAAAATCGGATCTGCCCGAAACCAAAAATAGACTAGACTAACGTTCAAGCCTAAGGGGATATAACTCTTCGCAACGGCCAAGATTTTGCAGGGTACATCTAGTAAGGAAAGAATGTTTTAGATATTCACTTGCACCTAATATATTGTGAGTTTCAACTGGTGTATTTCTAAGCATATTTTGTTTTTTACTCTCCCAGAAGACAAAACTAGAGCATTAAAAGAGAAGAACAACAAACTTAGGCAGCAGACAGTTTGTAAGATATGTATGGACAGAGAAGTGGACGTAGTGTTTTTACCATGTGGTCATCTGGTGTCCTGCACGGAATGTGCTACTGTTATGAGTAATTGTCCATACTGTAGAGAAGCTGTGAAGGGACTTATTCGAGCTATCATGTCCTGATCAACCAACTCTATCAATAGATAGTCTGGATTGAATAATGCTCAAGCAGTATTATACTTTATCAATCTCTGTTAGCAATAAATTGACTCGAATGAATAAAGAACAACCAGTATTATACATTATAATTATTTTTAATATAAAATTAATATTTACATATTCAATAAATAAATAAAAGTATTTGTCTTTCTTTTTTCACTTATCATCAATTATTTATTTGTATTTGTTCGTTTGTTCAAATGTAAATATAAGTTACAACTTTAGTTGCGATCTTATTGATTTATTGTTTTACTAGCTGTACTTTGCAAAAAACCTTCTTTGCATAGAGTTATATCCCCTTAGGATTGATCGGTAGGCTGGGTTATTTGTTGGTTTCGGGCAATAATAGGAGCAATACTTTCTTTAGTAACTCCCAATACACATAGTCCAACAATCTTCATCACCAGTGGCACAATCTAAAACACGTCCTCGCTCACGAGGGCTCTAACTCTGTTGTCTCAGTTCACATGTCCACTAGTGCGCTAAATACACAAACACGCACGTGTTTTTCAATCACAATGTCACCAAGTCAGCCACCGATTCTCTCCCGTGACCATTTGGATCATGATCTGTCAACATCCCTCTACAAACACAGTCACTCAGTGAAACTACATTAAAATAGTTTTATTTCACATTGGTGAGAGGGCTAATATGTGGTTGTAATTGTATATTTGAAGTTGTTTATGTTTTTCAATTGTAATGCTTTTGATTGCTTTCCATACCACCACTAACAAGTGAAATGAACAAATTACCATTTTGGACTCTTTAGTACATCCTTTATAAAATTTCGGGCCTATATTTCAAAAGGTCCTGGTAATTAGTTTATTTCCATAATTTATTCTCTTTTTTTTTAAAAATTCTAGAATTCAGAAGCCCGTAATCGGGAAGGATGTTAGGCACGCAGTTAAAGTTGAACTCTGTGATCTTAAAAAAGCAGGTCCCTGTCTTGTGTTCAGACTGCCCATCCCTAATGGTGCCTAAATGGGATGCATTTAAGGGCCTTTGGAAAGAGTTCAGAAGTAGGATTCGTTTTAATAAATAAGATATTTAAACTGTAGAAAACCACCTTTCTAAAAAATTATTTGATTTAAGTTTAAAACTGATAAATAATTATTTTTAGAGTAAATTAAAAAACTATAGAATACATTATTCATTAAAAAAAGCTGTACTGTCATAAAGTATACTATTTCTGAAAAAAAAACGTATTGACTAATCAGATATAGGATTGGTCAGAGCTGTTCCTAAGTATTTGGAGCTTAAGGTTAAAACGTTAGACGAAAGGTAAATTTCTTGAAAAAAAAAATTTTCTGTTAGTATCAAAGTCACACACACATACAAATATCTAATAACATAATAGCGATTTTGGTAATGCGTTAAATCGAAAGTAAAATAATTGATACAACAGCATTCCAGTTTAAAATACAATCATGAAAAAATCGGATCTGCCCGAAACCAAAAATAGCCTAGCATACCGATCAAGCCTAAGGGAATATAACTATATGCAAAAATGTTGCAGGATACAGCTAGTCATATAATAATAAAACGTATATATCACATTTTTATGATT
Source organism: Bulinus truncatus (assembly GCA_021962125.1). NCBI lineage: Eukaryota > Metazoa > Mollusca > Gastropoda > Planorbidae > Bulinus > Bulinus truncatus. Next base: position 415,282 of record JAGDYQ010000355.1, on the reverse strand, counting down.
TTTCTTTACGTGTCATATTCTTACAAACTCTTTAAAAACGGTTTAATGGGCTACTCATGTGTGAAAGAATGATACTTTGTGTCAGCTTGGGGAATTTTCGTTTAGTCAGAGAATTTCTACGAATATTTATTTATGTAGAAATAAATGAACATTTAATAGAGTTTATGGAAATCAGCAATACGGTAAAATGATGTGGGTGTAATGAGTTAAACTTGAAGTTTTTGAGCTTATTAAAAGTTTACATTAAAATGTCTTCATATAATATATATATATATATATATATATATATATATATATATATATATATATATATATATATATTAGGTATATGACTAAAAAAAACTCAAATGTTAAAAAGGTCACCCTCCACACGCCCAGTAAATCGTATGTCAGACCCGCATTTAGTATTTTAACTGTAATTTTGTTCTTTGTTGTCCCATGCACCGTCAGCATTTTAGTTGGCAACTTTTATATGCATAATTAGAATTTGTGTCATTTCTGGATTGTCTCAGAGCAGTTCTGTCAAAAATGCTCCAGCTTCTGAGATGAGCAATAGAATTAGGACTTCAAATTTAGTATATTTCCGAAAAGGCATTAAATCACTAAAGACTGTTGACAGTCTTGATCAAATGCGAAAAATCCCGATGGTACTACATATCGTGAAAAGATATAAAACTATTACTTCTGATGTAAAAAGCAGAAAATACATGATCGTACAATGTTGTTGAGAAGTTTGAAAGACATAATCGAAGTCCTGGAAACTATGATTTCACAGCGATGTTTAATGTAACAGATGAGAAAGGAGAGTGGTCGTGCCGAAAAGACAGAGAGTTCTATGCACTTCAGATTTCAACAAAAGGAAAAGATTCACCCAAGAAAATTGAAATTACTCAAAGGGTAAGTGCCAGTCACAGAAAGCTTTACTGAAGCAAGTGTTGAGTCAAGTGTCTTACCAAATTCGGATACAGAAGATTATGTTAGTAAAGAAGATTTTGCGAAGAACAGTGTTCCAGTAGTAGTAAAGATAATGAGAAACCATTAAAGTCTAAAAGACAAAAAACTTCTTCATTGCATTTAGTGACTGCAGCCAAATGGAGTACAAGGAATGTCCAAAAGTCGGGAACTGGAGTCTGCATATCAACTCCAACTTAAAGCGGCATTTACAAAAGTCGAATGAAAGAAGTAGAAAAATTACAAAGTAACTTCAAGGAAAACTGTTAAAAAGAACACTGATGCTTACAATATGATGGAAAGAAAATACAAAATAAAGCATATGAGGTTGTTGTTATAAAAAATGAAAAAAGGGAGGACAGACTCGCTGTTCTTCAGCTGGCAAATGCAAAAGGGGAGACAATATTCAATGAAAAAAAAACTGTCTTCTTCTTTCTTTCTTTTGCTCGACATCTCATTTAGGGCCCTAGCCTGCCATACTACTCTTCTCCACTTTTTCCGAATGAAAACTGTATTCAATTAATACAAATGTTTGTCTCTGACACAACTGCTGCATATAGTTGAAGAAGAATTGGTGCAGTCACACTATTCCAGAAACACTTTCAAGATGTTGGATTAGAAAAAGCTGTATACATTGGATAATATCACCATATTATAGATACAATATTGAAACATGCCATGCATGATCATTTTAGTACATCAACAACTTCACCAAACATCAGCTACTGGTTTGTTGCAACAATAGCAGAAAATTATGAACAACTCAAAACATCATTTGATAATGCTGGAGCACCACTAAAGAAATCAGAACATGAGTGCTGACGAGATGACATGGCTTTAACAAAATGCTACAGGATTTTCAAAACTAGAGGAAGCTTCCCGAAAGTAAATTTTCAATCACTTCCAATAATCAGTAATGATAGATGGAACTCAATGGCAATTTATAGTTTGTCATCTTTCGTTCTGATGAGTATATGCAAACAGCTAAGTCAGCATGGGCGTCGCTAGGAATTTTCCCAGGGGGGGGGGCAAAAATTGTCCAGGGGGGGGGGGGAGGCAAATAACAACTTTATGACATTTTTTTTAAATGTAGGGGGTGGGGAGCAAATGCCCCCTCTTTTATGACATTTTTTCAAAATGTAGGGGGGGTGGGGCTAATGCCCCCCCTGCCCCCCCCCATGAATACGCCCATGTATGGCAGCATGTGATTTCATCAGTGGTACGTGAATTGACATCTTGTTCACTACCCAGTGTTTCAATACTACTGACTTTGATCATTTATCATACGCTTGTAAGCAGCATACAAAGACTTTGAAGACATTTAAGACATTATGGTCCACAGATCCAACTTCTATACCAACAAAGCGTTCTAATATCTGTGCAGAGCGTGCAATTAAAGTGATACAAGATTTACTTCCACTTGCAAGTCCATTGAAAAATTAAACATTAATTTTCTTCTACTAATGCACAATAGAAATGTACATTGTAACAATTATCAATATTATACTCATGTTACTTTTATTTGTAATGGTGAAACCTATATTGAAATATTTGAAAATGTGTATGTTATAAAATATTCTTCTCGATTTGAGGGTGAACTTTTTATATGCAAAACAAAAATAACCCATATTTTCTTTATTTGTGATACAAAGCTCCACCAAATATGATATGGGGATATAGGGTTATATTTTAGTTATACCCCTAATATATATATATATATATATATATATGTGTGTGTGTGTGTGTGTGTGTGTGTATATATATATATATATATATATACAAACTTTTAAAGATTAAAATCAATAAAAAAAAAGTATTTTGTCACTTAGCCAAGATAAAGGTAGAATTTTAAAAAAAAAGTAAAGTTCATTTGATAAGAATATCAAATCAATACAGGAAGTAAACTTGTTTCAAATTAGTCCCACAGGTTCAATCAACTTCGAATGGTTACCTGACTTAAGTAGGGGGAGTAAAGGCAGTTGGGCGTTTTGCTAGCCACACAATCCCTTCATATGCCGAGGTTTTAGTATCAGATAAAATCTACAATCATCTTCCCAGACATTGGGTTAGGGGAACTTTTTTTTTAAAGGAAGTAAAAATATTACACATAAAATGTAAACGGCTATAAAAAGCCTACTATAAAAGCCGTATTCCAGTTAGTCACTTGTGTAAAATAAATAAATCAACAAAAAGCATACTGCAGTTGATCTCTAAAGATGAATAGGATAAAAGACATGAAATAATACAAAAGAAAAAAACAAACATTGGTCATATTGAGCAGATTTAGCCAATTCGTGTTAAGCAGTTTATATTTAGCTAAATGAGATTATATAATAAGCATATTGCATCATAATGCCATTGATGGAAATAATAATAAAAAAAAAACCATTAAATTAGTGTATATTATCAAGCGTTCAGAATTTAACAATGAATAAATAAATTAAAGGGTGTTTAACAAGTAACTAATGCAGGGAGAAAAATATTTTTAAAATGTGTTACATTGTTTTAAAACTAAAAGTCACAAAAATATATTTACATCAAAAAGGGGGTCGTGACTTCAAAAAGTTTGAGAAGCACTGGTGTACACCATCAAAGGTTGATGAGAGATAGAATGAGATCAAGGACAACGTGCGTGTGTGCAATTGTAGTGACCGTACAGTAGATGACCAGCTTTTGTTGGTACAGTTAATGTAGGTCTTTGTGTATTCAAAATTCAATATTACGTTTTACTTTAAACAAAGAATGTATTAATGTATTATAAAATGATTAACAGTTATTAATTTTTAATGTTTTAATGGGTTGCGAAGTTTAAAAGAACATTTGGATATATTTTTGCCACTAGGAATACATATTTAACAAGTGTTTCAACACAACGCTATTATATTAATGAAGGATTCAGGGTTCGAATCTTAGTCTATATTAATGTTACACTTAAAAACATGTTTATGGTTTTTATATAGGCATATAGCTATTGTTAAAGTAAATACAATGTCTCTTCATAATATTCATTATAATTGTATTTCTTCAACTCGTAATTGCTATAATTAATTCTCGATTTATATTCTTAAATTTTAGAATATTATAAATTTTCCTTGTTGGTTTTTTTATTTAATTTTGTTTAAAAGGCAAGTTTTTCCAAATTTTATAAAAAGGCATTGTACAAATCTAATCTGAGGTATACAATCATTCCTAAATGTAATTAAGCGCTTAACTGAACACATTGGCAAAAGGCCAAAATAATAAATAAGAGGTCTCTAAAATAAAACAGCTTTATGTAATAGCAAAGTAAAATAAAATGATTATTTCTTATCTCATTGTATCAAACTATGTGAAACATTTTTAGCAAATGTAATAAAATAATTTCCATTGATTATTTGTCACTAAATTTCTTCAGCGTAGAGAGGTGGATAGTTCGAAAATCAGCACTATTTAAAGTAGAAAGTAGCTATATATAGCCATTACGTCCTGATTAAGAAAAAATAGTAACGTCATCTTTAAATTGAGTTATCGAGATATATTTATTAGTCAGTTGACTGTGTGTTTCTTGAAACATGTGATGATTCTTTACAAATACATTTTTAAAAAAATATGGTTAAAATGAATTTGTTCTCATTTCAGGACAATTTCTGAAGGTTGATTTAGAAAATCCATACTCGTGTGTATATCATTGTGTAATTTCATCTGTCTACAATTTACAGTTTTTTTTTTAATAAACTTCATCTGTTTATGTATTTAAAATGAAAGTGAACGTTTTATCGAAAATTTGTTCCAATATATTTTAACTTTCCAAGATGTTTATACAAAAAATGCATTGGAAATCATTTAACCATGATGAATGCTCCGGTTTGAGAAAATTCATAGAAAACAAAAACATTCGCCTGGGAAACAGAAAAATTGTAAGAAACCCACACGTACACGGGTTATCCAACTCGAACCCTAACCAAAGACGAAAACACCGAGTAAGTAAAAGGACAAAAAATGTTTGTATTTATGATATCAAGTTGTGCAGTTTGTTTGATTTCATGTCAGAGTATTGGAATGTTTTTATGTTTTATATGATGCATAGTTTTTATACATTTAAGCCTTTTTTTTTGAATTTGTGAAAGGAATATGAAGCATATGGGTCAGGAAATATTAAATGTAAAGCTTTAATGAAGGTAGAAATGGGCGGGAAGTGGGTTCTTTGATGTCAATGAGCTGAAAGTAACTAAATTCATTAAACAATTGTGTAAAAAAATATAAAAGTTTGTTAATGAATGATAGATTTATTATATAGATAGATAGATAGATAGATAGATAGATAGATAAATAGATAGATAGATAGATAGATAGATAGATAGATAGATAGATAGATAGATAGATAGATAGATAGATAAATAGATAGATAGATAGATAGATAGATAGATAGATAGATAGATAGATAGATAGATAGATAGATGAAATAGATAGGTGCATAGATAGATAGATAGATAGATAGATAGATAGATAGATAGATAGATAGATAGATAGATAGATAGATAGATAGATAGATAGATAGATAGATAGATAGATAGATAGATAGATAGATAGATAAGTAGGTATGTAAGTTTGTATGTACGTAATACATTCATACATAAAAACTAATTTCTTTAATTTTAATAAAATCCGTTTCAATAAGCTATTTCTTTATTTTTTAAAGTTAACTTTTGGATTTTTTTTCTTTCAGAATTAATATAAATAAATCGAGCATTCTAGAATCCTTGAGTGAGTCATTTTTATCAACATTTTCACAGATAGGATAGTAAACAAAACCGAAAATATGTGCCTGCAAAATATTGGGAGTTATCCTCTTTTTCATGAAGTTGAACGATTTCGTACTTTTGTGACCTTTCCAAGATCATCTTTTATACATATCTCAGCGATACTGCTGGCAGAGGATGGATTTGTTTACACTGGCGACGAAGACAAGACGAAATGTGTCTTTTGCAGTTGCACAAAGAGCGACTGGGGTGAGTTCGATGACATTCACGAGGTACACGCCTCCATGTCCCCAGAGTGCCCCATGATAACCAGGAGGGGGTGTAACAACAAACCCTTGCACCCAATGAGTGGGCCAAAAAACAACCAGATTGAAAGCCAAGAGACCAGGGATGGTTTCCCTTCTCATAACATTCCTGGCACTTATCAGCCAAACGAAGGGACCAAACTAAATGTCATGATTGATAATTATTCAAAGAATGATACATTAAGATTAATTACATTTAATCCCAACAACGGACATCAGAATAGGCAAACGCCGGTGGACCCGAATACTAGCAGGTTGACGGGAAAGGCTAAAAGGGCCGAGTATGAATCAGAACATAAAAGATTGGAGACTTTTAGCAGTTGGCCTAAAGATCATCATTTGACACCTCACAGTCTATCTAGAGCTGGATTGTTTTATGCTGGTCAGTAGCTTGCAAATATAGATCAAGTTTAATTGATTATGTATTCATGCATTGTTTGCATAAATTATTATATTTTTCCCACCAGTCTTTGTTTAATTACTTTCTTTTCACAACCATATGTGCAATTTTATTTCATTGTTGAGACATATGTAGTGATCTTTTTTTCAAATAAAATTTATTCTAATTTGTAGCCCATGGAAAAGTTGTATTAAATGTCTTAAATGTTTTCGTTTCAGGAAGGAGGAAACAAATAAGATATTTGCTATGGAAAAGGTTAATTTAAGAAAGCATTCGCATAAATAAACAATTTATTAAAAAAAAAAAAAAAAAATAACTAATACAAGTTGAACAGTATGTTCATGATTTTAAAAAAAAATAACTCATTTGATTTTATGCTGTTTAAACCAGTGGTCCCCAACCTTTTCCTCGCCGCAGCCCGGTCGACATATTATTATGTCACCGCGGCCCGCTGGAGGGGGGGGGAAGGGGAGAGTAACGTTAAAATTTATATTCAAGATTGTTTTGATTTACAATGCCACTACCGCTTACAGCCGCTCAGCTCCCTGTTAACCACTCGTCCACAGAAAGTAGCACCGAAAGGAATACACCACAATAAGTCAAAAGGAAATCATTCAATGTCTCTAGGGCGGCGCAGCATAGGTCCGCGGACCGCGGGTTGGTGGACCACTGGTTTATACTGTTTGCATTCTGTTAACTTTTTATTTTGAAATATGGAATAAACATGTTTTTTGTGTTACTTTCACTTGTATATTAATGTTTATATTTTTAGAAACTTATAAGATGAATTTGTATAATATTAAATTGAAAAGGGTCCAGATACTGATTAACTTTTATGCAAAAGTAATTTTTATAAAAAATATTTATAAAGTTGTTATTGTTCAAAGATTGTCATAGTGTAGTCGTTTCAAAATATTGTCTAATGTTTAATCGCCATTAACACTCAATCAGTGCATTTATATAAAAAAATGAGATTAAAAATGATCAATGCATTTTTTAAATTCGTCAATTTTGACCCAAAAACTTTTCTTTCGAGGTTGATAAAAAATAAGAAAGAAATTTCAGAAAAGAAGAAAGCGCGAACGGAGGAATTGTCATGCTAATTAGAAATAATAGCAGCTAGATGAACTTGGCAACTACAGGATTGGCATATCTTATTTCTATTTTCTGACCATAAATTACACATGCATTTGCATCAGATGATGCTTTGGCTCATGTCGTGGCTTCGGAAAGATTCTTTGGACAGAACTTCGCTGGATAGAGGGGAAGGGGTAAACCCTATGTAACACGATCTTTAAGTGGATAGAACATGAGATAGAGATTAAAAGGGCTAATTTATCTGATACATGTGAATAAAATGGACTGAATTAATAGTTTCATATACAATATTAGACAATGGCTTTTTATGTTGTTTTATAGAATAGGCCTAAAACAGTGGTCACACTCCATTTATAAATATATGACAAATTAAAAAATATATATAATAAAAACATTAATAGAAAGACAGAAATTAGAAAATCGCCCATTGGGAGCACCACAAAACCTATCGAGTCGCATTGGGCTATTACAAGAATTATTAAATTATTTGTATTATTATTTTTGTCAATCACACTTGTATTAATATCAATTAATAAAATTAATAGAACAGTATTCAAAACACTTATAAATTCCATTTCTCTAGGTTATGATGATTGTGTAAGATGTTACTACTGTGGGGGTGGATTAAAAAACTGGAAAGTTGAGGACAATGTGTGGGTGGAGCATGCCAGGTGGTTCCCCAAGTGCACATACATTATGAGAACTGTTGGGCCAGATTTTATCAAAGTTGTAACGGAGTTGAATAAAAACCATGACCAAGTAAGACTAAGTTGTGCTAATTTGTTTTTTGAAATAAATTTAATTTAAGTATATTTACAAATTTCTTTTTTTTTCTTTCGAATTAGTGTTGACACTATTCTAAACCACAAAATTGAAACAAAAATATCTTAATGGCAACTCTGAGCCTACAGAGTAACTTCTATTACATACATACTCATCGGCTTTAATACTATTTAACTAACTGCAGGAAAGACTAAAAATATATACAGTGGATTCCGCTTAATTGAGATACCGCTTAATTGGGACAGCCGCTTTTTTGGGACAAATCTCAAAGAAACCAAACCAAGAAGCCAATAGTAAATGTGTATGTTTAATTGGGACAGCCGCTTAATTGGGACAAAAAGCCTCGGTCCCGATGTGTCCCAATTAAGCGGAATCGACTGTATTCTTATTCATTATATTTATAATTCAGGCTAATATTTTACTTAGCACGTTACTTAAAAGAAATCCTGTCAGCAAAGTTTAACCCATCCCACACTAACATTGGAAATATGCCTGAGCTACAAGCATGTTTATTTGTATTCTTTAGTCTCTTATTCGTTATGCTGTTATTCATATAATCTTATTCAAGTGTGGGCCATGTTCACGACTGTCATTGTGAGAAATCTGGGCTCAAGTCCCACGACTGCTGAACATTTCTCGTCACACGGTGTCGACGGCTATAAGTCCACCCAGCTTTAAAAATGGGTACCTGACATAAGTTAGGGTAATATATAAGCCGGTGCAATGTGTGATTTCCACACAACCCTTGCGGCACGCCGTTATACACGGGATATATCACCAGATTCTTCCCCTGTGTCAGGTCTGAAATTTGAATATATGTGTTTCTTAACAGTGGTATAACTATATAGTTTAGAAGGAGGAATGCGCGCTCACAGCGGCCCTTACTTTGACACAAGCTTGGGCGGCATTTTCAGTTTTATTTTTTTTTCAAGGAAATGGGGATTGATTTGTTATAAATAATTCCGGGCGGCACTAATGCTAGTTATGCCACTGTTGCTTTTAATATATTTATTTATAATATATGAATGTTACATAATATGTTACATTGTCGAAATAATTTAATACTAACTAAAAATTGCTAAATTCTATTAGCTCTAATGCTAAAAAAAATGAAGGCTCAACTCAACACTTACAGGTTATAATTATTTATTTTCAAATTAATAAATACTTGAAAACCGACATTATTTTGGTTATTTAAATATGTAGGCCAAACAATAATCTGTTTGTTTATGTTACCGTGTCTTTAAGCTATAAATAGCATACAATTTATATATTCCATAAGGCCGCATATTACACAGTCTTTTGCTCAAAAATTTTAAAGAATAAGTAATTTATATACATTTAAGCTAAATTGTGTTTTCTTAGAGATAAAATTAAACTATTGCTTTCTCAACATAATTAGATTGACCTAACAATGGTACTTGCCAAGTTAGATGCTGATTACTTAACAAGATATCCAGGTATAGTTTTACAAAAAATTTATTATACAATATTTATTATACGTTATAGTTTCATAAATAATTTTCAATACAATTTCTTTTGTTTCCATTTTTTTCTTTTGGGCACGCCTCCCATTAGTTTTTCTTTTCTTTTTTTTTTTTTTTTTTTAGGGAGGGGGGATACTTATATTATTTCCATTACCCTCATTGTACATGAATATCTCTACATAACATGTTAAATCAGAAATAACAGAGATAGTGCTACACGTTTTATATTAAATTATACATAAATAATGAATTAACGTTTAAACTTTACATCATAAAAAAAATCCGTACATAGACATAACAGAATCGCCTGATAAAGTTCAAAATGATGAGCTGCTGAAGTCTTCTTTTGAGAAGGAAAGGATTTTACATAATGGTATGACTTTTTTTTCTCATTCTGCCTTACTATTTTATTTATTTTAATTATGTCAAGCGGTGGATACATAATTGAGACGATTATTGTATGCAGAGCTCAGGCGTACCCGTTTAATTTTCATGATGAATACAGTTTTACTTAATCGTACAGCATTAACAAAATAATCATCATTGTCATTTTCGGTACATTCTTGTTGATTGGAAAAAAAATCTAGTGACAGATAAATGACTTCCTTTGCGGCTACGTTGTCCAATTAATCATTTAATCATTTAATCCATCTAAAATGAAAATGTTTATACAATATTCATCTTACGTTTGTATTATATAAAGGCGGAGAAAAATTACATAAGGAGCCTGAAGTGTACAACGAACAAATAAAAAAACCTCCAGGTAACAACAATATACTGGAAGGTAAACAAGGCATCAAAACGAAGATCAAGATTGGGGTCAGCCTGGAAGACTACGAACAGTTTGGCGTTATATCTGACATTCCTAAAAAAAAAGAGTTCAAAGACCCGCATGAGAGATTGAACTCATTCAAAGGTTGGCCATCAAATCACCACCTGAAACCGAATATATTAAGTGAAGCTGGATTTTATTATACAGGTTAGTATTACAAGTCAGAGATCATTGTGTGAGATATTGTAAGTACAATAACAGTAAAAGTATATATTTTATTTATGTATGTATTATTATTTGATTAGGTCAAGGAGATTGCACCAGATGCTTTTGGTGCGGGGGCGGTCTGCGGAATTGGAAGGATACTGACGATGTGTGGGTGGAGCATGCCAGGTGGTTCCCCAAGTGTGCCTACATCAGACAGAAATTGGGACAGATATTTATAGATGCGGTGCAAGATTATAACAGAACACACGAAAATGTAGGTCTCTTCAAACAAACTGAATGAATAATTAATGTAAATTATACACTATAAAGTAAACCATAATTACTCAGAACATACAAATATTGATATTAGTCTTCATTAATAAATAATAGAGAAACGTCTGTTAAAGAACAAAAATAACACAATATACATACATGTTTTATTGTTTAATTTCAGATAACTATTGAAATGGTTTTGAATAAAATAGGGCGTGAAAATATGATTTGTTATCAAGGTAGGTTAAAAATAAATTTATTACTTATCAAGCATTAAATGTTTGAGTTACGATGATATAATTAAACTAATTTTGAAATCAGCATACTGTATCTATTCATATCAGTTCACTTTTGCGGTGGACATTGTTTTGCCCACTTTCCGAACATGTTTTAGAAATCAAAAGTAAAGTGCGTCACGTGTGTGCATTTAAAGTGTTAATGTCATAAACACTATATGCCAACCAAAAATAGTTCTTCTTTTAATGAGGCCATTTTTAGTGCAAATTATAAGTTTTATTCTTTTTGTTTCTTATTGATTTGAGGAGATTTGAACGATTTTCAAATACTTAATAGTCAGAGGTGACATTTTAGGTGTAAGCTGTGCGATGTATAATATATCAAACATATTTTATGGAGTTTGCCTCTATCAGGTCCGTCGACTAGTCTCAAGATATCTCACTCATTCATCTTTATAAAATTACTTGTTCATCTGATGTAGAATGAATTTATAGAACAATAACTGTTCCATAATTGTTAATTCTTAACTTTTATTGTCGACTGCTACAGAATGTTTAGGAGGCGTAAAATCAGCCAACAATGAATTACGAGACCAGACCGAGTGCAAGATATGCCTGGACAAGTGCGTAGAAATAGTTTTTCTACCATGTGGACATCTTGTGTCCTGCACCGCATGCGCGGCAGCACTGACACTCTGCCCCATTTGTAGACAGGAGATTCTGGGGCGAGCACGAGCAATTTTATCCTAAAACCGATTAAACTTGGCAGAAATAAATAAACTTTATGTCTCATTATTGTATGAGTTACTGGGAGTAGTACTGGACAGATGGTCGTGCGGTCGTGTGTTTAGTCCATGTAAGGATGAGATGAAATCTTTTCGATCCTATAAAACACTAATGGGATAGTTTTTAAACAGACTCTCTTTCACAATTGATATAGTATTGGGTACAAAAATTAATCTTTTTTTTCTTTGCTTTTAGATAGTAGGATAATAACGATAAATGATAATTAAATGCAAAGAAAATTGTAATGGATACAACGGACACATTCACGTAGAATTTTTTATACAGGCCTAGCTTACTTTACAAATGATTCTACAATAGAAAAAAAAACGTAAGGCATTTTAATGGCCATGTATTCATCAATTTTTTAACGTTTGATTTTTTTTTCTCGAACGTGAGAGATAAACATCTCATTCTTTCAGGGACTTAACAAAAAATCAAAACAATCAAGAACCATTTTGCGCTGACTATTGGCAAGGTAAATTTTGATCTGAGCAGTCACTAATGGTTACCTGTTCTGCAAAAATGTTCTATATTAATGCCTGTATACGTGAAACATTAATTTAAGACATATATATATATATATATATATATATATATATATATTTGTATCTGTTCTTAGAAAAATTAACACACACATTCCGTCCATTTTGTAAGCTTTCGTTTAATATACATTTGTTTATTAATACAAATAAATGTTTGCATATATTCACTTTATTTACTGGTTTAAATAAGTTTTTTTGTGTTAATTTTCATTGAATAAATACTTTTTTATGATTGAAAACTATACGAATAAAAATTTAATGAATCCACTCTGAGACTTTTTTAGTGCTTTATTCATTTAATAATGTAAACATTTTAATTAAAAATTCTTTAGCAAATATATTAAATTTGCATTGGCATTATTTTTATGACTGATTTTGCGAGATAATTTGTGTCGCTAATCAGTCACTAAGATATAACTATAGTACAATGAATAATATGATGACACGACCTGGTGGGAGCTCATAAAGTGATGACGTGATTTGGTTCACGCGATGTAGTAAATGTAGTTGTTTGGTGTATAAGTCATTTTTGGTGTATGCCACATAAGTAACGTTTTGGGTAACTACGCGCAAACGAAATTTCAATTGATAGAAAGTATAAATGATAATATTAGAGGCAGTCGAGCTTTGAGTCACGGCCCGCTGAAATAATGTTAGTAGCGGGCTATGTGGCGTCAGATTCCATTCTTTCAATTTGAGCATAGAATATTGTAAGAACTGTATCACACTGCAGTTAAACTGTGTCTATGGTGTGTTGTGTATTTTAAATACTGCTTTTGATAAAGTTTTCGAAATTTAATTAAGGTTCTACGTTCTCTGATTAAAACAATACATTTGATAATAAAGAGTAATTCATAGTTCAATAGTAATGTGTTACAGGAAATCATTTCATAATGTTGTTAGTATAGTGAATTATATATTTTTACATTCAGGGCCCTGCGCCTGGTAGGTGCCCCACAGTTTACATGATCTAATTAATAGTTGTAATTGCAAACAAATTAGATGAAGGGCTTTACAAGCTTCCGTTAAATTGTTCGTTATGCCGGCCCTGTTTAAATGAATTATTTTTTTTTATTGTGAAACCATTACCATAAATGATTATTATAGATGAAGAAATAAGACACAATCAAACTAGAGTAATATTTTCATATACATACATATCTATATGACAAAAACGAGCACAACATTTTGATATATGATGAAGTTATTGTAAAGAGAACATACTTATAATATTCCATGTAATTCAATAGACTAGAGCTGTGTTTGTACCGGGCTGAGAACATCTGGTAAATATATCACGGCTAAAGCGTTAATAGCCATATGACGGCAATCTATGACCGTAAAACAATATGCGAGTGTTTTTTTGTTTTTTTTTTAAAGGGGTACTCAGTATTACGAAAAATACAAAACGGGGGTGTGCAGATGTTGAAAGTATGGGGGAAATAGGACTAGAGTAATATAAGAAGCACAGCATTGTAGCTTACAATTTTAAAGCTTGGTCTGGTTTTTCTGTAATTGATTATTTACAGTATTTTATTAATTACAATGTTTTTTGTATTTCAATGGGAAATAATTTTTACACACAAAAAATGCCCAAGTTTCCTTTAAAACTGTAAATGACATAACAAAATGCCTTTCATTTATTGTTTTAAAAAATAGGATGGGGGTGGGGAATTTAAAAGAATCTACCAAATATGGTGGGGACGGATGGTTATGGCTTAAGTCCCCGCTTTATCCCCCGTCGTGCCTCCATTGCCATTGAACTAAGGTGGGGGGGATGAAAGAAAAGCACCATAAAAATCTTTTCATTAGTGTTTTATAGGATCTAAGTGATTTCATCACATCCTTACAAGCACTTCACACACAAAAAAACATCAATAATAAATATATATTTCTAATGCATAATCGTCTAACCTAGGCGTACGTTCGACCGTGTGTATAACTTCCGCGGCTTAAAATAGACTGGAGAATTGTAAAAAAATGTTTTATTTATGTGGGAAAGGGGAGTCAACTCTTGTTCGGCTAAAAATAGTCTGGAGAATTGTAAAAAACTGTTTTATTTATGTTGGAAAGGGGAGTCAACTCTTGTTCGGCTAAAAATAGACTGGGGAATTGTAAAAAAATGTTTTATTTTTGTGGGAAAGGGGAGTCAACTCTTGCTCGGCTTAAAATAGTCTGGGGAACTGTAAAAAAATGTTTTATTTATGTGGGAAAGGGGAGTCAACTCTTGCTCGGCTAAAAAATAGCGGAATTTTAAAACTGAAAATCTAAACACAACAAGGATTTCTTATTATATCACAGGTAGCACAGCCAGCTTCGGCAGGCTTTTCAACTAGTATCTAATAAAATCGATATTACTGACTGATTATAGAACGATCGACTTATTAATTTATCAATTCTTCTTACCGTGGATATACGGCTTTTAATGTCCTTTTTCCAATTATAATCAAATGCAAACAAATGTGTACAACTGATCAATTATGTTTACCACTCAAAATGTTTATTTTATTGTTTGTCGTATACTACAAAAAACAACCACCTGCCCTAACTAAAGTCATTTTTATACTGATGTATCAACAGTGTAGGTCAGCTATTCTTAAGTCAGTAATAATGAACTGCATGATGAATATAATAAAACAACATTTAATTTTTATATGGCCCCCATTGTTAATGTAAGAGTAGTTCGTTTTTTCTCAGGCCAGAAATATTCTTCAGAGATTAGACTACAGTAAAATAAAAAAATAAAAAATAGTTCAATTGTAATAACAATCAGTTAAATTTAAATAGTATCCAGAGTTCAAAGAATGTGTCTGGCAATGTTTAAAATGTAAAGATACACAAGTAATTGCAATAAACAAAGAAATAATAATAGCCTCCCATTCAATGTCTATTCCCCAATTGTTCCACAACCAAAACGAACTAATGTGTCTTAAAAAAGTGGCAGTATGCCAAGCTCATTGATATAATATGTCATAAATTATAGTTATTCTACTGAAACACTCTATTGGTAAACTAGACGTAATCTTTAAATATATATATATATATATTAGTGCCTAGAAATCCAGAGATTGACCGCCACGTTTTTCTTATCTTGCCAGATTATCTTTCTGCAAAAAGCAAACTAATGCATGTCCCACCTTTGATTAAATAATAATCAGATAACACGCAGAGCAATATAAAAACTTTGAAATATTGATAGTCTCCTTTTGAATTCCCTATACTTTACATAATCATTCCAACTATAATGTCTTTTAGCTACAGCTAATTGTTTAATCTATTTTTAGTTAATGTATCATGATATATTGCCTAATGTCGGACTGATGGTCGAGTGGTAAAGATTCTCGTTTGTTGACCTGAGAGTTCTGGGTTCGATTCTCCGGGAGAACCATGGGAATTTTTCCAGGTGTTATTTGATGCACAGTCGTCCCACAAGTCCACCCAGCTAGGGCTAAGGGAACTTTACTTTTTTATAGTGCCTAATACAATTTTTAAATCAAGGAATGATACCTAGAGATAGGACACCATGTTTTGTACAATCATGGCTATTTCTGGTTCGCTATTACTGTTGTGTTCACCCTTCTTACTTCCATTCAATAGTAGCTTGCGTTTTTTTTTTAGTTTTGAAAATAATGAGCTCTTGGACTGCCTTAATGCTGCCACGCAAATAAAGAGGAACTTTTAGTTCCTGTGTTTTGAGTTACCGGCGGAAACAGGTCGATAATGTGCGATTCGGGAGTAAACGCATGTGAGTCCATTTGGCGAAAATGTACATTACAAAAATTAAAGGAAAAAAAAAGGTGGGGGGGGGCGAACGAAGCATACTGACTTTTTAGTGACTTAGAATGAGAAAAAGGTTAGGAAACACCAGTCAACTACTGTAACGACATATAAGGAGCTGTTAGTTGAGAAAGTTTAAGTCTTAATCGATTGACTTTTTAAAATTATCTTGTATTGTTCTTAATTTTATTTCTGAACTAAATAAAAAAATTAACCCTAACCCGTAAGCCTAAACAGCCATCGGGGCATCTGTTCCTATAAACTGGGTATATAAAGAGATTGTGTGGTTAGCACATTTAAAGCTGGGTGGACTTGTGGGATGACTTTGAGACAAAGTTCACCTGAAAAAATTCCCATGGGTCTAGGATCAAACTTCAGGTCGACAGTCGAGTGTTTATAACACTCGGTCATCCGTCCTACTGCACTGAGTAAGACAGTGGCGTAGCGAGCTTAACTGGCGCGCGGGGCAAAATACCTTTTTTAGCGCCCCACTCCATTTGAAAACCATATAATATTACTAGTTGCAAGTACCCGGCTTTGCCCGGGTTTAAAATAAGGTTTTCTGTTTACCTTCTGTTTTCTCCCTACCCCCTCTCTCCCTTCCTCTCTCTCTCTCCCTCCCTCCCCCTCTCTCCCTTTCCCTCCCTCCCTCTCCCTCCCTCTCTCCCATCTCTCTCCCATCTCCCTCTCTCCCTTCTCC
Organism: Bulinus truncatus; assembly: GCA_021962125.1. Lineage (NCBI taxonomy): Eukaryota > Metazoa > Mollusca > Gastropoda > Planorbidae > Bulinus > Bulinus truncatus. The sequence goes on along the minus strand of JAGDYQ010000355.1, from coordinate 398,226 downwards.
CCCTCCTTCTCTCCCAACGTCCATCCTCCCTCTCTCCTTCCCTCCCCTCTCTCCCTCCCTAACCCCTCTCTCCCTCCTTTCTCCCTCCCTCCCCTTTCCACCTCTCTCTCTCCCCTCCCCCTCTCTCCCCCTTCCTCCCTCCCTCATTCCCCTCTCTCTCCCTCCCTGCCCCCCTCACTCTTTCTCTCTCCCTCCCTCTCTCCCACCCTCTCTCTCCCTCCCTCCCTCTCTCTCCCTCCCTACCCCCTCTCTCCCTCCCTTCCTTTCTCTTTCCATCTCCCCCTACTCCCTCTCCCATCTCCCTCTCCCCCTGCTCCCTCTCCCATCTCCCTCTTTCCCCCTTTTTCTCCCTCCCTCTCTCCCCTTTCCACCTCTCTCTCTCCCTCCCCCTCTCTCTCCCCTCTTCCTCCCTCCCTCATTCCCTCTCTCTCCCTCCCTGCCCCCTCACTCTTTATCTCTCTCCTTCCCTCTCTCCCACCCTCTCTCTCCCTCCCTCCCCTCTCTCTCCCCTCCCTACCCCCTCTCTCCCTCCCTTCATTTCTCTCTCCATCTCCCCCTACTCCCTCTCCCATCTCCCCTCTCCCCCTCTCCCTCTCTCCCCCCTTCTTTTCTCCCCCCTGCCCATCCCCCCTCCCTCCTCTCTCCCCCTCCCTCCCTCCCTCCTACTCTCCTTTCCTCTCTCTCTCCTCCTGCCCCCTCTCTCTCTCTCTTTATCTCTCTCTCCCTCTCTCTCTCTATCTCTCTCTCTCTCTCTCTCTCTCTCTTTATATATATATATATATATATATATATATATATATATATACACTTATTATTATGGCTTCACACTTCTTCTAAAATCCTTCTTCATTCCTTTATCTTCCTCAAACTGTACAAATCAGGGAGCATGAAAAAACAACAACAATTCTTTGCATCACAAAGGCACAATACAGCACCAGCGCGCAAGTTCTATTCGAATCGGGAAATGACGTCACAGAGGAATTTTATTTATGGCGCCGTCGAGATTACTTTAATATAGTAAAATACTAAAATAAAAAAAAATTAATTACAATTAAACTACCCATCGAGATGAAACGAAACCTGACCTATAACCTTCCCCATGTAATTATGTGTATGTGTAACAAATTTCATGTTATCTGTTTTTCTGGATCTTGAGTTATAAGGGAACAGACAGACAGACAGACAGACAAAAAATGCGTCTTATAAGTATAGAGATGTGTAAAATATACCATTTGGCGCCCCTTTGTGAGTACCGGACCGAGTGCAAGATATGCCTGGACAAGTGCGTAGAAATAGTTTTTCTACCCTGTGGACATCTTGTGTCCTGCACCGAATGCGCTGCAGCACTGGCACTCTGTCCCATTTGTAGACAGGAGATTCAAGGGCGAGCACGGGCAATTGTATCCTAAAACCGATTAAACTGTGCAGATATTAATAAACTCTATGGCTCATTATTGTATGAGTTACTGGGAGTAGTGGACGGATGGTCGTGCGGTCGTGTGTTTAGTCCATGTAAGGATGAAATGAAATCTTTTCGATCCTATAAAACACTAATGGGACCGTTTTTTTAGAGGTTTTCTTTCACAATTGATATGTATTGGATACAACAATTAATATTTTTTACTTTGCTTTGAGATAGTAGGTTAACAACGATACGTGATAATTAAATGCAAATAAAATTGTAATGGATCCAACTGACACATTCATGTAGAATTTTTTTATACAGGCCTTGTTTACTTTTCAGACAAAATATTCTACAATAGAAAAAACGTAAGGAATTTTAATGGCCAATTCTACATCAAATTTTAACGTTTGAATTTTTCTCGAAAGTGAGAGATAAACATCTCATTCTGTCAGGGACTTTACAAAAAATCATAACAATCAAGAACCATTTTGCGCTGACTATTGACCAGATATCTTTTGACCTGAGCAGTGCCGTAGCGAGCTTAACTCGCGCCCTAGGCACAATACCTTTTAATACCTTTTTAGCGCCCCCTCCTCTAATTCGAAGACTATATAATATTAAATGTAAAATGTACCATTTGGCGCCCCTTTGTGAGTAGTGCCCGGGGCATGATGTCCCCTTTGCCCTGCCCTCGCTACGCCTCTGGACCTAAGTAGTGAGAAAATGGTCACTTGCCCTGAAAAAATGTTTTATATTGATGCATTCTCTTATATGGTGCCACTGTAACATAAATATGTTACTGAATCTGTTCTTAGTAGAATATTCCATTCATTTTGAAAACCATTCTTTTGATATACGTTTGTATATTAATGCAAATAAATGTATGCATATAGCCAATATTTACTATATTTACTGGTTTTTTAATATGCGTTTTTTTGTGTTAATTTTCACCTAATAAATACTTTTCTTATGATTGAAAAATATACAAATAAACATTTAATGAATCCACTCTGAGACTTTTTTATGACTTAACTGATTGAATTATGTAAACATTTTAATTAAAAATTGTTTAGCAAATATAGTAAATTGTCATTGTCATATTTTAATGACAGATTTTGTGAGATAATCTGTGTTTGAAAAAAAACACAGTTAATCAGTCACTACGGCATATCTGGAGTGCATTGAATAAACTCAGAATAGAGTCAAAATGCACCCATCTTTTAAAAATATACCCTGCTACATATATAATCCTTGACTTCTCTTTATCATTTATTATTTTTCAAAGGATCATTTCCAATGATCCAAATTATCCAATAATGACAACTTATACAAATCTGTCAAGCTCTCCTCAGCATAATTAGAAATTAATTCGTTGTCTTTTTTAATGAGTCTTACTTGCCTTATTTTGTTTAAAAAATTATTATAATACAATCAGTAATTTCTTTTCTTAATCCTTGCTTTCCATTATCAGATACGTCAAAGTTGACCCCTGAAATCAGTCTATGGTGAGAGACCCTATATCCTATATTTTCTATTTGTAATGAATAAGCACTATACACTCAACCAGTAACAGATAAATAATTTGTAATCTCAATGTTTATAGTAACCCTTGTATAAAGCAAAATAACTTTCAGAAGACAGAGAAACTCATGCCTAGGTTTTTATTTTCATTCTTACCATCTTTATGTCAAGTGTTATTTCTTTGTAATAAACATATATTGAAAATAAAAAAAAAATAGTGCATTTTGAATTGCGCAAAAGTAAGTTCAATCAAAAACCATTAAATACTATTTTATTACTTTAAATTAATATTAGATTTTAATCTTAATCGAGTTTTTTTTAAGGATTGAAGATAAACTAGAGAGAAAATAAAATTAATACACTTTTTGAGTCTTAAAATAAAGATATTGTATAATAAAAATATATACTGTATATTAATGCAACAGACTCATTACGTCTTACCTGATAATGTCTTTTCAATATCAGATTCAAAGCTTTAGAATAATTTATAAATAATCATGCCTTTTTTATTATCAATCTTAAAAACACAAGACACAATTCTTCAAATGTCAATAATCTCCGAACCTCACTTTTTTAGGAATAAACACCAGTTTAATTTTTAAAAAATGTAAATACTGCGCACTGTCTAGAAAGTGATCCATCCATGCTAACATATTAATATTTTTATATTTATGTTTCGAGATTTCGCATAAATTAAAAACATTCAAATGCACTTATAAAAATATTATAGTTTAAACTGTCAGTCTTTTGATTTCAAGAAATTATAAAATCATTATTTTAGCACGTGAAAACATGACTGCCATAATATACTGCTGTGTACACGATAGACTGTATTGATTACCCCGGCTTACGGCACAAAAAGTCCGGGCATGGCTATATCCAGCCTTCTACTCAATCATATTGCAGCGGGCTGTGTTTGGACTTCGCAGGACATAGACGAGTACATTATGGTAGTTGCCCTGTAGAATAGTTAGAATGTTAGAATATGTACTCCTCTTGAGTTTAATGTAGTCATGACTTGTTTTGTAAGTTGTTGAACTTTACACGTATGTATTATTAGGATTGGCTGCTATTTTGTGAAACTTTTTGTGGAGTTGATTAACTTTCTGTCAATATTCTTCTAGCGTCCTAGTTGATTGTGAGAACCAACATTAGATACAACTCGTCCAAAGAACATTTCTGAGCTATTCACCCCTAGTTTATATTACGATTGTATTATTGTTGTGTTCATATGTTTACAATGTTTATATTTTCAATTTCGATGTGAATTGATTTGTTAAATTAATTAGCCAAAGTTCCAAACTATCGGAGTTTGATTTTAAATGAGCTTTTTAAAATTACTAGTATTCTGTATCAATCAATAATTTGTTACAACAACAAAAAAAAAAATTAGAAGATATTTTTTGTTCCAGATATTCAAATTTGAAATATTTAGAATGTTCTTTATCATTGTTTCTGACCTCCAATGGAGTGAGTATTTGTGACATCATGAGGTTCTTATTATTTTATTTTTTTTTTATTTTTAGATTAGAGATAATTTGTTGCACACTTAGCAGTATAGTTACAGTGTCGAACCTAGGGATTTGGGGGGCCCGGGGGGCGGGCTTAGCCTCTTTGGGTGCCCCTGCATTCTGACATTCGACACCATGAACTGCGATTACGTACTTAATATTTAATGTAAAAAATGTTGCTTCCCCCACCCTCAAGTTGGAAGCCGGGGGGATTTTCGATTTTTCGACCCCCCCCCAGCCCACCTTAGGAACGCCACTGTATAGTTACCTTTAAAGGTACTCCTAGCCCCCGCACGCTACGGGCCTGCATGCAAGAAATATTCTTCTGAGATCAAACTTTCGTGAAATAAAAAACAAAATCGTTCAATTTCAATAACAGTTTGTTAAATTTAAAATTCAAATAGTATCCAATGGTATCCCGAGTTTAAAGGATTTAATCTTTAGATGTTTAAAATGTATAGATGCACAGGTAATTGAAATAAACAAACAAGTAAAACAGCAAGCCTCCCATCCAGTTTCATCCCCCCCCCCAACTCATTCTACAAACATACGAACTAATTTATCTTAAACAGTAGCAGTATACCAAGCCATTGATACAAACTTTTCTAAATTATTTATTACTACTTGAACTCTATTAGTATACTTTACGTAGCCTTTATATATATCTTTGCTTGACCTTCTACATCTTTTTAAACTATTTTTAGATCTTACTTAATACAAATATCGGAAATTTCTATTTGCCTTTTATTTGGATGATTTCCAAATGTAGCAAGTATGTACTATTTTAACATTTCTCTTTAATGTAAAGGAGCAGTGCAGTAAGTAATGTATGTATATGTTGGTTCTATGTTATTATCATTATTTATTACTTATTAGTTAATGTAGATTTTATTACATTTCTCTTTTCATGAATGTGTTAAACATCCTTACTATTCCTCAGTCCATTATTTATTTGCAAATGACTTAAAAAAAGTCAAGTTTTTTTTTTTAGTTTTAATTATTTTCAAAAGATTTAAGATGGCCAGATTTGAAGTTAAATTGGGTTCAAGTAGGTTTCAGTGCAACGTTTGCAATTATCGGGAGGATATTTTTATCAATTGTTCAAATAGAACAAACTTTACTTAACGTTGCTTTAATATGTTTTCAGTTCAGAATTTTAGTTTTAAAAAGTCTATCGAAAATGTATTTTGGCCTATTTATACATAAATAATTTAAGTAATATTGTTATTACAATGAAGGTTTTATTTTCGTTAAATTTATTTAAGTATAATAAAACTTCATCGTAAATGATTCAATAAGAGTGAGCGCGGTACAATTAAAAATAAACGGGAATTCAAATAACCTCTCTGACTCATATATTACCTCTATTGTTATTAATGTGAATCTTTGTTGATATGTTGATATGTAAGTACGTTTGACAACCAATAACATTATTTTTTCTTTATATAAAAAAATCAGTGTACTAAAATAGACTCATTCAGTCAACGACAATATGGTTAGCACGTAACTTCATACAAAAATGAATGAAATAATGACTTAGTGAAATATTTCATTCGCTATATCTTATATCTAACGACTTAGTGAATTTTTTCATTCACTATATCCTATATCAAATGAATTAGTGAATTTTTTTATTCATTACATATTATATCTGATGACTTAGTGAAATATTTCATTCACTATATTCTATACTTAATGACTAAGTGAAATATTTCATTCACCATATCCTATGTATACTATATTTAATTCAAGATAACGAATGAATATTTTTTTACACATAAGGTATGCTTAAAAGAATCGATGATAGAACAATAATCCCGAATTAGCGTTGTTTACATTTAGAGTCTATTTGTACTTTATGCGAAGATTCAACAAATTCATATTTTTCACTATAATCATATTTTATGTGTAGAAAACTATTTCTGTTATTCCAAAGAACCGAAAGAGGTTTTATTATTCGTAACGTTGTCTTAGTATTTTTTTTAAATGAATAATAAGTACACAGATATTGATGGAATCACGTTTTGTGTGCACACATTATCGACGTGAAGCTGTACAAGAATTCCAACGCTGTGCATGCAAAAATAAGATCCATTATTTAATGACAGCAATTCTGTTATTGAAATAAATGCTGATGTATTATTCTTTGTAATGGACTAATCAAATAACAGAACTTTATTTAACATAAAACATAACTTTATATCCTTGATAAATGAGAATAATATTCTTTCCATACATTTTTATCTCCCCTTGTTTTCGGATCACCCTCAACAATTCAAGTCCTCCCCCCCCCCCATTCCCTCATGAAGAGAGAGAAACAACAAGCCTCCCATCTAATTTCATCCCCCCCCCACACACACACACACAACTCATTCCACAACCATACGAACTAATTTATCTTCTTTTATTTTTACAACGTTTTTCTTAACTTCACTTCTTGTCTATTTGTCCGCGAATTTTTGCAATCCAATTTTATACCACTTTCCGATAAGCTATACTTTCAATATAACTCAGAACTCGATGACAATGCAATATTCTTACTATTTCATTATGATTTGACGAGGTTTGTATGTAATCTTTCTCCAACATGGATATTGATAGAGATATGCAAACTAAACATTTCTTATGATTTACAATGATTGAGTGAACAACAGAGTGAACATAGCCAGTAGCCTTCCTATCTGCTTTCAGTCACAATTCTGTTAATGTTGACAAGTCATTGTACTGTAGAGAATCTCGCTTTGGAAAATAATACATTTTTTGATAAAAAGATTTACCAAGTATTTATTTAAAAAGAAAAGAAGAAATTGAGAAAACTTTAAATTTAAGATTTGCTAAGAACTATCTGAAGTTGTTATGGTTTGTTTAATTAAAGTTCTATTTTTTTTGGGGCAAGTTTTTGCGCCGACACCAAAACCTAATCCGGACGAAGTACAAATGCCGACACCGACACCGGACAAAATACAAATGCCGACAAATCACTTTAGCTGATTATTCTATGCGAATGTATTATGTATTTAAACTAATTACTGTACTTTTGATAGTTTTAATTTTTTAAATATATCAATTTTCAATGTAGAAGTCGGCACAGAGTACAGATTAGATATTATACAGATTGCACAAGCCTCGTATTGAAACAATGTTTTCATCGCCGCCATTAATGATAATAACTCATCAGTCCATTCATTGAATAGAAATGTTTATTATATATATATATAAAGCTTCTAAAACCCATGTACTCATGAATTAAATAATATAGCATCGCATTATATAAATCGAATTAAAAGATTTTTCATTCATATTTCATGTCATGAAAAAAACCCACTGTGGACTAGCGATGCGTTATCTGTCTAATATATAATATGTGGCAGTATGGCTTTTATTTGTTGATTTCATAATTGAAATTATCGATGTAAAAAAAAAAAAACTAGTTGAAGAATAAGCTGAAACAATTAAAAAAAAAAATTTAAAAAAAAAAACAACAACAAAAAACACGTCATATTCAATTAAAATATATTACTAAGTTAATTTACTAAATATTTCACAACAATTTCTACATCACTAGTTTTCAAACGTTTTTAATTCACGACACACAAAATAACATGTTTTGGATTTCCGATCTTATTTGTATTTATAATAAATCAATGTAAATGTATTTAGGCGCCTCAAAAAATAGCTGACGTAATGCTAAATATAGGAAATTCGTTTTTTTTTAACTTGGAATTTCCAAAAGTTCAATTTGTAAGCACTATTTAAACAAATTATAACATTTCTATTTATTGTAAAAGAGGAGTGCAGTAAGTAATGTGTGTATGTCTATGATGGCTCTATGTTATAAAAATCGTTTTGTTTTTTACTTATTCTTTAGTGTAAATTTTACTATTCTTGAGTCCACTATCTATTAGCAAGTCACTTGACAAAGTCAATCTTTTACAATTCGGTTATTTTATTTTATTTTATTTTTACAACGTTTTTCTTAACTTCACTTCTTGTCTGTTTGTCCGCGAATTTTCGCAATCCAATTTTAGACCACTTTCCGATAAGCTATAGCTCTGATACTTTCAATATAACTCAGAACTCGATGACAATGCAATATTCTTACTATTTCAATATGATTTGATGAGTTTCTTAATAAATAAAATTAAAACGTTTGGCGCATGAACAAAAACATCCAGACCTTTCTAACATACTCTAATTTCTATAAATAAAAACCTGTTTAATATATTGATTCAATTGACATTATCAGCATCGAATTCTACAGCATGAGTTTAGGTTATAAGAAGTTCTAATAGATGATCTGCAATATCGTGATATTCCGTAAACCTTCTGTAATAATTCTTTTGGGATTTAATTGTTAACATCTGATGATTCTGATACTGTAATACAAACATTCACATAATATAAAATTCATGCGCCCAACGTTTTTCGCTTTATAAACATTAGAAGCTCTTATAAAGTCTATTTCCATGTGACCATTTTATTCAGAAATTTACTCAGGCTCATAGAAAAATTATTTTCTGCTTTTTAGTACGCAAGTACGTTGTTTTTTATAAAATATTTTTTTATAATGTAATTTTTATTTTTATTTTAATTCTTCTCAAACGCTTTAAAATAGCCAAATTTAAGTTAAAATGAAATAAAGTAGATTCAGTGAAACGTTAACTTATATTGGGGCATAATTTTAGCTAGGCTATAGTTTAAATAGACTTTTTTTTAAATTGAACAAGCAAACACATAAGTGAATAGCTTTTTATGCTAAATTGCCTTTTTAATGTCATTTACATACATTTCACAGATATTGATGCTAATTTTAATTATATTTAACATAAAAAAAATAATTGCAACTATTCAAAATTTCAACAAGCAGTTCATAAATATTATATGAAAAAAAGATGTCATTATAATGTGTTATTTTTTTATTGTAACATATTAATTTTTAATTGAATAATAAATTAGACCAGTTTACCAGTTCATGAAATATCATACGCGAGCTGTAGATAGGTTGTATGTTAAACATCTAAAACTTAGCTCTTTTACCAGTTCTATGATACTGTACATTTTTATAAATTTGTTCAGCATATGCAAATTTATCGCAAGATTTTCTTAATTGTATTCATCTATTTAAACTACATAATTGTTTACCTGATTATTGAAATATTATTTATTAAATTCTAGTACCTTGTTGTGGAAAAAAGCTACAATAGAAGAAAACCTACAATGTGTGTGTGTCAGAGATGACGAAAAATTGTCAAAATAATTCACAAATGAAAAAACATTTTCATTACTATATAAACAGCGTATCTAACAGCAAAGTCAACATGCATTACAATAAGAAGTTAAAGAGAGATGACATGATCATCGTAATCATGAACATGAACAGCCAGCAGAGGCCAAATGGATCAATAAAGATCCATAAACAGCATGGCCTTTCATAAATAAACAAACTATTTACTTGGAATATTTTATTTCCAATCTTCACTTTACAATGGAACATGAATTAATGCGTTTGAGAACTTTCACTAATTATCCTCTTGATTCCTTAATCTCTTCAATAATATTAGCTAGAGAAGGTTTTATATTCATAGGCAAAGGTAACAATGCTGAAATAAAATGTGTCTTTTGTGAGGTGACTATTACAAATTTAAATCTTGCTGCTGACATAAAGAGTGTACACGCAAGGCTTTCACCCAGTTGTCCTGTGGTTATTGGACAAAATAGTTCAAATATTACATGTAGTAGAGAGACCGCTCTAAACATACAAGAACCGGGAAACAGCAGAGACCAAAACTTCAATGGTCCATACCATGGTTCAAAATACATCCCAGGCACTGATTTAACTAACGACTCAAATACTTCCATAAGTGCAACCTTTGAAAATGGAAGAACGGCGAAAAAAATCAATGCTCACACAGCTGACGCTTCGGCTTCAAGAAATATTTCTCCCGCTCACTCCGCGGTACTAAGACATTTAAGCCAGGCCACTGATTTGGGGGCCAATTCCGCGGTGTTGAGAAATAACACCCTGGCACCAAGTTCGAGAACTGATTCTTCAGTGCCAGAAATCCAGACACAGCAGGGTCTACCAGTAGACTTGCCATACATTGCACAACCAATCAGTCAATCTGCACATAGTAGTAATTCAATTTTCAATCAGTCAAGATCAACACCACAGGCTGCTGTCGCCGGCGAAGCTGCTCTTAATGAGACGGATTCAATCCAAACTCAGACATCTGCATCGCACATGCCGAATTCCAATGCAACACTCTCACGTACTATTCAGACTGCAATCAATTCTTCGTACAGCAGCGGTGGAGCTGGGCCTACGTATTCAGAACTCGGCATCATTACAGAAAGGCCTAAAAGACCGGAGTACGCACTAAAACAGAAGCGACGAGAGACTTTCACCAACTGGCCCAGAGATCACCACCTATCAGAGGATGAACTGGCCGAGGCAGGATTTTACTATGCAGGTATGTTATATCTGTCTGCATTCTCTATTGCTCCTTCTTCATTTATCTCCTATCATTCTTTCTTTTTTAATTATCCATATATATATATATATATATATGTGTGTGTGTGTGTGTGTGTGTGTGTGTATAAATAAACCTTTGCAAGTGGCATACTTGTTAATTAAAAAATAGTGCATAAGATGAAGTATATATATATATATATATATATTGAAACATTGTACAGGTTACGGGGATTGTGCCAGGTGTTTTTACTGCGGTGGAGGACTTAGAAATTGGGAGGATGAAGATGACGTCTGGATTGAACATGCCAGATGGTTCCCACGTTGTGCCTACATAAGAGGGAAACTAGGACAAAATGTGATAGATATCGTACAAGATCTATGCAAGCAGTTCGAGCAGGCAAGCGGAAAACTATTTCTGCAATATTACGACTGTTTAATCTCATTGTAAAACAAACGTTTAATGCATTTTTATGAATGACATCCATAGACACTCATTAATTAGTTCTACGTCTTTAATTTACTTTAATTTCTTGTTAGATTTCAATGAAAACTGTGACCGAGAAACTAGGACACCCATTACTTCTTAGTGAGTACACTAATATTTAAGTAAATATGTGCTTGTGCCATCATTAGGTTCATGTGTATGCGCGTGTGTTTATATGATTATGTTAAATTATTTATTTTGTAAAGGATCATTTATTTTACTTTCAAGTATGCCTTCAAAGTATTTACGCAGTTACTTTGAATCAATAAGTCAAAATGTTTTATGAAATTCCATATAAATATTTTCCAATTTATATAAGATAATTTTCTACTGAAATAAATAGTCATATAAATAAAAGAAAGCCAGATTATTTTTGGAGCTTTTATGAAACATTAATAATGACACATATACAAACAAGCGCTACTGAGATGAACTATTCCTTGAATTGTTTATGATATTGTTTCATTTATCAGACATTAGCGAATCAAGTTTGATGAGAGATCCAGCCGTCAAGTCAATGGTTGAGTTGGGATACAAAGAAAAAGACGTACTGGCAATAGCTAGTCTGTTAAAAGCTGAATGTAAGTATGCCATTCACCCATTAAACATGTCCTACAATACATTTATGCTATATCATATAACTATATAATGTATCTATGTTTCATACTTGCCTATTAGAAACATGCCCTAAAAAAAAGATGATTTTTTTACCTACAACTGTTCATAATTAGTTTAAAAATTAACAAAAATATTGATTTTTGTAAATATAATTTGTGATTTAAAAAAAGTTGGTAATACCTCAACATAAAATGATACTACATATTCTTTGAAATTAAAATTATTTTTATGTGACGAAAACCTAGACTGTATTGTTTTATTTCGATTTTAATTGCCCTTTAAATTAAATCAAGGGAGGATTAATTCTATCTTTGTATTAATATATTTTAAATAAGGCTATATATATTGGTGTGTTGATGTGTGTGTGTGTGTGTGTGTGTGTGTGTGTGTGAAAGCGATAATTCGATTGAAAAGCAGCTCGATTATGGATAAATACATTTATTTTTCTACATTTGATAAACTAACAAAAACGTATTTCATCATCCCACTTGACCATTCTACAGCCATACCAGTCGGTGCTGATGTTCTACTGCAAAAACTACAACAGGAAATAAAGCCAGTACATATAAGAGTTCCATCAGAAAATGTGAACAATTATTCAAGTAATGCAAAACAAATTATAATATTTTCTTCTAAACGTTATCCTATATAAAAGATCAGAGTTGATGTGTGACATCGAAAAAAAGACCAGAAAAACCTATAAGTAATGATGGGTTTTATAAACTTAAAAAAGAACAATATCGGAAAGCGTCTGTGTCCTATGCATTCGGTTATTTAACGATAAAAATCCTTTTTTAAAAAAAAATATCGCTAGATTCTTTAAGTAAAAAAAACAACACAAAACACGTCGATATTTTGTACAAAATCTTTCTCAGTTAAAAAAAAATATATATGAACGACTCAAAGCTGTCATATTAATTTTCTATTTTTAAAGAAGTAGTTTAGGTGATAATAAATATTGTTTTTAATTTTATCATGAAATTTCCTAGTTAGAGAGTATTGATGATGTCAATAACTTTTTTTAGGTGTAAGTTAAAAAATGGAATTAATCAGAAATAGATCACTAGTAAAATTGGGAGAAATAGAATAGATAGATAGATAGATAGATAGATAGATAGATAGATAGATAGATAGATAGATAGATAGATAGATAGATAGATAGATAGATAGATATTAATTTAACAGATATTAATGAATTGAATTGAAAATATTATTACAAATAAACCCTATTATTAAAAACAAAACCTATTACTACATTTGTCAGGAGAAGAAGTGAGAGAGTTGAAGGAAAAGAACAATCAACTGCGCCAACAGACAGTTTGTAAGATTTGTTTGGACCAGGAAGTAGCTGTAGTGTTTCTACCGTGTGGTCACCTGGTGTCCTGCACAGAATGTGCCACTGCTATGAAGGACTGTCCTGTCTGCAGGACGAATGTAAAAGGAATTGTTCGAGCCTTTATAAATTAATTTTCGTATTAACTTATGCGGTGCAAATATTTCAAACGGTAAATCAATCTTATTCGATAAATCAATATTTTGAAGTATCCTAAAAAAATTTTGTCCAATTTTTATTTAAGCAATATAAAATATTTAGCCTATGTAATGTAAACGTTTGCTTTAAAAATGTATAGGCCTATATTAGAAATATTAATACATGCCTGCATCATCAGAGACGGCCTAGGGTTTCTAGCATCACACTTGGGACGTGTGGTGTGGAAACTCGACTGTCGACCTGAGAGTCCTGGGTTCGATCATCGGTGAGAACCATAAATACTTTTCCAGTTGTATTTCGTATACATTCCCACGAGTCCATCCAGCTTTAAATAGGTACCTGACTTAAGTTGGCGAAGTAAAGACATCTGTGAGTGATTCTAACCACACAATCCCTTCATATGCCGAGGTTATAGAAACAGATGAATTCTACACTTCATCTGCCCCGTTAGAGCTAAAGGAACTTTACTTTTTTTTTTATTTACCCGTGTCAGTGTATTGATGTGAGTACCTGACTGGCAGACAATGTACAGCATGAGCCACCCTCTGCAATAGTTTCGATAGCAATTAATTGTTTCAATAGGTGACAGGTGCAGTCAGATATAAAAATGATTTGATGCACTTCCATTGGTTAAGTACAAACATTTGCTATTGATATTAAATAAATTGCAACATGTCGATTGGCTTGTTATTGAAATATTTATTATTTTGTTAAATTAAAAAAAAAAATTCTATGGTAAAATTAAAAAAGTAATAATATTGCGGCAGTTTGATGAGCAGTTTGAGATTTGCGTCCGACGCTTAATTACAAAAAATGTTTTTCCATGTGTATCAAATATTATTAATTTGAAAGAAAGATTGTTGCAGTATGCATAATATACAACTTGTTACTTTTGTCTGAATAATTGAGCACAGTGAACTGAACTTTATTTGTTTTATTAGATATATGTCTATTTCGTTTCAGCATGTAATTAACTCAAGTGTAATCATATGTCTGTGGAATATTTAAAAACATAACAAATACACCATTATAATACTAAGGAAGTAAATTGTAAAGTGTGCTGTAAACATTATATACTTTATTTTCGACGAGTTATATAAAACCTAAAATACGATTGATCAATAAAATATAAATATGTTCTCCTCTGACGTATTCTCAGCGGATATTCTAAATATTACAATTCATTACGTGTTTCTATTTTTAGCTCAACCTATTACGTCGTTAACATATTTAAACACCAACACATTCATACATACATATATATATATATATATATATATATATATATATATATTAGTTCGTATAATATTTAACTGGTGAGGTGTAGCAAGATTAAAGCTAATATGTTTTATTACATCAATTTCTTTTTTACCGAACAACCATCCGTCGCCCCCCCCCCCCCAGTGACAGTGTGGTTAAATGCAAATTTGAGCCCCGGTAAGAGCGGAATTTTGTAAGGGTCCTAGGTTACAAAGATGTACCTGGTGTTTGTTTGGGGAAGGAAGTAAGGTGGAGCAATCCCATAGAATAGCCGTGTATAAAGATGGTGTGTATTTGCATTATAAATGAATCTTTACTTTACTAATGATTACACACCTACGTTGGCCTCTTTGAGTTAATTATAACTATAATCCATTTGATTCTATATTTTTAAGCAATATTTTTTTCTTATATTTAAACATACCATCCACTTTGTTAAGTATATTTCGATGTAAATATTGTGAAAGGAAAATAATCTTAAATCTCAGTGTTCTTATTAAATTGTATGCATTTTTTAAATTATTAAAATGTTCAACTATGTATATTCCTACTATACTATGAATTATATTTTCACATGGCATACATGTATGTTCAAAAATATATATTTCACACAGTACTTACATATTTTATGAAACAAAAAGCTATACATATATATATATATATATATATATATATATATATATATATATATATATATATATATATATAATTGTTTTTAAGTTTTTTTTTCTATTTAATACTTTTTTACATCGGTGTCGGTCATTATAATATTGATATAAATAAAAATGTAAACAGGATTCACGCTATTCATCATAACTCTGAACGTTTTTCACCAATAGCCTTAAAATTTACGCACAAAATTGTAGAAAATTACTCTGCGCGTTAATAGACATCAAATCAATAATATTTAAAAAATAATGTTTAATCGATCGGTTTGGTAAAATTTTTCTTTACTTCACTTTACTTTTTTTTAACCACGGGATGTGATTCAAAAGTCACAGAGTGCTAACGTATATATTGTCAGTATTTGTTTTAAAAGTTCTTCAGTATTTTGTTTTAATTAACAAACAGAATTGTAAAATATTTCTTTTTACTTTAGTTTGCAAATTATTATTTCGGCAGTATTTGCTTTTATCAAACATGAAAACAGGATTCACGCTATTAATCATAACTCCGAAAGGACATTCAAAAGCACTGCATTAATAAACATAAGAAATATAAAAACGATCGTTGTTATAATATAGCATATTTTTCATTTGTTTATAGTTTTAAATGATTGATTATTATTTTTCTAAAATTTGTTGTTGTTTTTTTTTTTGAATAAACAGAATTAGAAACAAGGTCTTTCTAAATACCTACTATTACATTACATAGGGCTTAGCCACGGCAACGGGTTGCATTGTACAGCTATAGTTTGAAATATGTAATTGTCGTCTATTATGTTTGCAGTGATCTTGTTCAACAATATACTATTCAATTATATTTTAAGTCATTACAGGTTTCTTCAAATTGTCTCAGTTCATTTTTGAATTAAAAATATTATCTATATACTTTTTGTTATGTAAGTTACGTGTTTTATCTATAAATTGCCCCAGAAATTTTGTCCTTGAGGGTAAGAAAACTTCAGAGGAGTTTTTATTTTCCACTCCTATATTAGTCGTGTGGTCGCCAGTAGAGTCGCTACATTTCGGCATATCCATTTCTTTTGTGTTAGCAATCCATTTCTTTATGGGACGGCCTGCTTCTTCGAGGGGGGGGGGGCAGCATTGCAGTGGGCATTGTGACGTGAAACTGTAGCCATTATTGCAGTGAGCAATGTGGTGTGAAACTGTAGCCAGTATTGCATTGGGCATTGTGACGTGAAATTGTAGCCGGAAATGCAGTGGGCATTTTGACGTTTAACTGTAGCCATTATTGCAGTGGGAATTGTGACGTGAAACTCTAGCCAGTATTGTAGTCGGCGTTGTGACGTGAAACTGTACCCAGCATTGCAATGGGCATTGTGACGTGAAACTTTAGCCAGCATTGTAGTGGGCTTTGTGACGTGAAACTGTAGCCAGCATTGCAGTGGACATTGTGACGTGAAACTTTAGCCAGCATTGCAATGGGCATTGTGACGTGAAACTGTATCCAGCATTGCAGTGGGCATTGTGATGTGAAACTGTACCCAGCATTGCAGTGGGCATTGTGACGTGAAACTGTACCCAGCATTGCAGTGGGCATTGTGACGTGAAACTGTACCCAGCATTGCAGTGGGCATTGTGACGTGAAACTGTACCCAGCATTGCAGTGGGCATTGTGACGTGAAACTGTACCCAGCATTGCAGTGGGCTTTGTGACGTGAAACTGTACCCAGCATTGCAGTGGGCATTGTGACGTGAAACTGTACCCAGCATTGCAGTGGGCATTGTGACGTGAAACTGTACCCAGCATTGCAGTGGTCATTGTGACGTGAAACTGTACCCAGCATTGCAGTGGTCATTGTGACGTGAAACTGAGCCCAGCATTGCAGTGGGCATTGTGACGTGAACATGTAGTCAGATATGGCCCCAGGAGTCTACACAGCTGTTAATCATTTTCTTTTTCATGTTTAACCCTAGTTCATGTACACTATACATAAATAATGCTACCATACATATATTAGATTCATGTACACTAAACATAAAGAATGCTTAACATACATCTATTAGATTCATATACACTGTACATAAATAATGCTAGCAATCATTTATTAGATTCATTTTAATGAAAGCCCGTGTCAGAAAATAAAAATCGCGTCCTAACTGAGCAACTATATTTTTTCTGGGTTGTCCATAATAATGCGGTTGAAACTCCTCTAATATATTGGTTAGGTTAATCTTTAACTAGTTAGTTTAATATTAACATATTTTTGTTAAATCCCAGACGGGTTGCCGAATGGTGTAGATATTTGACTTTCAACCTGAATTTCTCTGGCTCGATCAGCAGTGAGAAGCATGGAGATTTTTCCATGTGAAATTTGGTACAAAATACCACATGTACCAGATTTAAGTTGGGGAAGTAAAGGCCGCTAGGCTATGTTCTAACCACACAATCCCTTCATATGCCAAAACAATAGAATTATACACTTCATCTACCCCGATGGCCAGTTTTATGACTAAGGGAAATTTCCTTTTAATTAAATCAGTATTTTTATAACTTATTTAAATTATAATACAATTATTTTCAAGTGGTTACATAGTGTGTATATTTATAAAGTATTTTGTGTTTATTTCAGTTTCATATGTATTAATAAATTGTAAAACAAATATCTCAAATAAAAGACAAACCTTTTTATGGAGGTTTTTGTTTTGTTTCGTAATAATTTTACTTTCTAAATTAGGTCAATACCTAATTAGTAGGAATTAGTAGGAATATAGTTAGTTTAATTAAAATACTGAATGTTAAGCGAGTGTGTAACACAGAACTACAAACGCTGCTTAATTTTCCTATTTATTAAGTAATAATACTAAATTTAAAAAAGTAACATTGTTGACGTCAACTTTTCTTGACCTCCCCCCCTCCCCCTTGTCAACAAACTCCCCCCTATTTTGTTGACGTAATTAAAGACGTATGTCAACCCATGCTTACCCCTTCCCTGTCAAATTTCGTGACACTTCGCCCACACGTAAATCTTGTCCCCCCCCCCCAACTTCCCATCCCAACAAAAAATACACACAGATGTTCACTAATTGTATCATTCAAGGTCATACATTAGAATTAAGAAATGCCAATCCTATTGTTTCAAGGTCATATCTCTGATGTAGACGTGACAATTTCTCTGTACGGGTTTTTTTTTTCCTTTTTTTTTAAATCTTGTCTGATCTGGTTATAGAATTGGGTTATTTACTGATTTTTTTCTGCAACTCTGTTGTGAAAAAAAAAACAATGTATCGGCAGCCAAAAAACGGCCGGTCCGACAGTTAACCCATAGTGCCAATACCGATCCGATTATCGGTCGCTCCCTACACACATCTGTACAACCAGAGAGTGGTTGTAATTTTCAGAATTATTGTGACACTTAGCTAAATTAAATATTTTATAGTCTTATACAGTGTTTCTAAAACATTTGCGATTCACGATACACCAAAATGTTTTATTCAGTTTCCACAGCACAGCCGTAAAGAAAGATGAAAATGATCATTGAAAAAAAAACGTTTATATAATTGTATTTGTTTTTGATCAACTAATTATGTACATGTTTGACGACACACTTTATAACAAGTCGCGACCCACATGCGAGACTGTGAACCACTACAAGGATGCTTACTTGCTCGCGTCAAAAATGAGTCGAACATTTCAAGGTCTGGCGTGTCAAAGACGTCACACACACACATACACACACACACACACACAGGTTTATTACCCTATTGCTTAAGCCACTGGTCTGCAAACTTTTCAGCTAAAGAGCCAAATATGATTATTACAACAATTAAAAAAAAATTGGGAGCCAAATCTGCTTGTTTAGTAAATTTTTATTACACTAAATTTTATAACACTAAATAAGTTGTATACTAAATAAAACTAAATGCCAGAGCCGCACTTAAAGAGTCAAAGAGCCACATGCGGCTCCGGAGCCGCACTTTGCCGACCAATGGCTTAGGCCAAGTAAGTGCTTACAAATAACAACAAGTTGTTTCAATTTCATGTGTAATTATTATCGGGATTTCCTTTCCTTCCCTTGTCACATTTTGTAACAATGTAATTCGGCAAAGTTGATAATCTTTTCTCCATTCTTTTAATGGAATCGCAAACAGACAAAAAAATTTTGAACGGGAATTTTATTGTCAAAACTAGTAATATTGTTGTTTGCAAATATTGCAAAAAAGAATTAAAATACCATCGCAGCAATTCATTTTTGACATATCATTTACTATCCAAGCACGCGTTCATCAGTCATGACATTATTGACATTCCCCCCGACATCGACTGTATCAAGCGTTTAAGTCAAACCGACTCATTGCCAAACTACATTGTTTGAACATAAGGGAAAGGCAAAACCAATGGACCAAACGAAATATAACAGAATAACCAACACTATCGCCTAATGGGTTGCCAGGACTAATCGACCAATAAACATTGTAACCGACGAAGGACTACAGGATGTTATCCGGGTTGCCACTGGAAATCAGTCATACACTTTTCCTTCTAGATGTGTGATCAACAACAGAATTGATGACTTGTACCACCAAGAGCGGCAAAAAAAATTGTCAAGCTATTTCAGTATACAGTATTTTTTCGATTAAATATGCGTTAATTTGCGATAAAATTTTTAATTATGCGTTAATTTCGATTAATTGTTTTAATCATACAGCAGCTCTACATTTTACATTTTGCTTATATTCTGTTTAAGTTCGGGTATACTAAGACGGCGTTTAGTGCTTGATTTCAGGTTTTGTGTCCATATTCCCCCATCCGCTTCCATTGCGGATTTTGACATTTTACTTTGTAAAGACATATTTCCAAGAAGAAGCTCTCAACAGCAAATCTCCAAAAACAAAACTGCGAAGAAAAACATTAGTTTAAATGATACGATATAGTATAAATTTACAGTTTAAAACCTCACATATGTTTGGTCAAGTTTTTGCTTGTGGCAAGGTCTAAAACAAGATGACTGTAATGGACAGCACAATCCACAAATTGTTTATAATATAAATAGCTTCGTTTCAATCAGATTGTCCAATAGAAAAGCAATGTATGTAAACAATTTTGTACTCTCAAAAGTATCACATTCTCCTTAAACTGTTAGTTTATTTGACAACCCATCCACTCATGATTAAGAAATTCGAGATGAGGCTAGGCGAGGGAAGTTTTTTCATGAACCAATAAAATGAACATAAAAAATTAATCTATGGGTAAAATTATCAGGAAAATTAAAGTTTTGAAAAAATTATCTAGCCATAACCCTATTGCACAGTGCATTCACTGCAGCTACTCATGGTGTGTGTGTGTGTGTGTGTTACAAGTGCAACTGAAATGTATAGAGCATGGTTATCAAAATAATTGGCTTTGATAGATCATATCAGACTTGCTAAGTCTACAAAAAACGGTTAGGACATTTCACATCTTAAAACATATTGTACCAGTTTGAAATTGCTGGGTGAGCGCTCTGCCGACCGAAATATTTGACAGAATACATAGACTGATACTCCTTCTAGGAAATTAAAAAAAAATTATGTCTTCTTGTTTCAAAATTATAATGGCTAAAAATAATTCAAAGGGAGGTCATTTATATATATATACTTATACAATTTATACTAAAATTCATATAAAATACGCCATATCTGTGTATCTACTTTATCAATTTATTTCATTGATCGGAGAGTAAAATTTGCCTCAAGATCATATTAAGCTTAAGTTGACTTTCACTGTCAGTAGTAATATAAAAACTGTAGTTAATTTAAAAAAAAAAAGTTACATTGTTGACGTCTAAAAATCTTAGCTTTTTCAGAATCATAAATTCATACTGTATACCAATATATTTTTGTTTTACTTTTATTATATGTGTTTATCGCTGTTTAATGCATGATAACTAAAACCAGAGCTACCAATTCATTCGACCCCTCAAAACATTATATATTTGATAATTAGAACGATCCCTAAAATGTGAAATCTGTTTTGGGAACATACGTTCATTGGAAATTTCCAACTGAGCTTCATTTAGCTGGGAAATCCGATTCTACCAAAACTTCAGTCCGGATATTCCAAACTTACAACGTTACTGAGTGACGACTTCTCGATTAGTCGAGATAAAAAAAGACACCGTTATTGACTATTGAGATATGTAGCCATAAAAAATGGTTTGATTGACCAAATCCAAATTAGATTGTAAGTATTATATGGTAATTTCGAAAGTTAAGTATTTTTAAAATTGATAATGAGAGTATTAACAAAAACCGCTCCAAATCGTAGTATTGATTGTTAAAATCCATATAATTGGTGGCTCGGGTTCAAAATAGGGACTGTTAAAACAGCGATCTCATGATAGCGATTGTATTAAAACAGCGATAGTCATAACAGCGACTAGTCCATCAGACAACTGGCAACAGCTGAAAATACACAAACACATATACAAACACACACATTCAACAAATCGTTGCAACTACTCATTAAAATTCAATGCTAAAGCAATTAGAAATTACATTTCATTTGTTTGGATGAGTTAAATGAATTAAAATAAAATTTAATTTGAATTAGCTACATACGAAGTCAGGTGATTTAAAACAGGATAGAAATAGATAAAAGACTGTACATTGCTTATCATATGACTTCCTTTTCTTGTTTTTATAAAAGCCACGGTAATTTTTTCAAAACTAAAAACTCTCAACTTCATCGTCTCAACCCTGTCTCGACTATATCTCTTGACTCTTCATCTCTTAACTAACTAATACGTCCCAATTCAGCCGTATTTATACGTCTAACGTCCGCACCTTAATTACTCTACTTACGTCACAGTCTACTTCCATATTGCTCATTAAAAAAAATCAAGCCAAAAGTAATTAAAAATTACATTTCATTTATTCTTCATGAGTTAAATGAATCAAATATTCATAAGAAGTCACATGACTTAAAAAGCTGATTTCAAACAGGATAGAAATAGATCAAAGCAAAAATCATTTACCAAACACACGAAAAAATTATTTCCCGAAATTCAACAAACAACTGATCAGAAAAAAAGTTATATCCATAAGGAATTAAAAATAACATTAATTTGAATTAACTACATAATACATACATTATTTAAAACAGAATAGAAAAAGGCCTTTTTTAGTCAAATCATGTCACGTTTATTTACAAATTGTGAGCAAGGGCTCGAATAATAGCAGAATGTTGCTGTACAAGTCAGTGATTCGGGTGTTTATTGTCACGTATTTTTTTATTCACTTAGTCAGGTCTCTGCCCAGGCCCGTAGCGTGCGTGTATTGGTTAAAGTTGCAATTATTATGGATGACACAAAACAGTTTTTAATTAACAAAAAATGTGTCAAAGTTAGTTAGGTAGCAGTTTTTTTTAATAAAAGTGTATGTGTATGTTACACCCAGTTGTGTTTTAGACCCAGGTGTGTGTTACACCCAGTTGTGTGTTAAACCTAGTAGTGTGTTACACCCAGTTGTGTGTTACACCCAGTTGTGTGTTACACCCAGTTGTGTGTTACACCCAGTTGTGTGTTACACCCAGTTGTGTGTTACACCCAGTTGTGTGTTACACCCAGTTGTGTGTTACACACAGTTGTGTGTTACACACAGTTGACTGAAACAGTAGAACAAAAATTTAGCCCTACACAAAAAGTCACTATGACATGTTTTCTAAATTTGTATCAGTCAATGTGTTCATTTCTACTATGTTATAGATGGTTAAAAATATTTTTAAATATTCAAAAGACTCTAAGACTGTCCAACGTCGCCCACGGTCTACTTCTAAAGTCGTCCCACCTTTGATAATTTTACAAGTCTATTGTTTTCTCCCCACCTACTCTTAAGTCGTCTATTTGACCATTACTTGTCTTAATCCTAATAGCTAGACATCTTTTATATCACAACATCAAAGGAGATAGTCTTCAGTCTATAAGCCCTTCACTATCTCAAGTGAGTAGTGCATGTATCTTACTCTGCAATTGACAGAATAGTCTCTATTATGACAGTCGCTATTATGACAGTCGCTATTATGACAGTCGCTTTTATGACAGTCGCTTTTATGACAGTCGCTATTATGACAGTCGCTATTATGACAGTCGCTATTATGACAGTCGCTATTATAATGCGGTCGCCAATTAGACAATCGCCATTATGATAGTCACCAACCTGATTACGTCGCTCATGTGAAGTCGCTGTTAAGACCGTCGCTGTTTTGACAGTCGCTGTTTTGACTGTCTCTATCCTGCCCAAACACCATAATTGGTCTGTTGATATCCTTCATTTTACTAGTTTCTTTCCGAAAACCTGTGATCGAGCTTAATTGAAAAATGGGGTAGTTGTCTTTATAAACACATACTGTGCTTTTTTTAGAAAGATAATATTGTAATTCTGTATTTACGATAAAGTACAATAATTGATTAGAATCAGACGATGTTTCTTTTTTTTTCAGTTGTTTTCAGAAGAAATTTTGAAATTAAGTTTCTAGAGTGTATGTAAAGTGTTCCATTGTTTTTCCCTAAACCCGATTGAACTATTTATTCAATGATATTATACTTGGCTTTTTAAAAGAAAATCACTTCTATTTCTAACACTAATAGTCGTAAACTCTCAGGAATGATAAAGGACTATTGGATTATAAACAACAATTAAGAATTTATTCACAGCCATCACTCAGACAGCCAGTGTGCTTCACTCCGGCTTCATCACAACCACAACTCCTATGTCACAAAGTCACTACTTTCAGTATGTTAATAATAGGGAGATCTGGACTACGAATCTCCATGTCCGTTGCGTATCATTGATAGTTGGAAAAACGGCTGATAACAATGTGTAACATAATCAAATAACAAATCACACATAATGGAAATCGACATATTTCTAATTTTTACTTTAAAATTGTGTTAACAGTTTATAAACTAAGTATGTTTATAATAGTTGCATGCTTCATTAAAAACAAATGAACAAATTCTATTTTAATTGGTATTATTCATACCAAAAAAAAAAAATCTAAATACATTTTGCGATTTCTTTTTCAGTAAAAGATGGACAAGGCCAAGACATCAGACAATGTCCAATACATTATAAGGAATAATAATCAAGTAATCTCTGTCTACTCCATACCTGAACTGAATTTTCCTTTAAACATTGAAAACTTTCCGTCGTTTGAAACAGTATTTGTCCGTGAAATAAATAGACTGAGAACATTTCGAAATTACCCTATAGATGGTATTAGTCCAAGTCTTCTAGCTCGCGATGGCTTTATGTACTGGGGAAATGGGTATGAAGTTGTGTGCATATTTTGTAGAAGGCAATATTCTCAATGGAGCACTGGAGACGATGTCCATGAAATTCATAGCCATTTGTCTCAACAATGTCCAATGATAACGGGCACAGATCTTCTTAATGTAAGCTTACATAATTATGGCACGGACAGTGAAATCATAAATAATGTACAATACAGGAATGAAGATATTGATCAAACTCAACAACCTACAGAGGAAGATCTTACTCGTGAGATTGTCATTCCAGAAACTGATGTAGATGATGTATCAGCATCAGCTACTAATGTATCCCAATTGCAAGGTACTTACGATTCTGGTCTATCAACATTTGCAGCATCTAATGTCTTTCAATCTGAAATTATAGACGAACGTAAAATTGCAGTAGTAACTAATGAAAATGTAATGTCAGCTCTAGTTCAGAACCCTAAGCTAGTAACAATAGAAACTCGATCTCGTGAGACTACCTTATCAGAAACAGATGTAAATAATCTACTTACATCAGTACCAAACTTTATCAATAGAAATAGGACGCATGATTTTAGTCTTGAAAATATTCCGACATCGACATTGTTGCAATATGAAGAGCAAGAACTTAATGATGCTAAAGGAGATGATGAGAACATCCTGTCAGCCCTTTCGCAAACTTATCAACTAGTTACAGGGGAAACTCTTGCTCCTAAAACTAGCATTACAGCATCAGATGTAAGTGATCTAGTTACATCAACAACTAACTTCAGCAATTTTCAAGGTTCTTGTGATGATAGTCTTTCAACTATTCCGCCATCGATTGTGACACAAGCTTCAAGAGACTCTGTAGTAGAGCTTTCTTTAAGACGAGAAGCAAAAATTTGTAATACAGATGTATTAACAGATGATACAGAATTTCAAAGAGTTGAAACTCAAACTCTAGAAACAATTTTAGAATTGCCAGCCGAATTGTCAAACAATAATGTTTTTTGCCAAAAACATTCAGTAATATCTATAGAAATACCAGTTGAAAGATCAGGCATAAAGTACAGTGTTGATGGAAGTCACAAGATTTCTGTTGAGTATTCCCAAACTGAAGAGAAAACAAGTATGCAGATCAATATTTCGTGCACAAAAAAATGTTCAAGCTGCAATAATCAAAACTCAACGAACAATGTTGAAAAGGAAACTGGTAAAAAAAAAACTGAAAAATTATTATCTCAAGATTTAGATGATAAGTAAGTAAATTTTATTATTTTGTACAGGCGGCCCTCGACTTTCGCACATAATTGGTTCCTGAAATTGTGTGCGAATGTTGAATTTCAAAGGTAGAGGGAAATATTAATAACATAAACAGTACATAACAAACTAAATCACTTTCAAAATGGCGATCATGACATTACAAAAACGATTGCTTCGAGAACAACAAGGGCGGAGAAAGACCGGGTATAGACCGAAAATTCGATAGACCGGGTAGAAGGAATCAGTCGGAAATTATTGAAAGTGCTGCACTAGTGCTTTTATGGACGATTCTAAAAACACGTTTAAAAATATAATTTATAAATATGTTCGAAATAGCGAATTGTGCGAAAGTAGAATGTGCGAAAGTTGAGGGCCGCCGGTATTCTTTAAGCGTTATTAATAAAGCTTGGCAAACTTTTCTGTGACAACAGTTTTGTTTTAGTGACCCACCTGCTAAAAAAAAATTATAGAAAGATAATTAATGCAACATAAATTGTACGGATAGATTTTCCCATTTTAATTTATTAGATGTATGTACATTTACTTTTTTTTAAATGTATACAAAAATATTTGTATAATAATTCATTACACAGATTCTCAATCTTTTAATTATAAATTTTTATTTCGTTGCGACCTACCTGAAATTCGTCACTAACATACTTGTAGATTAACTGGTTAAGCATATTAAATTTATTGCCTCTATAGTTATAATTATCACATTTTGCAATATATAATTATAAATCGAAAAATAATTTAATAAAAACTTGCTTCAGACAATCTTCTAACCAGCTGAACACAAACATGTCGACCATATCAGGTAATGTTGATTTGGTTTTTAGCAGTAATGATTTGAAATAAGTTTACTCTCACGTAGCAGATTATAAATATATCAAAAGCTCACCTGTCTTAATAGGAGATTAATTTAATGCATAATACATTTTTTTAATTGTTTATTTAATTCGTGGATGACCTAACAGCGACTTTCTTGACTGCGGTCCACAATTTAAGTCGTAAATTTTGATACCTATTAATTTATATGCAGTCTTAACTGATTTTTCAAACTAATTTCCGATTTTTTTTTGCTTTATCGATAAGAACTCGTTGTTCCAAGAATGTGGATACTAAATTTATTAGTTGTTTTTTTTTATATAAAATAAAAAAAATTATGAGCTGGTAAAAGCCATATTTTTTACCTTTTTTTAAAACCTTGAAAAATCTGATTTTCGGATGCCTTTATCTCACAAACTACAGCACATACATGTATAAAACGTATATCACTTACACATAATAATCCATAGACAGCTCTCAATTTATTTACCTACTCTAAATTAATAGTAACATAACTTTTTGGTTTTAAACATTGATTTCCGTCAGATTTGTCAATTTTTATAAAGGTTTTATGTAGAAGTGTATTGGCTAGGGTGATAACTATTTTCATTATTTTTCGTAACGAAACTGAAACCCCATACATTCGAGAAACAATTGTATGTAGATGACAGTAGCAACATTAATTTTCTTTTAAATTGAAAAAAAGTTCAGAGATAGGGCAACACATTTTATATCAAATTATACATAAATACTGAATAAACGTTTAAACTTTTCATCATAATTAAAATCGTACAAAGACATACCAAAATCGCCCGATAAAGTTCACAATAATGAGCTGCTGAAGTCTACTATTGAAATGGAAGGTTTATTACAAAATGGTATGACTTTTTTTCTTTCTTCCTTACTATTTTATTTCTTGTTAAATCAATAAAGCGGAGGATACATCATTGGGACGATTATTGTATACAGAGCTCAGACGTACTAGTTTAATTGTTCATGATTAATACAGTTTTACTTAATCGTACAGAAATAACAAAATAATCATCATTGTAATTTTCGGGACATTTTGTTGATTGAAAAAAAAAATTCTTTACAGCTAAATCAGTGTCTTTGTGGCTGCGTTGTCCACTTAATCATTCAATACATCTAAAATGAAAATCTGTATAAAATAGTGGTCTTATATTTTTATAATAGAAAGGCAATGAAAAACTACAATTCTCGATTATGTTTTTAAAATATAAAGGCAATGAAAAACAACAATGGTCTCCTATGTTTTTATAATATAAAGGAAATGAAAAACTGTATTTGTCTCTTACGTTTTTATAATATAAAGGAAATGAAAAACTACAATTGTCTCTTATGTTTTTATAATATAAAGGCAATGAAAAACTACAATTGTCTCTTATGTTTTTATAATATAAAGGCAATGAAAAACTACAATTCTCTATCATATTTTTATAATAAAAAGGCAATGAAAAACTACAATTCTCGATTATGTTTTTATAATATAAAGGCAATGAAAAACTACAATTCTCGATTATGTTTTTAAAATATAAAGGCAATGAAAAACAACAATGGTCTCTTATGTTTTTATAATATAAAGGAAATGAAAAACAACAATGGTCTCTTATGTTTTTATAATATAAAGGAAATGAAAAACTACAATTGTCTCTTATGTTTTTATGATATAAAGGCAATGACAAACTACAATTGTCTCTTATGTTTTTATAATATAAAGGCAATGAAAAACTACAATTGTCTCTTATGTTTTTATAATATAAAGGCAATGAAAAACTACAATTCTCTATTATATTTTTATAATAAAAAGGCAATGAAAAACTACAATTCTCGATTATGTTTTTATAATATAAAGGCAATGAAAAACAACAATGGTCTCTTATATTTTTATAATATAAAGGAAATGAAAAACTACAATTGTCTCTTATGTTTTTATAATATAAAGGCAATGAAAAACTACAATTGTCTCTTATGTTTTTATAATATAAAGGCAATGAAACAACTACAATTCTCGATTATGTTTTTATAATATAAAGGCAAAGAAAAACTACTTCAGGAGCCCAAAGTCTACAATGAACAGATCAAAAAAACACCAGGTAACAACAATGTACTGGAAGGTAAACAAGTCATCAAAAAAAAGATTAAAATTGGCGTCAACCTGGAAGACTACGAGCAGTTTGGCGTTATATCTGACATTCCGAAGAAACAAGAGTTCAAAGACCCGCATCAGAGGTTGAATGCATTCAAAGGATGGCCATCAAATCACCACCTGGAACCGAATATATTAAGCGAAGCTGGATTTTATCACACTGGTCAGTATTGCAAGTCAGATATCTTTTTGTGAGATGGTTTAATATTTTAAGCACAGCAATAGTATACAGAGTATGTTTTTTTTGTTAATTTGTTATTATTTGATTAGGTCAAGGAGATTGCACCTAATGCTTTTGGTGCGGGGGCGGTCTGTGGAAATGGAAGGAGACTGACGATGTGTGGGTGGAGCATGCCAGGTGGTTCCCAAGGTGTGCCTAAGTCAAACAGAAAGTGGGACAGAAATTTATAGAAGCGGTGCAAGATTATAATAGAACACACGAAGATGTAGGTCTCTTTAAACAAACTGAATAAAAAATGAATACAAATTATGTACCAACTAGCTGTACCCGCAAAACATTTGCAGCACTTTTTAAATTACCAATAACTATGAATTAACCTCAACAATGTTCATATTTTACTTGTAAATGTACCTTAATGAAATGAACTCTACTGTTAGGCGGTCCTGAAACGAACCTTTTTTTTAAAACTCAGGCAGCAAGCAAACTCAAGCTAATTGTAAAACTTTCATTAGCCCTAAAAAGGACCGTTAAGACAAAAAAAATGGTAGTGACCCTAAAAATGACCGTTAGGACACAATAAATGGTAGTGGCCCTAATAAGGACCGTTTAATACAATAAAAGGTAATAGCCCTAAAAAGGACCGTTAAATACAATAAAAAAAAGGTAGTTGACCTAAAATGGACCTTTTAGATCAAATAACTGGTGGTGGTTAATTACAGTTAAAGTAAGTTTTTGTACAATTTCTACGTTGTTACATTTTTAAAATTATGTACATAAGATTTTTTTATTGCATCAAGACCTCTTTATACACAGGATTTTTAGTAATTTTTTCTCCATTGACATCAGATTTAAAATACATTTTTACTTCTTTTGCTTCTCTTCTTTCATTTAGAGCTGCCTGAATTTCTGTTTTTTCAACTTTAATTTTTATACTGAACAGCAGAGGCAAAAGGATTAATATTTTTCAGCAGTTCATCAGTTACTATCAAAAGCTCCTCTGTGCATTTTTCACTTCGATTACGCCTGAAATTCATTGCTTCAGTGGAATCAAGAATGTAAAGTTGAGCATAAGAAGGGTTTTCTCCATGCAACGGTGCTACAGCATGATAAACCTGACCGTGGATTCTGTAACAGTATGGTCCCTTTCCCGGTGGTATCTCGACTTTAGCTCCCATGGATGCAAAAGCAAAAGAACTATTATACTGCCGTATTTGATCTCTAAAATGTTTTCCTTTTGGAGAGTCTTCAATTAGTAAATTTTTTATAATGTCAGGAGATTCATGCAAAGGAGATAATTGTACTTTTCCAGCATGAAAACAGGAATGATATTGCTTTAAACAATTTAGTTCTTTGAGAAACTATTTTGCATGACAGAAATTACAAACTTCTGCCATTCTTCCACAGTTTAATTCTTCCACTTCTACATCATTACTAACTGCAGCTAAAAGTCTCTGATTATTATTTTTCTTAAGTTGATATTGAATCCTGCAATACTCTAAGCGTGTTTCCCTTTCAACTGCAGATTCATGATATGTTCTCTGTTGCTTTCGCAATTTATTAGATTCCAAGCGCCTTTTTTTTGCCTCAGATGATTCATCTTTTCTGGATTTCCTGACTATCTTACCATTATTTTTAAGTAAATCTGAATATTACAATTTTATGCTTTTGCACAATTTTATAGAAAATAGAAATCTTTGATGGATAGAAATCAATTTTGGACCCCCCCCTCCACCCTAGTTACGCCTCTGTGTTCAGATTTGATACATATTTTCAAAATGTTTTTTTTTAAGTTATGAAATAGTTAAAAACCTAATTAGTTTTTCTTTCTTTTTCTTACAACATCCTAAAGGATACATTATTTCAATAAAAAAAAATGACAAAGATATCTAATTAGTTAATTTTCATTAAAACAACTAATTTAAAAAGGATACATTCTAAAAAAAATGTCCAAGAGAGGCATAAAAAGAATAACCTAAGCTGCTTAGCCATTCAGCCACCAGTTCACACAAACATGTTGTACCCTGCAAAGCCTTTGCATAGAGATCGACTACTATAAAGCCAATGCCAAACCTAGGGATTTGGAGGCCCGGAGCTTGGCCTCTTTTGGGCCCCTGCATTTTGACACTCGATACCATATCATGAGATTAATGTAATACTTAATATTTAATGTAAAAAATAATTTTGGGGGTCACCCCTCAAGCTGGGGCCCGGCGGGACTTTCGATTTTGGACCCCCCCCACCCTAGTTACGCCTCTGTGTTAATTTTTTTTTTTTAAGTTATGAAATAATTAAAAATCTAATTAGTTATTGTTTCTTTTTCTTACAACATCCTAAAAGATAAATTATTTAAAATAAAAAAAAAGTCAAAGAGATCTAATTAGTAAGTTTTCATTAAAACAACTAAAAGGATATATTCTGAAAAAAAAAATCAATAAAAAAATGTCTCTGGGAGAAATCGAACCCGGAGAGTCATCAGAAAAATGTGCATGTTGGCCGAGTCGCATAACCACTCAGCCACGGCGCCAGACAATTTAAACAGCTATTTTAATGTAGTATTTGAAAAATATTGCTCGGTTTTGTTTTCATTGCCTTTTGACCTAGTTTTTTTAGGTCTATATTGATATTTTTTAATTAAGAAATAATTCAAAGCCGTATTTATTTAAAATCATAAATATTTTAAAAGCTGAGAACTTAATTTGTATAGAAATTTGCAGAATTTCTTTTTTTAAATATTATATCGACTTTTAAAAAGAACTCGTTTTACGAAATTAGATACGAAAACACGGTCAATAGTCTTATCGTCGCCGCCGTCGGAGATTTTCGATTATTACTATTGTTTACGGGTCTGACGATGTTAAAATGCTCTGTTGTAATAAAAACTACAATGATTTGAATGATATTATATGCTAATTATTAATTTTTAATATCGGGGACTTTTACATTTCATAATTAAAAGCACAGAAACTATTGAAAACTGTAGATATTTAAAAAAGAAAAATTCAATCGAGAGACAGGGGATGACGCCATTTTGAATTCTTGTTTTCCGCTTTCGATTTAACGCACACTGGAAATGAATAATATGATATATGATTACTTTTTTAAAAAAGCTTTATTAAAATGCACTATAAAGTAAGCAATAATTATCTTAGAGCATTTAAATATTTATATAATTCAACATTACTAGAAAAGAGAGAAACTTTTTGTAATATCAAAAAAAAACACGAATGTAAATAAATGTAATATTGTTTCGTTTCAGATAACTATTGAAATGGTTTTGAATAAAATTGGGCGTGAAAATATGACTTTTTATCAAGGTAGATGATAACTACATTTATTACTCATCATGCATTGAATGTTTTAGTTACAATGATATAATTATATTAATTTTTTTTCTACATCCTGTATCTATTCATATCAAATTACTCTTGAAGTGGACATTGATTTGCCCCAATTCCGAACATGTCTAGTAAATCAAACGTAAAGTGCGACATCTGTGTCTTTAAAAAGAACTAATTATTCCAAACACACTATATGCCAACCAAAAATAGTTCTACTTGTATTGAGGCCATCTTTTAATGCACGTTTTTCAGTTTTATTGTTATTGTTTGCTTTCTATTGATATAAAATTTGAACGATTTTCAAATACTTAATAGTCAGAGGTGACCTTTAAGAGGAGAACATGTTAAGGATCAAAACGCTTCCATTGAGATGACCTCTCTCAGACGTTGTGTCGTCGCCCCTAGTGTCAGAATATATCACCCATTCATTTTTATATACACTTGTTTAACTGATATAGAGCGGCTGTATAGAGTAATAAAAAAAAGTAAAGTTCCCTTAACCCTAACGGGCCATCGGGGCAGATGATTTGTAGAATTCATCTGTTTTTATAACCTCGGCATATGAAGGGGTTATGTGGTTATGTAGACTTGGGGACTTTCACCAGGACCTGAAAAAATCCCAAGTTTTTCATTGAGATTCGAACCCGGGACCCTACGGTCGACAGTCGAGCGCTCTACACCGCTCGACCACCCGTCCCCTTGTATAGAGTAATAACTGTTTCATTATTGTTCCATCTTAACTTTTCTTTTCATCTGTTACAGAATGTTTAGGAGAAGTAAAATCAGCCAATGATGAATTTAAAGACCAGACCAAGTGCAAGATATGCATGGACAAGAGCGTAGAAATAGTTTTTCTACCCTGTGGACAGCTTGTGTCCTGCACGAAATGCGCTGCAGCACTGACACACTGTCCCATTTGTAGACATGAGATTCAAGGACTTGCCCGAGCAATTTTGGCTTAAAACCGATCAGACTGTGCAGAAAATTAATACACTCTATGTCTTAATATTGTATGGTTTACTGGATGACAGATGGTCGTGCGGTCGTATGTAAAGTCCATGTAAGGATGAGATGAAATATATTCGATCCTACAAACAACTAATGGGACGTTTTTAAAAGAAATTTTCTTTTAAAATTTATATAGTATTTGGTACAAAAATTAATTGTTTTTTTGCTTTGAGATTGTAGGTTAATAACGATAAATGATACTTAAACGCAACTAAAATTGTAATGGATACAACGGGCACATTCACATAGATTATTTTACAGACCTTGTTTACTTTTTAGACTGTTATTCTACAATAAAAAACCGTAAGACATTTTAATGGTCAAATCTAAATCCGATTTTCAACGTTTGATTTTTTTCTCGAATGTTGGAGAAAAGCATCTCAGTCTTTCAGGGACAAAACAACCAAGAACCATTTTGCGCTGACTATTGGCAAGATACCTTTTGACCTGAGCAGTGCCGTAGCCAGCTTAACTCGCTCCCGAGACACAATACCTTTTTAATACCATTTTAGAGCTCCCCCTCCCTGCCACCCATTCGAAAACCATATAATATTATAAGTAAAATATACCATTTGTCGCCCCTTTGTGAGTAGTGCCCGGGGCATGATGCCCCCTTTGCCCGGCCCTCGTTACGCCTCTGGACATGAGTAGTGACTAATGGTCAGTTGTCCTGCAAAAATGTTTTATATTTATGCATGTATGCCACATCAATGTAGCACAAATATGTTATTGAATCTGTTCTTAATAAAATTAACATAACAAAAAATTTCCGTCCATTTGTAACCTTTCGTTCTTTAAACATGTGTATATTAATAGAAATAATTTATGCATATAGCCAATATTTACTTTAATTACTGGTTTTTTTTAATATGCTTTTTTGTGTTAATTTTCTTCGAATAATTTAATTTTCTTTATTGAAAAATATACAAATAAACATTAAATTAATCCACTCTGAGACCTCTCTTATGACTTAACTAATTTAATAATGTAAACATTTTAATTAAAAATTGTTGAGCAAATATATTAAATTTTCATTGTCATATTTTTTATGACTTATTTTGTGAGATAATCTGTGTTTAAAAAAAAAAACAACAACAGCTAATCATTCACTACGGCTTATTTAGAAGGCATTGAATAAACACAGCATACAGTCAAAATTCACATTTTTCTTTTAGAAATATACTCTATTGCATATAAAATCCTTGACTTCTATTTATCATTTATTATTTTTAAATGATCATTTCCAATTATCCAAATTATCTAATAATGACCACTTATAAGAATATGTCAAGCTCTCCTCAGCATAATTAGAAATTCATTAGAAATGCCCATTGTTCATTCACTGGAGGAAACTAAAGATTATCCAGAGCTGCAGTCACACGTAGTTTTAAGTGGGAAAGAAGTTGAGAAAATTTTAGGTTTAGCTAAAATACCAACCGTACTGTAAGGCACAAGCCAATGCGACAATACAGCTGTTAAGACTATGTGAGGTATCTGATGAGATTATTGTTAAGTGTTTAGACACAACATCCATCAACATTGGTGTTACTAAGGGTACATGTTACATTTTGCCTGCCGACATCATGTGCAAGAACTGATCCTTGGAGTTGTTTTTATTCTCTATGGCTCCACAAAGAGCCCTAACATTCCACTGTTCAAACGTTACAAATGATTTCGGATTAAGGTTGATCAGCAGCTGTATAGTCCTCTAGAGGATTCGAGACCAGATGATCCGTTTATTGTGGAACACAAACACAGTGTTGTGTCATTCTTGCAAGACAGTCTGTCAAATGCCTTAAGTTACATACCACGTGAAGTTTACAGAGGGACGATGAAAACCTGATTGTTGGTATTCGGCGTCAATGTAAGAAACCAACCGTACCACTTTCATGCGCTAGGCAATACCATATGGTTCGCTGGATGGTAAAAGTGACATACTGCCTCAAGATCTACTTCTTTAGAAATCAGTTCTAGCTCACACCTTCAAAGGTTAAGATTTTGCAAGAATTTGTTTGCCACTCACATTTACGTCAAAGCTTGGATCTCGTGTCCTCTGAGTCGCGATGCTCCGTTTAACGATCTATTGTTATTCAAGCAGATCTCACGAAATTCTGTCATATGCAAAACGGTGTATGATGCTGTGAAAAAGAAATTTGAAAACCATCTTTGGTATAGTTGGTTTTCTTGCGTTGTTTTCTGAAAAAGTTTCTTAAGCAATGCTGAAGACTGGCGATGACTGGACGGATCGAGTGTTTAAATAGAAGAATTGTGCTAACTGTATCAGTTTGTAGGTACCTCATCACTATCTGCAATGCGTTCAGTCGGTATTGATACCAGCTGTGATGAAGTTGATCCAATATCCTTGGATCAATTGCCGTCATTTGCTGGAGCTAAGTGTATTGTTGATTCCTTTAAGGCGTCAATGATGCAGCCTAGCGGTCAGTCACACAGATGCCATCATTTAATAAGTCAATCACTAAAACGTAATCTGAAATGCAGAGATTGCTGCAAGTTGTAGAAGATCACAGAAAGAGAGTGCAAAAGTTGAAGAAAAGTACACTGAAGTTATTTAAGAAGCGTTGAACTGACGATCATTAGTGTGTGAAGTCCCTGTAAGGATGAGATGAAATCTCTTAGATCCTATAAACCACTAATGGGACGGTTTTTATGGTGTCCTTTTTTCATCCCCACCTGTCACGGGTTGTGACTAATCTGTCGAAACCATTCCCTTACTCCAACCCTTAACTTAATAGTATTACTAACGTTAAGATGTATATTATACCAGGTATAATAATATACGTTCCCGTTCTCAAGTTCCCCACCTTTTGTTACCCCACCCCCGTAATTGCGTCATCAGCCAGGTGGACAGCGAAAACGCCGATGAGTAGGACGGTAGTTGGCAGAAACACGTTACATTCCACGGGGAATTCTCTTTGACCACTGGGTTCCTGTTCAAAGGCCGACAAAGGGACGAATGTCCAGTTACTACCGTCTTTGTCGGTATGACGTGCTTCTCCCCCCCCCCCTTCATCTAGGCTCCACCCCCTAATTTGAAAGTTTGAAAGAAACAGATATTATATTTGATTGGCTAGGGGGTCACGTGGGGAAAGTGATATGAGGAATGAAAGATAGATTCGTGGACATTCGACTGTGGGCTCTCGGATGAGAGAGTCGATTTGTGAGTGGCAATCCGACTGAGTGATAGCGAGTCGGTTGATGTGTCTCTGAGTGAGATAGAAAGAGAGAGAGAAGGGTAATCTATCGAGAGAACGTCCCTTTAATTCTGATCATTGATACTGGATTAATCTTTGACATTTTTGGATTACTTTTGCTTATGATTTAAAGACCACCAGATCTCTGTTACGGACTGGTGTCTCTGTAAATAAATATATTTTGTCGCTGTACACACTTGTTGAATTGATAATCGTCACTTGTTGTACGTTTAATTGTCGGTGAGACTGTGTGTGGTAGAAACACAAATACAAATACGAGTCATCATTGAGTCAGCCCTCATAGCATACTCTTAGCAACAAGCCAAGGATACCCTCAAAGGGGTCCTCAACACCACCATAGCCGATAGTGCAATGGCCATGGAGACACCACAGGAGATATATCGGGAACTTGAGCCATGACCTGAAAAATTTCCTTGGTCCTCACCGGAGATCGAATCATGTACGATCATTAGTAAAGTGTATTATTTATGTTTATAATACAATGTATACGTGAATAAACAAGAGTAACTGTTGCATATCATTATATTTTATGTTATTTAACATTGCAACATGTCTAATTCGCTGTTATTAATGTTTAATGTTGATTTTTAGATACTTTTAATTTAATGTTTATATTATAAGAATTCATGTCATTAAAGAAGATACTATAAACTTCTGTCTCGATGAGCGACCTCTAAATGTAATACAATTTAAATAAAATTTGACATGGAAGTATATAGGTATATAAAAGGAAAAAATGTGACAACAATGCAATATCAAATTGCAAAAATCACCCTACCTATACACTCACCTGTTAATTTTCAACCAGTAACAGATAGATGATTAGTAATCTCGATGTTTATAGTAATCCTTGTATAAAGAGAAATAACTTTCAGAAGACAGGCACTCAAGCCTAGGTTTTCATTTTCATTCTTGCCATCTTTATGCCAATTGTTTTTTCTTTGTAATAGACATATATATTAAAGATAAAAAAAATAATAAAAAACAATTAGTGCATTTTGAATTGGACAGAAGTTAGTGCAATTAAAAAACCATTAAATACTATTTTTATTACTTTAAATTAATATTAGATTTTAATCTTAATCGGGTTTTTTTTTAAGGTTGAGGATAAACTAGAGAGAAAATAAAACTAGTACGCTTTTTGAGTCTTTAAATAATGATATTGTATAAGAAAAATGTATACTGTATATCAATGCAACAGACTAATTACGTCTTACCTGATAATGTCTTTTCAATATCAGATTCGAAGCATTAGATTAATTTATAAAAATCACGCCTTTTTTATTTTCAATCTCAAAAAAACAAAAGAAACAGAGTTTGAAAATCATAATTCTTCAGATGTCAATAATCTCCAAACCTCACATTTTTAGAAATAAACTTAAAAAATTTAAACACTACGCACTGTCTAGAAAGTGATCCATTCATGCTAACATATTAATATTTGTATATGTATGTTTCTTGATTTGACATAAATTAAAAACATTCAAATGCACTTATAAAAATATTATAGCTTAAACTGTAAGTCTTTTGATTTCAAGAAATTATAAAAGCATTATTATAGCACGTGAAAACTTGACTGCTATAACATTCTGCTGTGTACACAATAGACTGTATTGCTTACCCCGGCTTACGGCAAAAAATGTCCGTACATGAATATATCCAGCCTTCTACCCAATTATATTTCAGTGGGCCGTGCTTTGACCTCGCAGGACACAGACGCGTAGGTTATGGGTGTTGCCCTGTAGACTTGATAGAATGCAGATGGTATATTTACTCCTCTTGAGTTTAATGTAGTCATGACTTGTTTTTCACGTTGTTGAACTTTACAAGTATGTATCATTAGAATTGGCTGATATTTTGTGAAACTTCATATTGAGTTGATTCAAATTCTGTCAGTATAATTTAGCGTCCAATTCGATTGTGAGTAACGTCATTAGATACAACTCGTCCAAAGAACGTTTATGAGCTCTTCACCCCTAGTTTTTATTACGACTGTATTATTGTTGTGTTCATATGTTTACAATGTTTAAATTTTCAATTTAGATGTAAATTCATTTGTTAAATTATTAGGTCAAATTTCCAAACTATATGGTTATGATTTTTAAATGAGCTCTTTAAAACTACTAATTTTGTGTATCAATCAATAATTTGTTACAAAAAGAAAAAAAGAAACTAAATGAGAAGATAATTTTTGCTCCAGATATTTAAATTTGAAATATTTTAAATGATATTTATCATTATTTCTAACCTCAACTGGAGTGAGTATTTGTGACATCATGAGGTTCATATTTTTTTTTTTAATTAGAGATAATTTGTTTCACACATAACAGTATAGTTACAGTGCCGAACATAGGGATTTGGGGGCCCGGGGGGCTTGTTCTCTTTAGGGGCCCCTGCATTTTGACATTCGACACCATGACACAAGATTACGACTCTAATATTTAATGTAAAAAAAAATTGGGCCTCCTCCCTCAAGCTGGAGCCGGGAGGATTTTCAATTTTCAAACCCCTCTTCCCACCGTAGGAATGCCACTGTATACCTTTAAAGTTGCCTTGTTCATTTGTTAAAGATATGAAAGTAAGCACAAGTCGAAGAGAACGTTCTTCGAAAGCGCTTGATTCTAGAGTGAGTAATTACTCATTCAGCACAAAACATTTACTTCTGGAATACAGCTGACTCAGTGATGATGAACTGCATGATGAATACGATAGAACAACATTTAATGTTCACTGGCCCCCCCCATTGTTAACGTAAAGAGTAGTTTTTTTTTTTGTTTTTTTTTTCACATGCCAGAAATATTCTTCAGGAATCAAACTTCAGTGAAATAAAAAAAAATAGTTCAATTTCAAAAACATTTAGTTACATTTAAAATTTAAATAGTATCCAGTGGTATCTCGAGTTAAAAAGATTTATCTGGAGATGTTTAAAATGTAAAGATACACAAGTAATTGAAATAAACAACAAGCCTCCCATCCAATTTCACCCCCCATCCCACCTCATTCCTCAACCATACAAACTAATTATTTTAAATCCTACTGTAACTGTAATAGTATACTTAATGTAACCTATATATATATATATATATATATATATATCAGTGCCTACTAATCCAGGGCTTGTCCGCCACGGTTACCTTATCTTGCCAGATTATCTCTCTGCAACAAACAAACCCTCCCTCATTCATTCCCCCACCTTTGATTAAATAATATTCAGATCAACACATTGAGGAATAAAAATAACTTTGAGTCACCTATTGAATTTCCTATTCACCATACATTCATTTCATTTATAGAGGCTATTCACGACAACTAACGGATTAGTAAATAAATAGTTCAAGTTTTAAACGTTTTATTTTAATCGTCGTTGAAAAGACTAAATGTAAACTGAATAGATATTAGTTACAAACACGTGAACGTGATACATATATATCATTAACTCGTGTCCTCCTCGCTTGTGATGAATCGTAATGATTTCATCAGAATGCCATGAGTTATTTTTATTATTTGGAGCAAAGTTTCAATTCATAAAACTTCATTTGTAAGACTCCATAATAAAGTTAGCTGATAAATTCTTTAAATTATTAACAAAATCGGCCATAAACTATTTCTTACTCTCTTCAATGACATTGTGGCATCTGCTGTGTCTCTCTTCTGAATGATCTCCACCAAATCTTACAACATACTTGTTGCATGATTATATCCCACCAATCAAATACCTAACCCCTGGTCAGACTGGTCATTTATTCTATTACAGATAACCTTTACAATGAAATACGTTTTTTGCTTGACCTTCTACAGCTTTCTAACTATTTTTGGATCTTACTCAATTCAACAAATGTATATATATATATATATAATTATCGGAAATTTCTCTTTTATTTGGGTGATTTCCAAATTCAGTAAGCATGTGCTATTTAAACAAATTGCAACATTTATCTTTAATGTAAAGGAATAGTGCAGTAAGTAAAGTATGTATATGTTGGTTCTATGTTATTATAATTGTTTATTACTTATTAGTTAATGTATATTTTATTATTAGCTTTATTACTTTTCTCTTTTCGTGAATGTGTAAAACATCCTTACTAATCCTGAGTCATTTATCTATTTGCAAATGAATTAAGAAAGTTAAGTATTTATTCAGTTTTAATTCTTTTTTTTCAAAAGCTTTAAGATGGCCAGATTTGAAGTTGAAACGAGTTAAAATAGATTCAGTGAAACGTTTGCTTTTCTCGGAGGCATAATTTTAGCTATTGTTTAAATAGGCTTATTTAAATAGAACAAATAAACACTTAATGTTTTCAGTTCAGAACTTTAGTTTTAAAAAAATTTATCGAAAATGTATTTTAGCCTATTTATACATTAATAATTAAAGTAATATTGTCAATACAATGAAGATTTTTTTTTTCGTTTGATATATTTTAGTATAATAAAACTTCATTGTAAATGATTCAATAAGAGTGAGCGCTAAAAATAAACTGGGATTATAATAAGCTCTCTGACTCATATATTATCTCTGTCATTATGAATTTGAATCTCTGCTGATATGTATGTACGCCTTACAAGTAATAACATTATTTTTTTTTCTTTCTTGAAAAAAAAAATTGTACTAAAAATAGACTTCTTCATTCAACGGCAGTATAGTAAGCGCGAATCTTCATACTTAGACAAAAATTAATGACTTATTGAAATATGTTATTCACTATATCCTATGTATACTACGACTTATTAAAGAAAACGGATGAATGTGTTTTACACATAAAGTATGCTTAAAAGAAGCCATGATAGAAAAATAATCCCGAACTAGCGTTGACGGGTTTTAAATGTAACTAGTCGTCCCGCGGCGTATCATACGCCACCTTATTAATCAATTTAATTACTGTCAATATTTTTTTAAAAATAAGCAATCAAACAAAATAGCAGGCTGACATATTCGCAGAAAATACATACTATGCATAGTTGAACTTTGACCTATCATTTGCAGACTTTATGGTCACTATCTGGTACCTTTCAGCAACTTGTTTTTTATTTTATTGTTTATAGATTTTTAGTTAATTTTTTGGATGCCTTGATTGTTGATGAGCTGCCAGACTTAATTTTCTCTTTATTGGTTAGATATATTTTAATGCCTTTTTTAAGATCAGAATTTGTTTCATTCAGATTCTAACAAACATATTTCCGGGGGTGGGTGTTTTAATGTGCATTGCTTTTTTATTTTTGGTTCACTTTGTGTCTGCCTCAATCCACCCCTTCCCCGACCACACTATAGTGTTATTTTGATGTAACATTTCTTTTTCAGTCAGGCCATGCCAGTCTCCATATTACCTGTTTTGTAATTTTTTTTAGACTTGCTCAACACAGCTTAAGATTCTTTTAATATAACCATCATCCTACACTATTCAGTACAGAGAGATGTTAGTTAATATTTTTTGTAATGCGTACATATTCTGAAACAGTTAACATTTGTTTGTAATGCGCCATACAATGATACATATTTATAGTTTACTTAATCGGGATTTTCCCCAAAACAGCAGCACAAAGAAATCAAAACAAAAAATTTCACCATATCTAATATTTTATAGTCTACACTTCAGCAATGAATGTGTTCTCTTGACCCACTTTTAGCCGAATTTTAGCGCCGGGTCCAGCCACGGCATTTTCAAATCTGATCCATATTTATACACCATTTTTTAAATTCTTAAATTGGAAATTAGTTCAATATTACTTTATTCTTCACACATAATTGTATTATTAAAAGTGTTTTTTTTTATTTTTTTTTTTTTTTTTACAATAATCAGTTGACAGATTCGATTTTATGTACAGCAATCCCTCATTTTCCGTGGTTAAAAGGCTACATAAATTACCGCGACTGGGGATAAATGAGAAATTAAAATAATCC
Source organism: Bulinus truncatus (assembly GCA_021962125.1). Lineage (NCBI taxonomy): Eukaryota > Metazoa > Mollusca > Gastropoda > Planorbidae > Bulinus > Bulinus truncatus. Next base: position 355,669 of record JAGDYQ010000355.1, on the reverse strand, counting down.
GGTTTTATAAAAGAAATTAGAAAAGAACGCGAGTTGTCGAAGGTTGTTAAACGCGTCTTGCTCTCTGTGACGTATTCGGGAATACGGTCGTCGTCTCGCAGGGTAGAGCGAAGAAGAGAAATATATATATATATATATATATATATATATATATATATATATATATAGATTTGTGTCGAATGAGATTCGTTATAAAAAAATAAGTATAACTATAACTTTAACAAGCAGTTCATAATTACTATATAAAAATAAAGTTGTTATTTATTAGTTATTTTACTGTAACATATTTAGTTTCATTTGAAGAATAATTAGTCCTATTCATATGTAAAATAATTTTATCAAAATTGTCAAATCTTTGTATTTTATTTTTAGGGTCGACATTTTCTTAATGAAATTTCAAAGAAATGTGTTGAAAAATCTACTTTTTATTTCAACTTCTGAATCGTTGAACTGGTTATTGACATATAATTACTTTTCTTTAGTTCATTGTTGCGGGGGGGGGGGGAGAGCTGCAATATAAGAAAACCTACAATGTGTGTGTCAAAATGACGAAAATTTCTCATAATAAATCGTCAATGAAAAAACTTTACGTTTATAATATAAGCAACATATCTTACAACAAAGTCAGCATGCATTCCAACAAGAAGTTAAAGAGAGATGACATGATTATCGTAATCATGAGCATGAACAGCCAACAGAGACCAAAAGGGTCATCAAAATCACAAAACCAGCATGGTCTCTCGTAATAAAAAAAAACTATCGATTGTGTGTATTTGTTCCCAATTTTAACTTCGCAATGGAACATGAAATAATGCGCTTGAGAACTTTTACTAATTACCCTCTTGATTCCTCAATCTCTTCAATAATATTAGCGAGAGAAGGTTTTGTATTCATAGGCAAAGGTAACAATGCTGAAATAAAATGTGTCTTTTGTAATGTGACTATTACAAATTTAAATCTTGCTGCTGACATAACGAGTGTACACGCAAGGTTTTCACCCAGTTGTCCAGCGGTCATTGGACAAAATAGTTCAAATATTACATGGAGTAGCGAGACCGCTCTAAACATACAAGAACCGGGAAACAGCAGAGACCAAAACTTCAATGGTCCATACCATGGTTCAAAATACATCCCAGGCACTGATATAACTAACGACTCATATACTTCGATAAGTGCAGCCTTTGAAAATGGAAGAACGGCGAATAAAAACAATGCTCACACAGCTGACGCTTCGGCTTCAAGAAATATTTCTCCCGCTGACTCCGAAGTACTTAGACATTTGAGCAAGGCCACTGATTTGGGAGCCAATTCGGCGGTGTTGAGAAATAACACCCTGGCACCAAATTCGAGAACTGATTCTTCAGTGACAGAAATCCAGACACAGCAGGGTCTACCAGTAGACTTGCCATACATTGCACAACCAATCAGCCAATCTGCACATAGTAGTAATTCAATTTTCAATCAGTCAAGATCAACACCACAGGCTGCTGTCGCCGGCGAAGCTGCTCTTATTGAGACTGATTCAATCCAAACTCAGACATCTGCATCGCACATGCCGAATTCCAATGCAACACTCTCACATACTATTCAGACTGCAATCAATTCTTCGTACAGCAGCGGTGGACCTGGGCCTACGTATTCAGAACTTGGCATCATTACAGAAAGGCCTAAAAGACCGGAGTACGCACTAAAACAGAAGCGACGAGAGACTTTCACCAACTGGCCCAGAGATCACCACCTATCAGAGGATGAACTGGCCGAGGCAGGCTTTTACTATGCAGGTTTGTTATATCCGTCTGTATTCTCTATTGCTCCTTATTCATTAATCTCCTATCATTCTTTTTTAGTCATCCATATATATATATATATATATATATATATATATATATATATATGTGTGTGTGTGTGTGTGTGTGTGTGCGTGCGTGCGTGTGTCTGTGTGTGTGTGTGTGTGTGTATAAATAAACCTTTGCAAGTGGCATACTTGGTAAATTAAAAAAATAGTGCATACGATGAAGTATATATATATATATATATATATATATATATATATATATATATATTGAAACATTGTACAGGTTACGGGGATTGTGCCAGGTGTTTTTACTGCGGTGGAGGACTTAGAAATTGGGAGGATGAAGATGACGTCTGGATTGAACATGCCAGATGGTTCCCACGTTGTGCCTACATAAGAGGGAAACTCGGACAAAATGTTATAGATATCGTACAAGATCTATGCAAGCAGTTCGAGCAGGCAAGCGGAAAACTATTTCTGCAATATTACGACTGTTGTAAAAAAAACGTTTAATGCATTTTTATGAATGACATCAATAGACACTCATTAATTAGTTCTACGTCTTTAATTTCCTTTAATTTCTTGTTAGATTTCAATGAAAACTGTGACCGAGAAACTAGGACACCGATTACTTCTTAGTGAGTACAATAATATTAAAGTAAATATGTTCTTGTGCCATCATTAGGTTCATGTATATGCGCGTGTGTTTATATGATTATGTTAAATTATTTATTTTGTAAAGGCTCATTTATTTTACTTTCAAGTATGCCTTCAAAGTATTTACGCAGTTACTTTGAATCAATAAGTCAAAATGTTTTATGAAATTCCATATAAATATTTTCCAATTTACATAAGATAATTTTCTACTGAAATAAATATCAATATTAATAAAAGAAAGCCAGATTATTTTCGGAGCTATTATGAAACATTAATAATGACACATATACAAACAAGAGCTACTGAGATGAACTATGCCTTGAATTGTGTATGAAATTGTTTCATTTATCAGACAATAGCGAATCAAGTTTGATGAGAGATCCAGCCGTTAAGTCAATGGTTGAGTTGGGATACAAAGAAAACGACGTGTTGGCAATAGCTAGTCTGTTAAAAGCTGAATGTAAGTATGCCATTCACCCATTAAACATGTCCTGCAATACATTTCTGCTCTATCATATAACTATATAATGTATCTATGTTTCATACTTTTCTATTAGAAACATGCCCTAAAGAAAAGATGATTTTTTACCTACAATTGTTCATAATTAGTTTAAAAATTATCAAAAATATTGATTTTTGTAAATATATTTTGTGATTTAAAATAAGTTGGTAATACCTCAACATAAAATGATACTACATATTCTTTGAAATTAAAATTATTTTTATGTGACAAAAACCTAGACTGTATTGTTTTATTTCAATTTTAATTGCCCTTTAAATTAAATCAAGGGAGGATTAATTCTATCTTTGTATTAATATATTTTGAATAGGGCTATATATATGTATGTGTGTGTTGGTGTGTGTGTGTGTGTGTGTGTGTGTGAAAGCGATAATTCGATTGAAAAGCAGCTCGATTATGGATAAATACATTTATTTTTCTACATTTGATAAACTAACAAAAACGTATTTCATCATCCCACTTGACCAATCTACAGCCATACCAGTCGGTGCTGATGTTCTACTGCAAAAACTAGAACAGGAAATAAAGTCAGTACAAAAAAGAGTTCCATCAGAAAATGTGGACAATTATTCAAGTAATGCAAAACAAATTGTAATATTTTCTTCTAAACGTTATCCTATATAAAAGATCTGTGTTGATGTGTGACATCGAACAAAAACCCAGAAAAACCTATAAGTATTGATGGGTTTTATAAACGTAAAAAAGAACAATATCAGAAAGTCTCTGTGTGCTATGCTTCGGTTATTTAACGATAAAAATCCTTTTTTTTTAAATATCGCTAGATTCTTTAAGTAAAAAACAACACAAAACACGTCGATATTTTGTACAAAATCTTTCTCAGTTAAAAAAAAAACATATATATGAACGACTCAAAGATGTAATATTAATTTTCTATTTTTAAAGAAGTAGTTCAGGTGACAATAAATATTGTTTTCAATTTTATCATGAAATTTCCTAGTTAGAGAGTATTGATGATGTCAATAACTTTTTTTAGGTGTAAGTTAAAAAATGGAATTAATCAGAAATATATCACTAGTAAAATTGGGAGAAATAGATTAGATAGATAGATAGATGTATTAAATTAACAGATATTAATGAATTGAATTGAAAATATTATTACAAATAAACCCTATTATTAATAACAAAACCTATTATTACATTTTTCAGGAGAAGAAGTGAGAGAGTTGATGGAAAAGAACAATCAACTGCGCCAACAGACAGTTTGTAAGATTTGTTTGGACCAGGAAGTTGCGGTGGTATTTCTTCCCTGTGGTCATCTTGTGTCCTGCACAGAATGTGCTACTGCTATGAAGGACTGTCCTGTCTGCAGGACGAATGTAAAGGGAGTTGTTCGAGCCTTTATAAATTAATTTTTATATTACCATATTAGCCTTACGCGGTGCAAAGATTACAAATAGTAAATCAATCACATTCGATAAATCAATATTTTGAAGTTTCCTAAACTAATTTTGTCCAATTTTTATTTAAGCAATATAACATATATAGCGTATGTAATGTACACGTTTGCTTTAAAAATTATAGGGCTATTTAAAGTATGTAAACACATGCCTGCGTCATCAGGTTCGGCCTTGGCAATAGCACGACCCATTCATAAAAAAATGTTTCTAGCACTCACTCTTAGGACGGTTGGCCGTGTGGTGTAGATATTCGACTGTCGACCTGAGTGTCCTGGGTTCGATCCTTGGTGAGAACCATAAAGACTTTTCCAGTGATATTTTGTATACAGTCCCACAAGTCCATCCAGCTTTAAATAGGTACCTGGCTTAAGGTGGCGAAGTAAAGACGGCTGTGAGTTATTACTTACCCGTGTCAGTGTATTGATGTGAGTACCTGACTGGCAGGCAATGTACAGCAAGAGCCACCCTCTGCAATAGTTTCGATAGCAATTAATTGTTTCAATAGGGGACAGGTCCAGTCAGATATAAGAAGGAATTTGATGCACTTCCATTGGTTAAGTACGAACATTTGCTATTAATATTAAATAAATTGCAACATGTCGATTGGCTTGTTATTGAAATATTTATTATTTTGTCAAGTTAAAATATAACTCTATGGTCAAATTAAAAAAGGTAATAATATTGCATTAAAAGTATTGCCACAGTTTGTTGAGCATTTTAAGATTTGCTTCAGACGCTTAAAAAATTCCATTTGTATCAAATATTATTAATTTGAAAGAATGAATATGCAAGATTATACAACTTGTTACTTTTGTCTGAATAATTGTTCACAATGAACTGAACTTTATTTGTTATCTTAGATATATACTGTTTCGTTTCAGCATGTAATTAACTCAAGTGTAATAATATGTTTGTGGAATATTTAAAAACATAGCTAATATACCATTATAATACTGAGGAAGTAAATTATAAAGTGTGCTGACGAACATCATAACATTATAAGCAATATTTTAAGCAATAATATATAAAACATATAATAAAAAATACGATTGATTAAATATAAATATGTACTCCACTGACGTAGTCTCAGCGGATATTCTAAATATTACCGTTTCGTGTTTCTATTTTTAGCTCAACCTATTTCGTTGTTTACCAACACATACACGCTCAGATATATATTAGTGTGGTCCAGAAAACCATACTGAAAAGTTTAAGTTTGTAGAATCATTGCTCCACATGGTTTGTTTTTGTCCATTGGGTATAGGTATTTGGCCTGCAAAATTTCAGGCTGATCGAGCAACATCTACAGGTCAACCCATTATCAACATTACTTGTCTGGTGTCCGCGCTTGCGATTTACGTCCGACTTTGACACGTTATAAATTAAGGTACTCCTCTAGTGCCGCCATCTTGGTATATTTTTTATTGACGTACACTAACCATTTTTGGCACACACAATCAAGTGACCAATAGAAGACCAATAGAATTTTCAAATTGTCAAAAAAAAAATTTTTTGGACTTTTTTAGGTAAAAAGTCTACTTTCTTGACATTTTTTCAAAGTGAAAAATCTCAAAAAGTATTGCTTATTTAAGAAAGATATTTTGTACATAGATAAACAGATATGTTTCCAACAATCGCTCAATTTTGTTTTTTGAAATATTAAAAAATAAAAAAAATAAAAATTATTTACTAAGGGCCTATGTAAAAACGTGAATTTTATGGGGGGGTAGGTTAGAAAAAAAAAGATTAAAAAAGTTCAAAACACTTTTTCGAAAAACAAAATTGAGGAAATGTAAACAATATATTGAAGAACAATCAAACAAAATTTGATGCTTCTATCTTTAGAAGTTTTGGTAAAATTTCAAAAAGTGTGCGTTGAAAATTTAAAAAACTTGATTTTGAGAAAAACACCTGGTGCTTCATCATCAAAAAAGAAAGTTAAGAATATCTTCCAGTCCCCTGAAGTTGTAGGTGCTTTGGATCGTGTTTGCCTCCCAGACCGTGGAGCTGTGTTTGTTGCTGGAGCTGTTGCACAGGCGCTTGGCCATGACATTTCAGAAATAACATTATCTCGAAGTTCAATCAGACGATCCAGAATAAAAGAAAGACAACGGGCTGCTGCAATGGATGAAAAAGAATTTTCTTTGGCAGGACCACTATTGCTGCATTGGGACGGTAAAATATTGCCCGACATTGATGGATCAAAGGAAAATGTGGATCGCATAGCTGTTATTGTTACTGGGAATGGCCAGGAAAAACTGTTGGGTATTCCAAAAAATGGATAGAGGAACAGGAGAGGCTCAAGTAAATGCTTGCATTGAAGTAATTGAGAAATGGAATCTGCGTTCCCAGATCAAAGGCCTTGTATTCGACACAACAGCTAGCAATACAGGGCTTCATAAGGGCGCATGTGTTGGAATTGAAGAAGCTCTGGGAACTGAAATGGTCTGGATTGCATGCCGTCATCATGTCATGGAAGTTGTCCTTTCAAATGTTTTCAAGTCTCTGTTTGGTCCAGCTGAAGGTCCATCAACTGCACTATTCCAGCGATTTCAGAAACAATGGCCATCAATGAACCAAGATGTTTATTCTACAGCAAGTGATGAACTGTTTCAGGATCCAATATTGAAAAACATGCGACAGGAAATGCTTGTCTATTTACCAGGTGCTCTTGAAAAACAGCACCCAAGGGACGATTATCAGGAATTTTTACGTTTATCCTTCTGGTTTCTTGGTGGACACAAAGACAAGGAGAAATTTCGAGCTCCCGGTCCAACACATCATGCGAGATGGATGGCAAAAGCCATTTACGCACTGAAAATCTTTCTTTTTAAGACTCAGTTCAAGTTGACTGTTCGTGAATCCCAGAATATCACAGGTTTGGCTCTCTTTGTCAGTCTTGTTTATGTAAAACAGTGGAACGAAGCACCCCTTGCAATCCGAGCCCCTCTCAATGACATCGAATTTTTATCAAATCTGAAGACCTATCCGAATAAGACTGTTGCCAGCAAGGCACATGAAGCATTTTCAAGGCACCTCTGGTTTCTCTCTGAACATTTGGTTGGCATAGCCCTTTAGATGACAGAGTGTCAGCATCAATCAAAGAAAAGATGGTACAAAATCTACTTCGACCAGCATTGGCAGACATCCCTCGGCGTGTAAAGTTGACAAGTGAATCTGAACAGTTGAAATTGGAGGACCTGGTGACAGAAAGGACGACATCTTTCTTTGATGTCCTCATGGAAGAAGGCAAAGAAAAGTCTCAGACATTCCTTAAGAAACCACCAGGACAGTGGACATCTGATCCAGTCTTCAAGAAATTTTATGAACTGGCTGCACACATGACAGTTGTAAATGATGTAGCTGAAAGGGGAATCAGTCTTATTGAGAAATACAATAAAACACTGACAAAGAATGAGGAACAGAAACAGTTTATTCTTCGATTGGTTGCAAACCATCGCAGGAATTTCCCAACTCTATCAAAGACATCACTTATGTCGTCGTCATAGATTATCCACTGTGAAACTGTCAAATTTTAAAACTAAGGTTTTCATTAGATTGTAAGTTTTAGTTACATTTTTTAATTACAACTTTAATTTAATTTCTTAATTTTAATTTACTTTAAAATTTTAACCTTAAGTTTTAAATCGATCATCAACTATAATTGGCAATAACTATTTCATTTGAGATAACCCAAAAAACTGTCAAATGGGTTGACCTGTACATATTATTTGTTTTCATTAAAATTTTGCACAATTGTTATTAACATAATAAAGAACAGAAATAACCTTGTGGACAACTTAAATCTGTTACTTTGTTTTTCTGGACCACCCTAATATATATATATATATATATATATATATATATATATATATATATATATTAGTTCGTTTAATATTTTACTGTTGAGTTGTGGCAAGATTAAAGCTATATGTTTTATTTTTATAATTTTTGTTTTCTGAAGGTGTTGTTGCAAAAAAATATGACAAAAATATATCACAATACTACTGCATGAGCCTATATTCGGATCTGTTTATAAATACATATAAATTGCATTTTGAAATAAAAAAAATGTAATGATGAGATGGAGGCACCACTTTAGCCATGAATTAAAATATCCATTAGTCATCACCTGAGTTCGAACCAAGGACCCTTAGCCGAGTGCTTAAGTACACGACCATTTGCCCCCCCCCCCATTATTAAAATGATATCAATGTTTTGATTGTTTATGTAAATTATCAGCCAATGACCGATGTTTGTGTGTGTGATTATCGATATGTTTATATATAGGAACATTCTAATGTCTATAATGACGTAGTGGTAGTGTGCAAATTTGAGCTCCGGTAAGAGCGGTATTTTTTAAGGGTCCTAGCTTACAAACAGGTGTTTGTTTAGGGAAGTAAGTGAAGCGGAGAAATCCTATAGAATAGCCGTGTATACAGATGGTGTGTATTGGCTTAATAAAGGAATCTTTATTATTCTAATGATTACACACCTACGTTGGCCTCTTTGAGCTTATTATAACTATTTCATAATGATTTTGTTTTTCTTTTACAGAATATTTTTTTTTCTTTTTATTCAAAAATGTGATCCAATTTTTTTAAGTATATTATTTTATACATATTGTGAAATGAAAATAATGTAAACTCTCACTCTTCTTACTAGAATGTATCCATTTTGTTTATTATTAAAATGTTCAACTATTTATATTCCTACCACACTATGAATTATATTTTCATATAGAATACCTGTACGTTCAAAAATACATATTTCACACAGCACTTACATATTTTATGAACACATAGCTATATTAATAAAATTATATTTCAATTGCTCTATTTAATACTATTTTACAATGCTGTTACTCATCATAATATTAAAATTATTTTTAAAAATTTATTATCAATTTCTATATACTACACACTGAGTTTAATTATTATTTTTTTTATTTTTTTATCAAACACGTTTGCAGTGTTTTAACAATATTATACAATTATATTTTATGCCATTTCAGCTTTCTTCAATTTGTCTCAATACATCTTTGGTTTAAAAAAAAATTATCTAAAGATGTTTTGTTATGTAAGTTACAAGTTTATCAATAAAATGCCCACGAATTTTTTGTCCTTGTGGGCACCCCAAGAAAACTTCAGAGAAGTTTTTCCACTCGTCTATTTGTCGTGTGATGGCCAGCATCCATTTCGGCATATCCATTCCTTAGTGTTAACGATCAATTTCTTTATATGACGGCCTATCCTTCGTGCTTCTTCGAGAGTACCCAGCATCGCAGTGGGCATTGTGACGTGATACTGTAGCCAAATGTGGCACTAGGAGTCTGCAAATCTGTTAATCATTTTCTTTTTCATGTTTAACCCAAGTCCATGTACACTATGCATAAATAATGCTTGTATACATCCCTTAGACTCCTCTTAATGCAAGGGTTGTTAGTGATGCTGTTGAGACTCTTCTAGTGTATTGGTTAGATAAATCGTTTACTAGTTAGTTTAATATAACATACTTTTGTTAAATCCCAGACGGACCTTTCGATCAGCTGTGATAACCATAGAATTTTTCCCAGGTGAAATTTGGTGCAAAATACCACATGTACCAGATTTAAGTTGGGGAAGTAAAGGCGGCTGGGCGTTGTGCTAACAACACAATCCCTTCATATACCGCGGTTATAGAACGAGATGAATAATACATTTCATCTTCCTCTGAGGCCTTCTAAAGCTAAGGGAACTTTTCTTTTAATTAAATCAGTATTTTGTATAACTTATTTAAATTATAATATAATTATATTCAACTGGTAACATGTTTTTTTTTATTAAGTATTTTGTGTTTATATCATTTTTTAAAATGTATAAATTATAAAAATAAATATGTCATATAAAAGACCAGCAACCTTTTAAGGAGTTTTTGTTTTGTTTCTTAATAATTTTAATTTCTACACAAGGTCCAAACCTTTTTATAATGTAAACTGTCTGAATACTTAAAAATTGTTTTTATTTTATTTTATAGAGTTTATAAATTCTAATTCATTGAAGAAATGATGTTACTCGGTATATCTAAAGTTACAAATTCAGTCCTGCTTTATTTGATTTTATTTTATAATGATCAAGTTTGCCTTTCAGAGGCTGACACCTGTTTGTTATTTCAAAACAATTTACCTACAAGTTTGTTTAAAAAATGACATCTTATAAAGAAAGAATAATAATATACCATTAAAAATATAAACATTAAAGCTACCGTAATTTTTTTCTGTATGTCACAGATCCACATAGTATTTAAAATCAGCACCTATAAATATAGTTGATTCTTAGTTGTTGAACAAGTGTTAAAAGTCTTGAACAAATCACCATATATTAAAAAAAGAAAAATAATTTTTAAAAAACGACCTTGTAGCCCCCCCCCCTCCTCTCAATGGTTTTTAATCACCTTTCTTCATAAAATAGTAAATGCCATGATTTTAAGACATGTTATCGTCCATGCATAAAACTACTATAAATAACATTGATGCACTGCGTCTCAGAGCATATTTTAAGGAATCCTCATTGGGCTTTGTTAGAACATAAACATACACACACACACATATAAACACCAGTAAATAGACACAATGTAGAAAGTAGCTTTAAAACATAGTTTTCTCCAAAAAAAAGTACGAAATGAGCATAGATCAGCTGTTGTCAACCGTTTTCGCAAGTTTACCCCAAAGGTTGCTAAAGTATGTCCGCGGGTACCTATCATTAGTAAATTTGCGAACAAATGTACTCACTTATACAATGAGAAATGTACTCACTTATACAATGAGAAATGTACTCACTTATACAATGAGAAATGTACTCACTTATACAATGACAAATGTACTCACTTATACAATGAGAAATGTACTCACTTATACAATGAGAAATGTACTCACTTATACAATGAGAAATGTACTCACTTATACAATGACAAATGTACTCACTTATACAATGAGAAATCTACTCACTTATACAATGAGAAATCTACTCACTTATATAATGAGATAATAAATGTACTCACTTATACAATGAGATAATAAATGTACTCACGTATACAATGAGATAATAAATGTACTCGCTTACAGGCTTGTGGAGCCGCCAATTTTTTTTCCGGCTCCGGCTCCCACAAATTTGACGGCTCCGGCTCCCTATTAAGATAGTATCATACGAGACAAAATTTTTTGCAATTGCGCCGCGCAAACATGCCGCTGATAAAAAGGTATGCAAATTTTGCCGCGTTCACCCCCATAGTCAGGAACTTGAAAACAAACCATTTCAGTGCATCCAGAATTATATCATTATTTTCGACCGAGGTTTCACCAGTCGCCATTTTCATAAGTAATAAAAAATTATTTCAATGATCAAATTAGCAAATAGTAAAATGATACATTATTTAAAATATTTTAAAGACTTCAGTATTTATATTTATTGTTTATAAATTCGAAGTGACTATTCGGACCCGGGTACCAATAAACTCCGATTTTTATTCGGACCCCGTCCCAATGAAGCCTGATTGTTATTCGGACCCGTAGCAAATATGGACTTAGCTTAGCTATACATAAACTTTATTATCGTTTTTTGTTTATTTTTTTTATAATTGTTTGTGTGAGTCTGTTTGTGTGTTCGTATTTGGGTGTGTATATGTGTGTTTGTGTTTTTGTATGTTCGTGTGTGTGCTTATGTGTTTGTGTATGTTTGTAAGTCTGTTATTGTATCTTTTTACGTGCGTGTGTGTCTGCTTGTGTTTATGTGAGTGTTTGTGTGTGTTCAGTGTTTGTGTATGTGTGTGGAAAAAAAACTTGTGTATTAATAAGAGAGACACATAGATATTTTTATCTTGTCTGTCCTCATGAATCTTTTCGAGATAATTGATGAGTAATGATTATGAAATCATTTCATCCAGAAAAAAATATACATAATTAAGAAACGATTATTTTTATTACTGACCAATGAACGCTTTCATCTTAAAAATCGTTAAGAATAAAAGACATACTGCAGTTATAAAAAAACAGATATAATGAAATTATTACCAGCTAGATGCATGAGTTTATTAGCCTATTTAGTATATCAGTTTTCTTTTAATAATTAGATAACGTTTACAAAACGTACATCTTCGTGATGTTCTATAATTATAATTTTGCACCGCTTCTAGGAATGTCATGCTTCACCAACACATTGTCAGAATCCTTCCAACTACGCAGAATCTCTGACGTTGTAATAAAATTCAGCTTCATTTAAGAAAAGATATATACCTATGTACTTTTATATATTGTGTTATAGCGTAAAATTTTATTTATTTGTAGTATAAATATATATTTACGTTTGTTACTGACTTTTAAAAGCCAAGTGTAAATCTATCAAATGAAGTCTTTTAAAACTAAATTTCACATTGACTAATCTTATTTACCTGGATCATTCTACTTTTTTTAATACTATTGAATTATATCTGAAATAGTTTTTCTTGTTATCATATTTTCTTTACCGTACAGGTAATATTGCCACTTCCCAATCAATTGTTTACTAAGTTCAAGAAATATTGGAGAATGCCATCATCATGTTGTCTATAATCAAATCGATTTATAACATTGATACAAATAGGCTCTACTATAACTATTATGTTTGATATAAATTTTGATAAACTGGTATATGTGCTGCATTTCTGCATCGTTCCTATTTATTATCTGGGAGTTACCGTTCTAATAAATAGCCAAACTTGCCGGATGCCTAGGCCAGGGGCGCAACCAGTATGTTGGAGTTGGTAGGGTCCAAAAAATAGTGAAGATGAAAATTGGTAAGTCTGCCCCCAAAGTATGGTAGGGTCGAAAACTAGTGGCTTGATTTTCGGTAGGGTCCGGACCCGCGTGACTCGTACATCAGTTGCGCCCATGGCCTAGCCATCCCCTAACACAAACACACAACTTCTAACGCACCGGTTAGCTCTTATTTTTTTTTTGCCTGTGTATTGTACTATTCGCTGTACGAGTGGCTGACTTAGAAGGACTCGTATTTGTATTTTTCCATTGCCGCAGCGTTCCACAGATGACAAAACGTACAACAAGTAAAGATACAAACAAACAAGTCGTGTAGAATAATATGTACAACTTTATTATACAAAGGCACCTGTCCTAAACAGGATCTGGTGTCTTACAAACGTACAAAATGTAAATCAAAAGAAACGTGAATAAGTACGTTTTTATCTTTCTCTCTTTCTTACGTCGATCGTTCTCATCGAGAATCCTAGTCAAATGTCATTTGACTCGTCAGGGCCCGTCCCGTGAGTAGAGATGTCGAGCAGGGGGCCCACTCATGTCTTTCCCAGCCCGCGGAGAGAGCGTAACGATCAAACCTCCGAATGTATGCATCAATGTTGTCCGTCTCGTCCAGTTTGGGTAGTTTTGGTTTCGTAACAGTCTGAGTGCTGTGGGTCGGGCTTGCCGTCCCCATTTCTCACTCTAACTGCGCTAGGGCCACATCTTTATCTGCTGCTACTTTTGCTAACTTTTTGCCCGATTATATTCTAGCTAACTCCACCTCTTTATCCCTTTCATGCTTAGTAAGTTAAGCCGATGCTTCCCTATACCTATCCTGTTGTGCGCGCTTTATGGCAGTATTTACATCACACCCTATGTCTATGAAATACTGAACATATTCCTCCATAAACTTCATGGTTGATAGGATTGGTACGAACCTAAGAGAAGTAAAATGTTTACCAAACTAAACCTCCCCGTACATTTCAACCAACAGTTAAAGTGCTCACTAGTTACCACGATTAAAAGAGGTTCAATTTTCGCCGATAACACAAAGTCTCAGGCGGGTCCTTTGACTGTTTCCCGTCCTCCGTAGTCCCCGTCCTTGTTGACTTCTGTACTTTCACTTCAGGGATGATGCATGTGAGTAAGAGAAGCGCTTATGTGCTCACGGTTTTACAAAGACCTAGTCCGACGTAAGACATGTTTACTGAAGACTTGTGGACTTCTTCTGTACTTTCACTTTAGAAACGATGTACGTGAATAAGAGAAGCGCTTATGTGCTCACTGTTTCACAAAGACCTAGTCCGATGTAGGGCTGGTTTGTTTTACTGTCAATAAAAATATTCTTAGATTCGTCTGGTTTAAAAATGTCTTCATTTTTAAATTGACCTATAAATGACTGTCAAATCTTTTTTTTGTTTACATATCACTAAAAGGCTTAATTATATAGGTAGCTGAGTAAATTTGGTAGTGTGCGTGCTGCAGATTGCGGGTTTAACTCCATAACGTGTCCAGTCTTAAATTTTTCTCACATGGTGGGTGGGGGTGAAATAAAGGCACTACAAAACTACACACAACAACGCGTCATTTAGGGCGATAGTTCAATAGCCCGATTAAACGGTTGTGTATTACGGGCTCGATTAGGGTGGCTGAGTGTCGCTTTGGTAGCGAGCCGGATCTTTGTGTTGTAGCTCGACCTGCATGCTGTGGGTTATGAATTCGACTCCCAGAGTGTCCAGTCACCTATGTCTCCCGTGGTGCCTCCATGGCCATTGCACTGTCGGCTATGGGTGGGATGAAAAACAGTCCCAAAAGTGGTTTATAGGAACAAAGAGATTTTGTCTCTTTCTTACAAGGGCTTCATACGGGTTCTATTGTTACATACCTATGTGTATTCCATGTAGTGTTGTTTTCATTGACGAAAACTAAAACTAAAACCTTCGTTGACGAAAATGTTGACTTTTCGTCAACGAGAACTTTAAAACTAAAACTAAAATTAGCAGCAAGACTAAAACTAGACGAAAACTGAAATTATTACAGAAAAAACGAAATAAAAACTAAAACTAAAATATAGTGTTGCTTTCGTTCACGAAAACTAAAACTAAAACCTTCGTTAACGAAAATGTTGACTTTTCGTCAACGAGAACTAAAACTAAAACTAAAATTAGAAGCAAGACTAAAACTAGACGAAAACTAAAATTATTACAGAAAAAACGAAATAAAAACTGAAACTAAAATATGACCTGGGACTAAAACAACACTAATTCCATGGTGAATCCATGACAATTGAGCTATAGGATACGCTGATAATAAAAGAAGGGCACTGTTTATTGGATCTAAAGAGATAAGAATATCATCATTTCGCGGAAAACAAAAATTGTAAATTTCAAATACTGTTTTGGCGTAAAGATAGTAATTCATGGTTTTCTTATAATTAATGTATTCATTGAAAAAAAATTCCACAAAACTGCACTCTTGACTTGATAGAAATCATATGTAATATTTACTCCACTTGAGTCTAATGTAGTCATGTCATGTTCTTAACTAGGATACATCTTACAAGCATATGTGATCAAACTTATTTGATATGTTGTGGATCTTCCTGTAGATTCATCGTCTGTCTGTATTCAATTCTAGTATATTGTGATAATCAACAATAAATAGAACCCGTAAATAGTACATCTGCAACTGCCTGCATGTTCTCCACAGATAGGTAAAACATATATAGATAAAAAGATTTAACGTGGTTATGCCTCTGTATTTAAGTAAGTGAAGTAGACAATGCGACATTAAGAAATGTAGCTTACCCGTATTGTTTATTCGTTACCATCTTTCCTCTCTATCAATGTAACGTTTTAACGTGATTCCTTTTGGTTAACGTAGGTGCGTACTTCCAGAACTTTTTAATGTTCTCCACCCAACAATGTCTGCCCGCCCAAATTTTCTTAAAATATCCTCGGATAATTTAAAGCAAAAAGAACATTCTAAATCAATAGAATCGATTAACAATTTAAGAGTCTTACGAATAATTCATTCCGAAATCAATCATTCAATGTAAGACCGCACTGATTACTTTAATGAGAAACAATTGCTTACTGTATGCCTAATATATATGTGTATACATTCGTGTACAATAATACAGATGACATATAATATAAATAACTTCAAGTTGCAAGATTGCAGCAAAACCAGTTTTATATTCTTGATCGTATCAAATGGAAGCATAATAGCATATTTTTAGATCTGACAATCAGAGACTTAGTAGGCCTAGCTTTGTGGTAGTTTTTAGATCGCTTACCATGAAATTTATGATTATTCAGTGAATTACATAACATTTATTTATTTATGAGTAATCAACACGTGCAGATTTCGTTGACTACCAATAAGTTCGTCTGGTGACCTGCGGAGGGGGGGGGAGGAATCATCAATATACTTGTAATAATTAATTATTGTATTATCGATATTGTTTTCTGCTTAAAATATTTAACTGGCCACTTTTTAACTAATTTTATGTAAATTGTGTGTAAATTGATCAATGCCCCTGTAAAGATGAAGTGTTTGTATATCAATCCTATATCTAAACTGAAAATACATTTCGGACAGCTTATTACTGTCTTTTTTTTACATTCTACACCTCAGCCAAAGTGCTTTGACTACGAAACCACATGAACTATCTGCGCAAATGAGAGAGCTATCGACTGATTAGCTATTTTTATATTTATTGGGAATTCTTTTTTTTTAATACGAAAAATTGGCAATCAATATAAATATACTTCCTAGTTCTAAAGCCAAAACAATATCAGATTAGTATTTAGACAGTCGATGTAGTTCTGTAAGTAAAATGTTTGAATTCTAATTATGTTTTATTTATAAAGACATTGTAATTATAGTAAAAATTCCTCATGCAATTTGTTATTTACATCTTTTTACTTTTTCCTTATACTTACTTTAATAGTGTTTCAGTTTATATCATTTGTCTTTTTTGGTGTTCATTTTTAGAACTTTCCAGAATATATGTTAAAAATACTACTAAAAAATTACGTTTTACTTTGTCTATTTTTCGTTTTATTAAATTCAAAGTTTAAAAAGACAAACAGTAAATAAGCAATAAATGTTTAATTTAGAGCAAGTTAGCTTATAACACATATTGATTATATCATTGTATTTGAAAGGTGTTTAATTTAAAGCTGTAGTTCAGATGACTTACAAAACATTTACGGTCATGGTCGACGACCTATCAATCAATCACCCTTAAACGAAGAGGAGGATTAAGACCGATTACTTCAGGTTCAGTCACATACTGGTAAATAGTATAATAAAGCATATTTGAACTTCAAAACTGTAAGTCTGTATGTTCGTCACCTATTCTACTCTTCATGCACAGATTACGTTAAATGTCATGAAATTATATTATTAAACTTAAGTTGTACAAACTGTTATATATATTTATACTTTCATCGCCTAAGAAATTCAAGATCTTTAAATATTGAAATCATTGTCTGTCAATTCCTCCATTGTTGTTTATATTTGTAATTCGTTTATATGTGTGCTTGCCTCAGAATATAAATAATAAAGAGAGCGCATCACTGTTTAAATAGTCCTACAATCATGAATTTTTTTTTCTTTTCTTAAATAAAAAGAAACCTTTTTTTAAAAAAAAATATGTTTTTATAAAAATGCACTGAAAATAAAAATAATTTGTGATATCAAAAGTTATAAGCGTTGGCGCCCATCCAGCTTTATAGATTATTTATTTGCTCCTACTTATCAACTAATGTACGATGTTTATTTAGTTCATTATATTAAATTCACCCACATATTATATATGTTATAGATAGCGTGCATCGCTATATAAATCGTCCTCAGTTTTATGTTAAAAACTCTCACGCCATTTGTTTATTATTCGCTTTTGTTTGAAATGACACTCTCCATTCAAAAAACCCTCAGAACTATTTACACCTCTTTGTTTTGTTTTTTGCAAGACATGAAATATGAATAAAAAAAAAGCTTTCAATTTGCTTTATAAATATAAAAAGCAATAATATATTATTAAATTCATGAGTTTTTAGGAGCTTCATATAAATATATATATATATTAAACATTTCTATTCATTGAATGGACCGATGAATTTAAAATATCATTAATGGAGGCGATGAAAATATTGTTTCAACACGAGGCTTGAGCGATGTGTATAAAATAATCATATCTAACATGTTAAATCACCCAAGCTTTGCATTTTAGTAATGATATTATGCATACATATTTGTAAGAAATGAACATTTCATCCTTACAGAAACTTGACAAAAACAATAATTTATAACATATTTTCTATGTATATATGTGGATTATTTATGTTTATATATATATATATATATATATATATATATATATATATATATACTATTTGTAGTGTTATTATCTTCCTTAAACTCTGATAAAAAGGATACGGAAACGAATTGCTTTTATACATAAATATATATTTCAAAAATTCTTCTAGCTAGCTAGATTCAGAAATGTATTTATAAAATAAAAAAAAAAAACTAATATGAAAGAAAAATTAAGTTTTGTCTTACCCACTTTGTGCGGTGTATGTAATGAGGTTGTGTGTGTGTTTGTGCGTGCGTGCGTGTGTGTGTGTGAGAGAGGATGAGTGGATAGAAGTTAATGAAATAGAGCTTTCACTGTTTACTATCAAAGATTAGGTTATTTTATTGAAAAGGGTTTCTTTCGTTTTTCTTGTTATTTATCATTATAAATCGAATAATGAATATATTTTGTCACTTTCTTTTTTTTTACTTTTAGTTTCTGACAACGTGGTCGAAAAAAAAAGAAGCAAAGACATTGTATTTCATTGTATTTCATATATATACAGTTTCCTAAATATATATATATATATATCTATATATATATATATATATATATACATATATATATATGATCACCATAAACAATTCTATGTCAAATAAAACCTAATAATGGAGTATGAAATAAGGCGCGTGGCAACTTTCGTAAACTATCCCTGTAATACTTGTACTTCTGCATTAGAATTAGCCAGGGAAGGTTTCATATACATAGACAAGGGGGAAAGTGGTGACATTAAGTGCTTTTGTTGTGGAGTGATAATGAACAGTTTGATCCCATTGGAAGAAGTTAAACATTTACACGAACATATTTCTTCCCATTGTCCTATGATTAGTGGACGAAATTGCTCTAATGTTATGTGGAATGAAGAATCCTATCCCAGTTTAGCGGATGACAGAAATGAAAAAGACAGAAGCAGCAATAGTTGGAACTCTGTTTCAGTGAATACCCCAAAAGAAATTGAAAGAATCACTAAAACAAGTGTTTCATTAGCCAGCTTAAACAGTAACGAAAGCAAAGAGAATATTCAAAATTCTTTTAACACTCAATCTACTGTTTCAGAAATGCACTTATTTTCAAATAGTGCTGATAGATTCTCAGGAAATATTAGTCAGAATCATGTTTTGATGACAGACTCCTCAGAAACAGAAAAACGTCATACCATTCCTGCAGTTCAGAATGAAACGTCTACTTTGAATCAATCTGCGTTTGCCCCACAAGTGGCCTCCATTGAAACTTCAAACTTGTTTGCTACTACAACCGAAGCTTCCGACACACTTGTGGCTTCATCGTCTATGCCCAATCCCAGTGCAACACTTTCAGTTCCTATTCATTCTGCGAACATCAATAGCGGTGGAGCTGGGCCAACATATTCTCAGCTCGGCATCATCACAGAAAGGCCTAAAAGACCGGAGTACGCACTAAAACAGGAGCGACTAGAGACTTTCACCAAATGGCCCAGGGATCACCACCTATCAGAGGATGACCTGGCCGAGGCAGGATTTTACTATGCAGGTTTGTTATATCTGTCTGTATTCTCTATTTCTCCTGTTCCCATCTCTTTCTATTATTCAAACTTTCTTTCTCTCTTTTATCAGTACTCGTAAATCGTGACATAAAAACTTTGCAAGTAACGTCCTTCTTAATTTAGGTAATTTTGTTGAAGTGCTTGTAATTTTTTTGCGATTTGATGTAGATTACGGGGATTGTGATAGGTGTTTTAACTGTGGTATAGGCCTCCGAAACTGGGAGGATGAAGATGACGTCTGGATTGAACATGCCAGATGGTTCTCACGTTGTACCTACGTAAGAGGGAAACTCGGACAAATCGTTATTGATATGGTACAGGATCTATGCAAGCAGTTTGAGCAGGTAAACGGAAATATTACTATTACAATTACTTTTTTTTTCGAATTTCACATATTTTTTTTTCCTTTTTGTATTTTAGTAATAAATACATAATAGAACATTGCAAATCGCATTTAATAAATTTGATTTATCTTTTTACAAATTAAAATAATAATTTTGTTGTTTTTTTTAATAAATTATTTCTTTGTTTAGATTTCAATGAAAATGGTAACTGACAAGCTCGGAGACCCTTTAGTTCTCAGTAAGAATATTAGCAAATTATTCCATTAGGAAACATTTATACTGTAACACTTAGGTGGAGGGTGAGAAATAGAGCGAGACTTTCTAAAAAAAAGGATTAACTAACTAATTAATTTATGGTTTGTCTATAAGATCACAAAAACTTAAATCTTTCAATTTCGGATCAGATTTTTGAATTAAACATACAATTTTTTTTTATTTAACATGTTTTAAAAAAAAATGAAAAACAAAAACAATTGAGATAATATTAAACAGTTGTTTTGTCTATTATAAATATCATTTAAAGCTATGAAAATATTTGTTTATTGATATATTATCCCTCCAGTAGATACAATCATGCATTACAGAGTTAAAACTATGCAATATTACTACAATGGTTTTTGTTTTTCAGATAGTGGCGAATCCAGTTTGGAGAGAGATCCTGCCGTAAATACAATGGATGAATATTGCTACGGAGAAAAATACCCGCTCTAGAGAAAACTACTTAATTAAAAGGAAAATTTAATTACATGGTATATCTACCATATTAAGTCTTACAATTTAACTCTTCTGTGATAATTTTATAAATGAATAATTTTTTATTTAAAAAAACGGTTTAGGGTTAAAAATATGAGAGCAGGTCACACTATTAAAGCTCGTACGTAAATATTTATATTTGATTGCTTTTTTAGATATTCCTTTCGGTGGTATGTATTACAGTTAAAAACTGCAACAGGAAATAAGGGATAATCGAGTTAGGGTTCAGTCACAAAATGTGTCAAATAACTTAATTAAAAAAAATAATATTTTAGATAAGATTAGTAGCAATTAATTGACTTTGAAAAATGTTAATTCATGGACTCGAAATTATTAAAATATTATAGTTAAATATAATCCACGTGCAGGTCTTTTTAAAATCCCGCAAACCCACAGAAATGTGAAACTAATGAAAAGCTTTCTTGAAATGTTAAATACCCAATCATGTTCCAGAGTATATTTCATGTGAATTTTTATAAAATAACTCTTTCTAGAATGAGATACAAGTAACTGAAGTGAAAGATATGTTAACTTTGTTGATATTAAAAACGATTTTAAAAATATACAAATGTAGAATTATAACAAAATAAACATTTAAAAAAATTATGATAGATTTGAAGCTAGAAATGTTTATCTCATGGATTAGAGTATTGCATTTTAGAAAAGTATGTTTTGTTTTTTTTTTTGGGGGGGGGGGCAAAATTTTAATGTATAAGCAATCACTGTTGCTATTTTCGCACAAAAAATTCAGTCAAACAGAGTAAAAGCACTCAGGGAAATTTTCATCTTTTTTTCTAAACACATATTTTTCTATATTTGATTCTTTAAAAAAAGATGTAGTAAAGATTTATAAATATCAGTGTTCGAATTAAGAAAAAACCAATGCCGGGGGAGAAAAGAAATTCTGCAGACCCGGGGCTAAATGTCTTATGGTTTCATCCCCGGCAGGGACATATTATCTGATGCAGAGCCGGGGGTTGACAGTTCTCAGTGCCGGGGGATATCAACGGGCGTAAATCGAGCCCTGATTATAATCAAGCCTTTCTCTATTTGTTTTATATCAGTGTTGTTCGCTGCTTCAATATATGAAACCCGACATGTAATATGATTTAGCTGTATAAACATGGAGCCTTAAATATTTATAAATGACCATGATCTTTGAAACTGTTATTAAATCACGCAAAAATGTTTCCAGTCAAATTTGAAAGCTAAAATTGTTGTGACAATTTGCATACACGGGGTACTTGGTATTTGTAGTTAAAAGAATATTTTCTAGAGTTCTGTAAGCTCATTATTAAAATAATTGTACTGGCACTTGCACTTTGGGTACAGTGTAGGTACAATCTTATACTTTCAGTTAAAAAACGTGAATAATTTAACTTGTACTCGTACCTGCACGTTGGGTGCTTGTACTCGTAATTGTACTTGCATGGTCATTACTTGGCATATCTGTAGTAATTTGAACTTGCCTATTGACGGCATTTTAAGATTTCAAGAAATTCTTCAAGTCTCTTAGTTAAGCTGTGTTCTTAAATGAAACTAATGAAGCCATCTCTTCTAGTATTCTTCTTCATCAACACCACATATACATTTATAGTAAATTGGATTAATAGCTCAGCAAATGGTAGCAAATAACCTAAATGATTATATCACCTAGTAGCCTTTTAAGAGTGAAATACTTAAGCCCATCACATATGTTAATAAGGACGAGGGTTAGGAAAAAGAATGGGTTGGTGTTAGTTGATGATAGTTTCATATCTAGCTAAATATTATAACTGTGTTTATTTTATTTTATTTATTTTTATAATTTACTTAAATTCAAAAATCAAATGTATGATTAATTTCCAGGAGAAGAAATAAGAGGCTTGAAGGAACTGCGTCAACAGACAGTCTGTTAAATGTAATTTAGACCAGGAAGTAGCTGTAGTGTTTCTACCGTGTGGTCACTTGATGTCCTGCACAGAATGTGCTACTGCTACGAAGGACTGTCCTGTCTGCAGGGCGAATGTAAAAGGAAGCGTTCGGGCCTTTATAAGCTCATTTCGTTTAAGCCGTATTAACCCATAATTGTGCAAAGATTCCAAATATTCAAAACAATCAATGAATATAATACAAACTGTGAATCACACGATAAGATAATATTTTAGTAAGTATACTTTACTAGTCTTATCTATTGTTTATTAAAACAATTTAAAATATTTGGCATATGGCACAGGTAACTATTTCTTTGTTCACTATTATTGACCTATATAAGATTATGTTATTCAGTTCTTCAATAGTAAGCCTACATATACATTGTGTAGTAGTATAAGACTTAGGATTCCAGAGCCTGTTCAGAAATTACTCAATCGTGCACTTTGAGATTAATAATCCATACTTTAATAACAAATTATTTCATGTTTTATATATTGAATTATTGGGCTAAAATAATTATTCTTGTATTATTTTACATCGTATTTCTTTTTATTTATCTGAATTATAAAGATTGACTTTACGCTACTTGTTTTGAAAATGTGTACATTTTTTGGTTACGATTAACATAAGTATAACCATATATTTATATTACCATATATATTCCTATCTTATAATAGTTCATTTTAAACGTTTACGATTGCCGACACACTAAGCAACAGCGTTTAAAATAATTATTTATGTTAATCTTCACTAAACTGGCGCATCTTACTGTAGCGTCTAAAATTAGTCATTTACGTGTTTCTATTTATAACTCAACCCATATCGTGAACCTATTTTTAACACAAAACACTGTTGCATCAGAATTTCAAAGACTATGTGACGTCAGAATTTATATTTTAGGGCAGGATCGCCAATTGTGCTACGGTGATTTTAATATGCTCACCATATATGTATAGTTAGTTTAATAAGACTAATATATAAAACAAAACTCAGTGCAGTAAACAATCTAACAAATACCTTAATCTAATATAATAATAGCCATTTGGGTTCTGCGTTAAATCGAAAGTAAAGAATTCATACAACAGTATTCCAGTTTAAAATACAGTCATGAAAAAATCGGATCTGCCCGAAACCAATAATAACCTACCCTAAGGGGATATCACACTATGCAAAGGTTTTGTAAGGGTGCAGCTAGTACAACTATAATACAACTTTGCTTATTTAACTATCTCCTTACTACTTCTACTATAACAGACTACTTCTAGCTATTAGGACTGTCTACAGCGAACTAACTACGTCTATCTACTAAGCCTGTCAGCATTATATTCTACGACATCTCTTTCTCATCTCATGTCTTAACTTATTCTAACCTAACTTTATAAAGGTCGGGGGGGGGGGGTAGTAGATGTGATCACACTCTATATGCATGTGTCATTACGTACAACAAAGTAAATTGGGAGCTTGTCTTGATTAAGACATTGGGTTACATAACATGGTCACTAAGATGGGTCACTCGTTTGGGAAGGGGAAAAGTTTCTCCTGTCGGTGTAGATAGGGGGCAGTGAAGGTGGGGGGGGGGGTAAATTCTAAACGCTACAAACACAAACATCTAGATAGATAGATAGTTGCTAAGTTATTCCCTTAGTATTCAAATATAGCAAATGACTATGATAACATATTATCTATGTCCTACTGAGTATTGCGGTTCTAATGATTCAGTGCCGGTGATCTAGGCCAGTGCTTCTTAAAGTGGTGGGTCGCGGCCCCCTAGGGGGCCGTGGACTGTCCGGAGGGGGGCCGTGAAATTTCGAAAAATTATTAATTTAAGCAATTTAAACCAAAAAAAAAAAATATGGGGCCGCGACATATTGATTGGCGTTCCAAAGGGGGGGGGGGGGCTGTGACTTCAAAAAGTTTGAGAAGCAATGTTCTAGGCTATAATACATAGCATGCAATATAATTATCCCAATAAATAGGAGCACCAATTAATGCCAGTCGCATAATATTTTTTTTTATTTTTCAAAAGATCTAAAAATTGACTTGTATTACTATTTGTGTTTAGACGTTATTTGTACTTGTTACGTTATTATTTTCAAATATGTAACGTTATTATATCTTATACTTTACAAGGCGTAGGATCGCCAAATACGTTACGTACACACTTCTCTAATACATATATATCAACAGCAACACTGGTATATAAACTCAAAGATCCAACTTTAATTGCTTCTAAACATAGATGAATATATATGTATATATAATATAAGTCCTTTGTCTAATGATGTCTACTTAAACAAATGTCACTACAAGTTTACAACTAACTCTTAGAATCTTAGAACTATCTACACTACTCTAACTACGTCTACTCTATGACTGTCAGCACCTTACTAACTCAACTACTGCTATTCACGTATTTATAAGGTCGGGGCGAATACGTTGGTGCAACGTTTGGGGAGGGGGGGGGGAAACGACGATGTCTGTCACCGAAACGTTTGGGGGGGGGGAGGAAGAACGTCAGTGAAACGATTGGGGGAAAGGCGACGTCGATGAAACGAATCTACACAAACATAGCGGCTGGAACCTTGACTCTGTGGTAAACTGGGGTTTGTGGGGGAGAAGGGCAATTCTACACGTCATATATATATATATATATATATATATATATATATATATATATATATTTCCAAATAGAGTTTCACTTTAACTTACATTTCAGACACACACATAAAAGTTCCCTTAAACCTTAAAGGGCTCCTCGGATCTCAGTGGGGAAGATGAAATGTAGAACTCACCTGTTTCAGTAAACTCGGCATGTAAAGGGATTGTGAGGTTATAGCTCAGTTGCATTTACTCAAAGCTGGCGGAACCTTCACCTAGACGTGAAAAAATCCCAATGTTCTTACTGATATTCGAACCCGGGACCTTCCGGTCGATATATATACTTACTATATATACTTACTATATTGTCTCTTATAAAAAACAGTACGATTTGAAAAAAAAATATTATTATCTCATAAATGTACATACTGTTGACAAAGAAGTTAAAATTATATCTGTAAAGCAACGGCCTAATTTCTTTCATTTTAATTGATAAAACCAGCATATTTACATTACTATATTTAAGAAAAAAATTGGGGCCTACAAGTAACAGTAAAAATAAAATTCAAAAAGCTGAGTGAGCATTTCATTTTATTAATGGAAATAAATTAATTGTAGTATTAACTTGAATATATTTATGAAGTGCAATATTAACTTAAAAGAATAAACTCAAATTCAGAGATAATCCGCTATTAATTTTGAAAAACGGTATGTCCCAAATTGTGTCATTGTTTAAAAATTCAGGTGAGGATTTATTAAACCTATTGAGTTCGTTATCTCTATATCTCCAGAGTAGACGTAGGCAAACTAATTCCCATGAGTCATCTAACGGGCTGTTTAATCTGGCCCTTGCTCTCTTCGTTCACATCAATGATGTTTACATCTAATATATTTATGCCATTGATCCGGTCTTTCTGTCAAATAAAAAAATACAATATGATCCGCGTTAAAAAAAAAGTTTGCACAACCATTATCAAGAGTAAAAATAATGTAGGCCTAAGTCTCTTCTTTAAGTTGGTTAATCATAAAATAAAATTGTTTCAGACATTTCGTATATTTGCAGTTGTGATTTAGCTTGCATCGAGATGCAAACTGGTAGATAAAAGTTAGGCGATCCATCACTGAGTACCGGCACCTGTTTATTTTACAAAAAAAAAACATTGAGTACAATAGATTAATTGATTATTTTTATTATTGGCGAATATTATTTATCATGCTACCAAGATATTTACCTATTGAAATAAATGTGTTTTAAATTCTACACTTTTAAAAACACATTTTATATGGCATAATTTATTTTGAATCCTATTATATTAAAAATCACTTTTTGTCCAGTTAAAGTACAGTGATCTCCCATTTAAGTTACTCAGATTGCTTCAGCGATGCTTTTGTTATGTTGAGATTTCGTATTGTGAAACCCCTAATTCCAATAGATTTTTTTTTTACAGTAAAATGTTTTCACGTGGGTCGCTCGCGATCAAAAACAAAATTAATAAATCGAAAACTGAGAATGAAAAGTTGTGATTACAACTCTTTCTTTTTTATATATACTGTACTCAAAGAGTGGGTATGGTAATTGGCAAAATTAAAAAGTAAATTCATATATAAAATTAATGACGCATTTTTTTTTCATTTTTTTCTATACAGTTGAGTCGCGAAAACAAAGCGATAAGAAACGTGAAATTTCAGAACCACTGATTTTATTAATTTCGCTTACTTTTTAGAACCTCTGTACACATTTTTTTTATTTTTTAGTGCATTTAAATAGATAATTTTTACTTTTAGGTATATTTAAATACTTGCTTTACATTTTAGTGCATTATAATATATATTTCGCTTTTTAGTACATTTTAATATTTGTTAAGTTTTTAGTGCATTTTAATATAGGTTTCACATTTTAGTTCGTTTTTTACATGTTTTACTGTTTAGTGCATTTTAATGTTTGTTTTAGTTTTTAGTGCATTTGACTACAGAGTGTACATTTTAGTCGCTTTTAATGTTTTACTTTTTAGTGCATTTTGATTCAGGTTTTACTTTTTAATGTATTTCAATATTCTAATAAAAGCTTATTTTATTCTTGTTTCTTTTTTCTCTCCAATTCAGAAATTTATAACGCGTTTATTTGTACTCGAGTACCAACCACCCCCATCTGCGACATTTCCTCAATCAATTGTAGTCGCAAATCTTTAAAAAACAAACGTGAAGATCATTGGATGGTAAACAAATGCAAGTGTTTAGAAACTAATAGAAGCAAATTACGTTAGGTGATTATTTGATTGATTAAAAAAACTAATAACAAAAAGAGTTTCCACATTCACTCAGTCATTGAAATATTTGTTTTGATGAATAATTTATTTCACAAAAAAAAGATGTCTCTAATTGCTTGAATACTTATTCACACACTTTTATCCGTATTTATCGCACGTATATCCATTTTCTCTGTAATTCTTGCCTCGTTTAGCGCTGTTTCGTTTAGCGATGTCTTTTGTTGGAATGTATCTCCGTAATGAGTGGTGTATACATGTGTTTGTATTTCTAGTATTAGAAAATTTCCTCCCCATGAACCATTTAGAGTGAAATTTATTTATTTAGGTCTATATATACAGTCGCAGTTTTTTTTACTGCCTTTACATTTGCGTTTAAAACTTCGGTTATTCTCAGAAATAATAACTTATATTTTTTTTGTAATTAGTATCCTCTAAATAACACATCTAGGGTCATTGCTAATGTTCCCTCTATGTCACCCATGGTTCCTCCATGGCCATTGCACTATTGACTTGAAAGGGGATGTATGTGTGTTTGTGTGCTTGTGTGAGTGTATGTTTATGTGTCTGTGTATTTGGGCTTGTGTATGTGTGTAAAAAAAAACGTGAGTAGTATTTAGTCAAGTTTTAATCAAGAGAGACAAGTAGATATTTTTAACCTTACCTGACCTAATAAATCTGTTTGAGAATATTGATGGTAATTATTGCGAAATAGCAGTTGATTAAACTGAAATTAATAAATGTACATTTAATAATTATCATTGTACTTTTTTCTTTCTTTTTTTAAGACATTACGTTTACAGATTTTAGCCCTTTTTAGACTCGCCCCCCCCCCCGGGGGGGGTCAAGAATTATAAAACTAAGTTTGCTGACGTAATTAATGGATTATCCCAGTAATGATTTTAGAAAAAAGTAAACAGCTTATAATATTCCCATTAACAGAATAGTATTAAAATTGGACATAAATGGAGAGTCCCCATTTTGCTAAAAGAGACCTGAAATGGAAACTTTTTATAAGAAATGTTTTTTTTAAATTACAACGAAACTAACCGTAAGCAATTACATATTTAGAGGTGTGTGTTTATTCCATAAATATTTGCTTAAGTTAAAACGATTGTCTAAATAATGAAGGACCTAACATTTTTACGGGCATTCCCTTTTTTTATAATTACGGACCAAAAAGTTTTGTGGTGTGTTTTATTGATTGATTGTCGATAGATGGAATTTCCGATATTGTTTTACTTTCTCAAAATGTAAATAATAACTATTTCTATCAAAAAAAATCATCAAGAGTGCTGTTAAATGAATAAATTAGTTAAACTAAAGGATGACGATAATCTGTGTTTAATATTACGATTAAAATGTTTATTATTCAGCTTTTAACGTCATGAAACTATGAAATCCTAATGGAAATAAAATCAATTACGCTTTAAAAATTCACTTTATATAATGCACTAAAAAGCTCAAAATTATTCTTTGAATCAAAAAGTACTTTTAGAAATTAAAATGACTTAAAGAGAAAAGTGCAATTCTGGATTATTAGCACGTTTTATTCCACTATATTATGTCCAATTAGACAATGGTCGTTGAATTGCACCTATTTTAATGTTATAACTTTTTACAAGTCATTAGTTTTGAAGTAATGATTGACCTGCGCCCGAGTTGTTTTTTTTTTGTTTCAAATCATTACAATGTCTATAAGTTCAAAAATAAATAAAAACCTTATTCGATAAAATTAGCTCTTAAAAAGGACTAAAAAAATTACCCCTTAGATCTATAACAGTGGTTGGAAAAAATTTCTGAGTAGCGGACTTCGCCAAGTTCGTAAATTTACAGGCAGGTCGGACAAAGAGCCGATGATTGCAGTGTTTACATGTTCTTATGTATGTGCATTAAATGTAAGCATCATAACATAACAGGCCTGTGGAGTGCTTCACTTTATAACAAGTGGTGGACCTTGGGCAGTATTAGATCGTCCGTCGGGTAGGATTCGGCCATTGCTGGTCTATAACATACAAATATCTATGTAAATTATAATTATTTAAAATGTTAGTGTTTGTGCCCGCTATATATAATATATATATATATATATATATATATATATATATATATATATATATATATATATATATATATATTACTAACCATAAAAGAAAATTTATAAACTAAAATTTATTTCTACATATTTAGTTTTTTAGATTTATTTAATTCGGAACCTTTTCCATTTTTAATAAGGTTTGATTAAAAATGTGCACTTCATGGGAATTCTCTTAAAATGCAGTATTCTTCTAATTAAAATGTGTCAAGTAAGAATTATGTTCACATGACAGTTCTAAAAAATTCTTTACATCAGAATAAAAAATAATTAACAATAATTTCCTTTGTATAACAAATTAACAGGCTAGACTTGGTGTGTAACCGGAAATAAAAACAAAAAAAAATTCTGTCACAGATGAAAAAGAGTACTATCTCTTATCACTGCACCATCTTCATGTTCTTTAAATGCAGTTTCAGAATTATCTAAAAGACCAGATGTCTCTACTAATAAAACATTGCAATGAATGCATAAATCTAATTTATCTTTAAAGGCACTAATTTGTTTATAATATTACCTGCACTGTACTTACAAATATCTAAATCAATTTCATTTAATAATGATACCGAAAAATTACTTGACCATTGTAAATGAATCTAATTGTTGGCATAGTTATTTGAATACTTTTGCGGAACAAGAATCTAAAGCTTGTTCCACAAATATAAAATTTTCTCTATTATTGTTTTTATTGTCTGTTACAGTTATTAGTTTATTCAAATTAATTGTTTCTGACTCACAAATATTTTCTAATCGGTTAGCACCTGAACTTATTGTTTTATCCAGCAATTAACTTATTGAAATTTTAAAAGATAGGGAACGTATAGCAGTTGCTCAAAGGGATTTAAACCATTTGAGAGTGCATTTTTTAAACATGATCCCGGTTATATCTTCTTATGCATAAAAAATTTAACACTTTATCTACTTTAAATAGTTGTATAAGAAAATGCTTCTTTGATTGTAACACCAGTAACCAACCTGTCAAAGTGTGACTGTGTATTTAAGTGTGCGGGTGCGTACTTGCATGGGTGTATTGGTTTGTTGTGCATTCTTCGCTGCACGAATGGTCAGGGGGGAGAGAATCAGTGGTTGACTGGTGACAGAATAAGATCGCGGAATAGCCTACGTGCTTGGGTGCATGTGTGGTAAACTAATGAACATGTGTACTAGTAGCTGATGACCACCTATTTTTGAGACAGTCAGTGTAGGTCACTCGTAGGGAGAGGTGAATTAGTGCTTTAGGAGATAGCTGTGGTTGTAATGTTTTATGTTTATAATTTGTAATTTGTCATTAAAGACTTTTGTATTATATATCGAGTTCATTTTCACGTACGGAGTTTCTGTGTTATTTCTAAGCCCCTGAAGCGTGTACGTGACATGGAAATTGTTTTGATTTTTTTTAAAGTACATTTCCAACAGGAAACAAAGCTGTAATGAAAATCAAATCTCTTTAGATCATCATCTATTCATTTCAATGTAATGTAATTTTTCCCCCGATTGTGAGAATCAATAAAATCCCACATTGAATTTCCTTTTTTAAAAAAAAACTGATGTTTCACTAGCTTCATAGAAATATAGTATTCTGAGCAGAATGAGAAAATATTTGGCATGCCAAATTAACCTTACTTTTTTTACCTCTGGGTATTAAAAAATGTTTGTTGTTCCATGTTGGAACAGTTCTTATATTTCTCAAACTGTCAATTTCAAATATTTTTAAATGCATTCATTTAGCAGTCATCTGCAGACCATTGTAAACAAACTGTATTTTTTTTTTTTTGTTTAAACATTATTTCTTACATTTTTTACTAATTTTGACTTTAAACTTCATCTAACAGTTTATAATCTAAATATGTTTAAAAATATAGCATGCTTCAATAAAATAAACTAAAAGAATTGTAATTAAATTATTAATATTCATATAAAAAAATTAATACCATTTAGGATTTCTTTTTCAGTGTAAGATGGACAAGAACAAGACATCAGATAATGTCCCGTACATAATAAGAAATAATAATCAACGAATTTCTGTTTACTCCATACCTGAACTGAATTTTTCTTTAAATATTGAAAATTTCCCCATGTTTGCAACAATATTTTCACTTGAAATAAATAGACTGAGAACATTTGTAAATTACCCTATAGATGGTATTAGTCCAAGTCTTCTAGCTCGCGATGGCTTTATGTACTTGGGAAATGGTTATGAAGTTTTGTGCATATTTTGTAGACTGAAAAATTCTCAATGGAGCACTGGAGACGATGTCCATGAAATCCATAGCAGTTTGTCTCATCAATGCCCAATGATAACGGGCATAGATCTCCTTAATGTAAGTTTACATAATTATGGCACGGACAGTGAAATTATAAATAATGTGCAATACAGGAATGAAGATGTTGATCAAACTCAACAACCAACAGAAGAAGCTTTTACTCGTGAGATTGTCATTCCAGAAACAGATATAGGACATTTATCAGCGACTAACGCACCCCAATTACAAGGGACTTATGATGTTGGTCTTTCAACAATTCCGACATTGAATGAGTTTCAATCTGAGATTATAGACGAACGTAACAATGCAGCAATAGTTAGTCAAAATATAATGCCTGCTAGAGTTGATAACCCTCACCAAGTAACACCGGAAACCCTTTCTCTTGAGACTACCTCCCCAGAAACAGATGTAAATAATCAACCCACATCAGCACCAAACTTTATCATTATACATAGGACGAACGAAAATAGTGTTGCAATTACTCCCATATCGACATTGCTGCAAAATGAGGTGCAAGGGGAAAACGATACTATAGTAGATGATGAAAACGTCATGCCAGTTCTTGAGAATACGTATCAACCAGAGGAAACTCTTGCTCATGAAACTGTCATTCCAACGACTGATGTAGATAATCTAGTTGCATCAACACATAATTGCAGCAATGTACAAGGCTCTGACGATGCTAGTACTACACCTATTCCGACATCCATTGTGTCACAAGCTTCAAAGGACTCTGTAGTAGAACTTAATTTCAGACAAAAATGCAGTATTTATAATAGAGATGAAGTTAACATGTCATGTTATAATGAAGAAACTCTTGTCGAGCAACTCGATGATACGGTTGAAAGTAACAGAGATGTATTAATAGATGACATGGAATTTCAAAGCGTTGAAACTCAAACTTATGAGACAATTTCAGAACCGCCAGCAGAATTGTTAAACAGTAATGTTCATTGTCGACAAAATTCAGTAATATCTGTAGAAATACCTTTGAACAGATCAGATCTAACGTACAGTGTTGATGAATGTCATGAGATTTCTATTGAGTATTCCAAAAGTGAAGAAAAAGCAAGAATGCAGATCAACATTTCTTGCACAAAAAAATGTGCTAGCTGCAATAATCAAAACTCAACGAGCAATGAAACTAGTAAAAAAAAACCTGGCAAATTATTATCTCAAGATTTAGATGATAAGTAAGTATTTTTTTGTTATTTTGTATTATTTGAAATTTAGTGGCTAACAAAATTTTCTATGACATTAGGTTTCTTGACCCACATGCAAATAAAAAAAAAGATTTATAGAAAGAGAATAAAGGGGGCTCCCGGGTCAGGAAGAAAACATTTATTATTGAAGTTTAAGACATATAAGTATCATAGAAATGATATATGGTTTACAAGATATTTTTTTACAAAAACAAAATATTCAAATATTGATATTTCTGGGTGTAACATGCTGCCGTTTTCAAATGTATGACCTTTTTGTGGCAGAGATTTCTGAAATATTTTACACTGTTTCATATACAACTTAATTTTTTTTATAATTAAGAAAGCTTTCTTTATGGTATGACTTAGTACTTTTTTGATAATATATTAGATAAATTTGAATTGATTTGTTTTTTAATTTAGTATAGTAAATTAGCAAAAAATGCTTATTCTGAAAAGTAAAAAAAAATGACACACAAAAAAGGCTAACAAAGATCTTTAAAAACATCTGTCATTCCATACATGCACATTTTCACATTGTAAATTAGAAGTTTTATCAAAATCTGACTGGTTTTTATAGAGATTCTCTTGCCACAGCGAAGCAAATTGTCTAAAATATTTTTTTAGAGAAAAGCGACATAAACTGTATGTTTAGATTTCCCCCTTTTTTACTTTTTTTTTTAGATTTATGATCATTTAGTTTTGTAATGTATAAAATAATAGTTGTGTAATAATGCATAACACAGATTCTCCATGTTTTAATTATAAATTTAAATTTCAACCTTTACCCACTTGTAGATCCACTGTTTAAGCACATTAAATGTATTGTCTCTATAGTTGTAATTATTACATTTGGGAATATATAATTATAAACTAAAAACTAATATAATAACATATTGTTACAGACAATCTTCTTATCAGTTGAACACAAACATGTCGACCATATCAGGTAATGTTGATTTGATTTCGGCAATAATGTTTTGAAAATGATTTACTTTTATGTAGCAAATTATAAATTGGTGTCTTTATATATATATATATATATATATGTGTGTGTGTGTGTGTGTGTGTGTGTTTGTGTATTCAAAAGCTCACCTGTCTTAAAAGAATAATAATTTAATATGTAGTACAAATGTTATCTTAATTGTTGACATAAATCTTGGGTGACCGAACAGCCTTTCACAATATAAGTCGTAAATTTTGATACTTTTAAAATCAAGAGAAAATAATCGAAAAAAATTTTTTTATTAAAAAAAATGTCTACCAATGGTAAATTTATATAACAATGTAACTAAATAATAGAAAATGTGTTTTTTTTTTATTAACTTTAATTTTTTTTTAAAGAATCAGTTTGTCTCACCTATGTGTACCTATAGTCCACAAATGCTCATAGTGTAGAACAGTCTAACAAAATAAGAGTTCCTCTTGAAATTTTATGTTTTGCTGATGTTACTGCAAAAGTTCTTTTTTTTTTTTTTTAATTTTGTAAATTGCATTTGAAATATAGAAAAAAACATTTATTTCTTTTAATGTTTTTCACACACGAATGTGTTACAAAAAATAATATGCAGAAAAGTACTCATATATAATGTATCTATTTTTCATACTTGTATATTGGGGAAAAAAAATATTTTTAGCAACAAATACTCATATATTAGTTTAAATTCTATCAAAGTATATGGATTTTTTAGAGCATTTTCTAAAAAA
This sequence comes from Bulinus truncatus, assembly GCA_021962125.1. NCBI lineage: Eukaryota > Metazoa > Mollusca > Gastropoda > Planorbidae > Bulinus > Bulinus truncatus. Next base: position 320,481 of record JAGDYQ010000355.1, on the reverse strand, counting down.
AATGCTCTATTGTCCCCGTTTTGTCTGTCTGCCTGTCTGTCATCACCCTAGATCTCAACAACCATAAGTCCTAGACCCATGATGTATATATCATTTTGTAGGTCTTGGTATTTCAAAACTAATCTCAATTTGAAAAATAAGCTATGTGTGACTTATGTACAATCATTTCTCAGCGATATTTCTCGTTGAAAAAGCAACAGAAGAGCAGGCTGGACTTATCATTTCCATCTAAAGCAGAAAAAAAATGTAATTGCTATAGTAGGAAGCACTTTTAAATTGCAGTAAAATAAAGATGCGACACTATTTTACTGCCTCTCATACTAGGGATTCAGTAAACAATGCTAGGTTTCGCAAAAACTAATGGGGCCCACAAATTTCTAGAACATTAAATTTAAACTAGAAAAACATCGTAATATAAGGAAAACAATTTGAACATGTTTTATTTTTATCAATCATACTAGTAATTGTAATATCTTGAAGTAAAATAATATAATTCGATAAGTTAAGTTTTCCTACTAAACATCAAACAACACGACATTTCACACAGTAGAGAGCTGCACGGGACTGTAATTTTCAGTCACCCCACCCGTCTTCGCATAGTCTGAACCACCCCCACCTGCTCCCGTCATAGTCAATTCCACCCTCACTCGTCCCCACATATACAAACGTGTACCAGCTGAAAGAAACAGAACCTCTTGACACCATGTTTAAACTAGCTACAAACACTAACAGTAAATTACATTAAATAATCAATTTATATTTTGACGAATTAACAAGAAACTTATATTTCAGATCAAATGAATCAGCAAATTAATATTTAAAAAAAATAATGCAGTAAAGTTAGATTCCATTAAAAAATGACCGAAACAGTTATACAACATTAATTCAAACAAGGCCCCTCTAATTAAACTTCACTGACTAATCACACAATAATAATCTTTAATCCGATTGTGACATAAACAAAAAACTAATAATAATAATATATATAACACTGTATATTTCAACAATACAGTTCTAAATGAATGACTCTATATTACAATTCTTATCTACTTGACCAAACGCCTGGGATTACATCTAGTAGTCAAAAGGAGTGTCATGTCTCAAGTTCATGGTCACATATCTATATATTAGCTGCTAACGATCACTTATCTAATCTATTAAATATCATCTGTGAAAAAGGATTAAGGATTGTTGTTTTCCTCCCCGCGGGATTTCCGCTTAGTACAGACCCATCCCCACAGGGTTCCCGCAAGTTTACAAACAACCCCACGGACTATCCGTGAATGGTAGTTCCGACCAAGCGAGAAACCCTTGGACTCTGTGGGTAAACCAAAAAACCCGTCCCCGTGTTACAGAGACACGACAGACCAACGGCGTAACTGAACATGGTGGTCATACTTTTGGGGTAATTATTTTGCCATAAGCAATGTGTAACGTTGTCACCACTTTTTTGTGATTTTCGGAACTAGAATCGGACTGCATAATCAGATTGTCCCCGAATACCATTGACACAAATGTAACAAACTTAAAATAGAAATGACTTTTGCAAAAACCAATGCATGTCTACATTGTTATATAAAATCAGCAAATATTGATTTTTTTTAAAAGTACCCAATTTAATCCAGTTTAGCAGGTTGTCGTCACTTTGCTAAAAAAATATTTCTTCCATTTGATATTAAAATTGTAAAATGTTTTTTTTTTAAATTTCTTTTAGTGCCGCCTCAGAAATTTTCCGGCCTAAACGACTGCAAGTTTTGCCAAGTGGTTAAACCGGCCCAGTTTATTCACGAGCTGCGCCGCGATATTTTGATATTTACCATTGTAAATATATTGTATATATATATATATATATATTTTACAGTGGATTCCGCTTAATAGGGACACCGCTTAATTGGGACAGCCGTTTATTTGGGACAAATCTCAAAGAAACCAAACCAAGAAGCCAATAGTAAATTTGTATGTTTAATTGGGACAGCCGCTTAACTGGGATAAAAAGCCTCGGCCCCGATGTGTCCCAATTAAGCGGAATTGACTGTATATATATATATATATATATATATATATATATATATATATATGTGTGTGTGTGTGTGTCTTTAGGTGTGTGTGTTTGTGTATGTTTATGCGTGTGCTTGTGTCTATGTGTTTGTGTATGTTTGAGGAAAAAAACGTGTAATAAGCCAGGTTCTAATTAAGAGACATCTGGATATTATTATCTTATCAGTCTTACAATTTGCAATTCACCGTACATGACGTATTTAGGGCTGTTTATATTAGGCTGATATCATTGTTTGACTTGTAAAGCTTCAGATATATCCTCAACCAGAAAAAAGAGTATACAATTATATTATGTTTACAGTCCTGACTGCTTCATAGATATGAATATGTCATATATAATATCCGTATGTTAGTTGACAAGATTGTTTCGGGAATTTCACACGTAATTGGGAAACGTCTATGTCACTTCCCAGACCGTTCCTCAAACTTACGGGTATGCAATAATGAAATAAAAACCACAGAAAGAGTATTAGACTCTAGGAACATTATCAATTAGCCAAAAATAAAAATGTATGCATGCTTAGATAGACCAACAGGCAAACAGTAGATAGATAGATAGATAGATAGATAGATAGATAGATAGATAGATAGATAGATAGATAGATAGATAGATAGATAGATAGATAGATAGATAGATAGATAGATAGATAGATAGATAGATAGATAGATAGATAGATAGATAGATAGATAGATAGATAGATAGATAGATACATAGATATTACAATAAACATATTTTAAAATCTATTATGCAACTTTGCCCTCACATAACACAGCTCCTTACTCTTACCCCCCCCCCCCCGCCTTTCACCTACTATTCCCTTATATGCCTTGACCTCTGATCTTCCCAACCAAGCACAAACACACCCTACTGGTCACATCGGTCACACTCCATTCTCTCAACATTCACGACTTGACCTTTCAACCTTTCTCGATCCAACCCACGCAATCCAATTTAAACTCGCCAACCGACCCCTAACAACTATCTTTTCCTAGGGCCCCCAAAATCTACGAACGGCACTTTATGTTTATATAATTAGTTATTTTACAAAAAATACTTTTTCTTGTCAAATTTTTTTCCTGAGAAAGAATAAATTAAAAAAAAACGTGTCTTTGATTTTAACTAAAACTGGCAGTACTTGTCTAAGTCTTGGGCCACCTTGAGTATGAGATCTAAAAGGAATTAATATTTTTAGAAACCCATTTTGCAGGATGAGCAATGGTTTAAAAAAGCTTTGCTGCTACAACGTGTATTTTGTCATCGTCATGTTAGTCTGCATCAATAGGAACTTGATTGTGTTGGGCCTCATCAATGGACACCAAAAGGTGCAAGATCAGACGGCTAAACCTCAGCGCCTGCTTAAGGGCCTATCTGATGAACATCCAGGTTATAACGGGGACGACCTCGATCCTCCCCGCTCCCACCACAGTAACAATCAACATCCTCAGTCTGACAAAAGACATGCTCCTAGCTAGCATTAACGGTCACGCTGAGAGCAGTTTCGCACACAACATGGAGATTGTCATTGTCACATCTGAAGACGGTTGTATCATCAGCAGAAGATGACACCATCAAACGTAATGGACAAAGTAGACTAAACATGATGGGTGAAGTATACCAGGGTGAAGACAACGGGATATTCTGTACAGAGCTCTGATTTCATTGGAACAGTGTTTTGAGAAATAACCTGTCTGAGAGGGGGCTGTGTTATAACTCCCTTATTGCCCTCGGTAGTACGTTCTCGGGAATTCCCTACACCAGCGCACCAGATTATTTGTAATAGGGCGTGAAAGTCGTGACGTCACGATCGCCATTTTGTTTCCACACATCCGTGGAACCCATTGATAATAGCCATAGCGTCAATGTGTACTCTTATTAAATAGCTTCAAAAGATATCATATTTTTAGATATGTGTGAAAAACGCTACATAATGTGACATGTTGTAGCTGACTGATATTGTTCGAACATGAAAATGTTTTTATCAGTGTTTTATTACATTTAATGGTCGTAGAGAAGTAGACTACACTGACATGGAACCAGCTTTACACAGCATCAATGTGTATCACTTGTCTACTTGGAGAGATTATTCTATTAAGAAAAATAATGATTACTAAGTGAAGGTACGTGGATATTTCAGTAATTAGCTTTTATTAATTTATTCGAATTATTGTTAGGATGATAATATTAAGCAATGCCGACTATGATTTTAAACTGATTAAAGAATAAAATTGCACTTAACCCTACACCTCAAGTACACTCAATTTTGTAGGAGCTGAGGCAATTAGTATTTTCACTTCCATAACAAACCTTTCAGTCATTCAAACTGGAATATGGCAAGAGGGAAGTGAATGTCTTGGAGGTTCTGCTGATGGGCTGGTGAAGCCATAATTGAAGTTTTTATGAAGAGACTAAACTATTTCATGGAGAGACTATACTATAGACAATGCTTTTTATAGCCTTTATATATATTATTCAAAAATGTGTGATACTGGTACTGTACTCTTATATTTAAACAATTTCAAAATAATTATGTTAGACTGGTGTATATATTATGATTGCATGCAATGTTTCTCACCTTTATCAAGAATTTCTGTAAATTTCATTATTTGACTATTTAATAAAGACTAAAAGCGGTTTATTTTCCATACAAAAAAAAATAACATTATCTTCTAGTTCTTCTGTATTTCCAATTTTCTGCCTTTTTATTAATAAGGTATCTAATGTAATTTGCGTTTTCCTTTTGCCCTCTGTAAGAAGTTGTGGATAAGGCATCCATAACACCCTGTCTTGACTTTGAACTTCTGTCAAAATTTGGTTCATTTTCAATAAATTGGTACATAATATCTGTTTTAGTGGTCAAACTGGTTTTTAGAAACGCTGTTGAAAATTATTTTTGCTCTTCTTCAGAATCAATACTTTCAATATTGTTGTGTTCTTCTTGTTCCACTAATTCCTTAAGCTCATCATTAGAAAGACTTGCTGCTGTTTCATGCACTATTTCCTGGACATTTTCCACATTCGCCAGTTTGTTTCGCTAATTCCACTATTTCTTCCACTATTTCATTTATATCGACAGAGTGTCCAGTGTCACCGCCTTTGCTTAGGTCTGGCTAAATTTTCCCCCACATGACTTTCAAACACTTTTCTGTCACCTCATTCCAAGAAAGGTTTATGACAAAATGCTTCGGATTGTGTGAAACCTAACACTCTGCGTGCAATTTTGGGGAATCTCAAAATTCAAATAAAAGACTTTTAAACAGAAACGCTAAACGAAACAGAGTTAAGCGGGGTCTTACTGTAGTTTCAGTAATTAGTGTTGTACTTTTAATTTGTTTTCAAAGATATTACGTTTACAAATTTTAGCACATTTTTAGACCACCCCCACCCCCAGTCAACAAGTATAAAACGTTTTTCAGGCCTCCCTTTTCATCCTCTTCACCCTAAATGCTGACCTAATCGACGACGAGCTCATTGACATGGTATTATTAGAAGAGGAGCGCCATCGAATAAAAAGTAACCGGAACTGGTGCATAGAAAAAGTAGTACAACCGGAAACTTTTTATAGGAAAATTTATAGATATCTACGTAATTTAAACTATTAGAAAATTATGTTTATTTCATGAAAATGTTATTCATACACCAGTGGCATAGCGAGCTTAACTCGCGCCAGTGGAACAATACCTTTTAGCGCCACCCCCCTCCCTTTCGAAAACCATATAATATTATATTACATGTAAAATATACCATTTGGCGCCCCTTTGTGAGTATCGCACGGGGCATGATGCCCCCTTGCCTCTCCCCCCTCACTACGCCACTTGTCATACATCACATAACAAAGCCATAAACACCTTTTTTTTCTCGGGTATTCCCCTTTTTATTCAGACTACGGAAATAATGACATGTGCTGTTCAAGTTCTATAAATAGCTCTGACTAGTGTCGCCAGATATGATGATGTTGTTTAACCATTTCTCAGGCATCCAAAAGGTAAATAACAACTATTTCTATCACAATCTCATTAAAAGTGTGGTTAAATGATTTAAATTAGCTGAACTAAATGGATGACGATTATCTCTATTTAATATTATGATTATTATGATTTTAAAACGTTTTTAGCTTCATGGAATGATTAAATTCTAAATGTAAAAAAAAATAAAATAACGCTTTAAAAAATACACTTTAAATAATGCACTAAAAAGTTTTACAAAATATTCTTTGAGTCAAAAATACTAATAGACATTAGGATGACCGAGACGTAGATGCAAATCTGGATTTTATTCCACTATATTGTTTCCAGTTAGACAATGATCGTTGTAAGACACAATTGCATCATTAAAAAAAATACTCGGTCCATAACAATGGTTGGCAAACTTTTTGACTCCCGGGCCACACTAATTCTTTAATTTCGCATGCGGGCCGGACAACGAGCAGATGGATGCTGTACCGACATTAACAAAATAAAATAAAACTAGTCATCCCGCGGCGTAAAATACGCCGCCTTATTAATAAATATAATTACTGTAATTTTATTTTCAAATAAGCAATCAAATAAAATAACAGGCTGACATCTTCGGAGAAAATATATGGATGCAAAGTTGAGCTTTGACCTAACCCGAGCGAAACAACGCGAGGTGTCATCTGTGACGTATTCGGGAATTCCACAATCTATAAATAGTTCTGCATCTTGAAGCTGTGTTTTATATATACAGAAGATGTAAACGTCATGACACACAAGTCTAGTGCTGTGCTTTACTCTGAAACAAATAGCGGGCAGCATAATTTAGTCCTGCGGGCAATAACAAACATTCACTTATTTATATTACAATCACTTCTGTTATTCCTGCCCACCCTTCTAAATAAAAGATTTTCCTTGTCATTCTTCAATAAATGAAATTCATTCTTTGTTTCTGAAATATTAATATGGCGTATTTGATATGAATTTTAGTATACGATGTACAATAAAAGTAACTATCATGATTAACTCATTTGAAACTATTTGTATCCTTTACAATTTTGAAACAAGGCCAAATTACGTTTTGAAATTACTAATATGTGTATCAATGTATGTTTGACATAGAAACATTTCCGATATGGCGTAGATCTATTTATAATTACTGTCACTGAGTGATCGTATTTGTGTCTTTAAAGGCACGAACTGTCAGGGGAGAGAATCAGTGATTGACTGGCGATAGAAGGTGAACAAAGAACACGTGCGTGTGTAGTGAGACGGTTTTATGTTGTGGACAGTTTAGGAAATACCATGAAGGAAGAGGTCGTGTTTATTGGTTCTATTTGAAATAGTTGTGAACTCATGACGGACTAGTTTGGAGTTTTAAAATAAAGTATTATTGTGCTTATATATATAGAAGACTTGCGTTTGTTGGTATTTTCCCATGTGGTTATCTGCAAAGTAATTTATATTATGATAAAACTACTGATATATTAGTAATTTTTTTTAGGTTTCATTTATTTTATTAATACTAAAACTATCTATATAATCATTCATTTTGTTTCGGATAGATACTGTTTACCATGTCCAATAGTGTAGTGGATGAATAATTACGAACAGAATAGTCAATAATACACAAACAAAACTCATTCAATAGCTGCATACTATTATATTATATTTTATGGTTGGACATGGGTACCACGTTTTTTTTTGTTTGTTTGTTTTTTGTATGTGTTGCATTGGGCAGTGGTCCCCTACCCCCGGGCCGCAGAATGGTGCCGGTCAGAGGATCAAATGGTACCGGCTGCTCACAAAACATTAAATTATTTCCTTTTTTTTACTGTGGTGTATTTCTCTCGGGATAGTGGGACGAGAAATAATCAACGCCCCCCTCCTCTCCTCCCCCTAGCGGGCCGCGGAGAAATTATACAACGTCGACTGGTCCGCTGTGAGGAAAAGGTTGGGGACCACTGGTACAGGGCACCCGTTGATTTTGTTGTATTAGTCAAATTAGATTTCAATTATTACAACCCATCAGAGGGTTGAGGTTGAAGTTTGTTATTTAAAGTTTTATAGTGAAAGGGGGGGGGGATTTTTTGTTTATACTTTTATTTTATATTTTATAAATTTGTATTTTTAGGAAAAGGGGGGAGGTGACGTAATTTTACTACATGGGGTCACCGGAAAGTTGACACTTGTTGACAAGTGGGTCTAAAAGTGCTAAAATTTGTTGACGTAAATAATGGAGGAGACCTAATGTAAAGACATGTTTAGTCAATTATATTACTGTATTCACCCATGCGTCACTTTTTGGCACACTTATTCACTGATGTTTTTTTTTTCGTATCTATTTTCACGTGATAATCTCAAAGTGAATTTTTCCCCATTATAAACACCACTAAAAATAATTAGCTTTTTACCTCTACACATGTTTAATTCTTTGCATCAAAATTATTAAAATCGTTTATAGTTGTGTAGAGTCTATGCGTGTTCCGAATTTGAGCCCCCTCACTAGATTAGATATAGTAACATGATTTGAAGACACACCCACATAACGTAAAAAAAAAACAAGCAATTAAGCCTGTTCCATTCTGGACACAGGACGTGTGAGCGCATTTTCATGTTATGTATCAGTACGTTTGTTAGCTTTCAGTAAATATTTGTAAATTTTGGAAATGTTTATAAATTCAATTGTGTAATGCATATATCTGTAAAAAAAAAAATTATAAAGACGTTTCTTTATATTTGAAAAAAAATATTTTCTCTTAAATCTAACTACAAGTGGTTTGTGGTTACTGAAATAGGACTCATAATTGAAAACATTCGAAATTGTAGTCATTTAATCGTCCGAAAACTCCGTCAATTGTTGCATAGCTCTGATACTTTCAATTAAACTCTGAACACAAGCTTACTATTTCATTTGATGAGTTTCTTAATAAATCTTGGTGAAACTACGTGCTGCAGTATTTCGCACCAAATGAATGGGTTATTCAACGTACAAGGTGTAGAATGGGGCCATATATAATATATATAAGCCCCTTAGGAGCCCTAAAGCCCGGCCCTCAGAGGTCAAATCGCAAAATGAACTTTTGATGTACACTTGGCAGGCCAAGACCTACAAAATGATATATACATCATGGGTCTAGGACTTATGGTTGCTGAGATATAGGGTACTCCTTTATTAATATAGCTTATATAGTAAAAAACGGTACTTTATAAGCCCCCTTTTACGGCCCTCAGAGGTCAGATCGCGAAATGAACTTTTGCTGCACACATGGCAGGCCAAGACCTACAAAATGATATATACATCATGGGTCTAGGACTTATGGTTGTTGAGATCTATGGTGATGAAGGACAGACAGACAGACAGACAGACAAAACGGGGACAATAGAGCATTTTTTTTCGAAAATGCTCTAAAAATCAACAGCTTTGATAATAATTTTTTTTTTGTATCGTATGGAATTATTATTTTTTTTTTTTAAAGTGCATCTTAATTTAAATAATATTTAAAGTGGTATATGTGTATATCTGTTTATTTACCTTAATCTTTTAAATGTAACGGATATACCTTGTATTTATTTATTAAATACAAATTAAGTAGTAAGTGAAAGCTTTTTAAAAGTGTTATTAGATGTTTTAAAAGATTGCCTTTCTCCATGCAACATTTTAAAATCAACCATGTATATCAAATTTTTTTTTACGTTTTGAAAAGCTTTCAAGTTGATTGAAATTGTAATTGAAAAAATTATACAAGCTAGTTACATTCAGTCATGAAGTCTAACAAACGTAGGTTTTAATTTTGGCATTGTAATTGTTATTATAGAGTGCTTATGTTCGATCATTACCTATAAAACTAAATTTAATGTAGGCGGGTAACAGAAGTTTATTTTAAGTAAGCATATATAAACATTGCAGACACATTTCTAGTTATTTGCTTTTCTCTTTTTTTTTAAAAACAGGTCACATACATTAAACTACAACAGAAGGATTGCCAGATAAACATTGTACAGTCTATACAAATGTTTCACGTGTATTTTACCAAAATACCTTTCGTTGATATGGGTTTGTTTTTGGTTTTTAGATTACCAACGTTTTATTTCGTTGTACTTCGTTATATGTTGCCTGAACAGCAGACAGTCTACAATGAAACGCGCAGGCTGAACAAATGTCATAAAAAACCTTCATCCAAAAAAAGCCAGGATAAATGCATAATCCGAAAAAAGAAACATGAAATGTCTAAACACGGCGATGTCAAAGAAAGAAATGTAGAACAAGAAAATATATTGATCCCCATAAAGTCTAATTGCAGAAAAGCACATGAAGATAATAAAAAAAATCAAAAAGACAAAATTAATCCTAATCCATCATCGTTCAATCTTTTTCAATACCCACAGCTGAAAGTCAAACATCAGTCCTTTGCATACCATGTTCGGGCCACATATTCTCATCCTGCGTCAATTCGTGGCTCGGCATGGTCATTGTTTTCTATGGACGTCTATCGCACCGCTTCGTTTGCCAATTATCCTTTCAATGCTGCCAAATCACCGTTTATGTTAGCATCTGATGGATTCGTTTACATTGGAAACGGGTCAAGCGATAAGGTCATGTGTTTCTATTGTGGCAAAGAAAAGGAAAACTGGAGGCCGGAAGATGTCATAGAGGATGTACATAGACTGATGTCACCGAATTGTCCGAAAGTGGTCAGTAGATCACAAAATTTAGAAAGGACAGCATTGGAAGGGGCCAGCAATTACGATATAACAGAAGCAGAATTAAATGAAAGTAATTCTCAAGTCAGCCAGTCTTTAATTAATTACGATCAAGTTGATTCCCTAGTCGGTATAACAAACTCAACATTACAGACTCACTCAATGAACAGAAATGTAAATCATGAACAGAATGTTGATAATGGTAGTGCAGAATTGCTAGCGATCAGTACAGTTGAAATACAGACACCTATCCAGCATGTTGTAACAAACGAAACATTATCCAGCTCCCATTTTGAGTTAATGCAAATTAACATTAACGGCTCCAGCAGCTCTTCACACCCCGTAGTTCCTGATGCAAGACACCACAGAAACAGTGCTAACCCCAGTGATAGTCAAGTTCTTGTCAACCAAACAGACACAACAAGCAGTGTAGTAGATGTCACCAGAAACAATCAACTCATCACTGCACAACCAACTTACTCTGATTTAAATATTATCACTGACAGACCTAAAAGACCCGAGTACGCGTTGAAGATAAAGAGGATACAATCGTTCGATTCTTGGCCTCGATACCATCATCTAACTCCAGATGAGTTGGCGGAAGCCGGATTCTATTTCGCTGGTGAGTTATTTTACTACTAAAGTATAGCGACTAAATCTATATAAATATTATTGTCTGCTGTGGATTGATAGTAAGAATATAAAATACCAATGGCTTCTAGCCAGTGTCTCGATTCGATAAATGTTTATAAAAAAAAAGAAAATACATCCATGTAATTTCATTGACCTAACTATGATGAACTTAAAGTCGAACTAGTGTATGTCTCTGCAAAGGTCTTGCATGGCTCAACTAGTTTACATAAACAGTTATATATTTATATGACGTGAATAATAAACGAAATTTCGTATTTCTTTTATGGTTAAGATATACATTGATATTGGGAGCAATAAATAGAAAGAAAATTCAAGAATTTATTGGTTAATTGCTTTAATCCTGATTTTTTTTAAGAAAGTGCCTCTTGTTTATCAGTCATATATTTATATTTTATGAGATAGTTTAATTGTATATATATATATATCGCTTAAAGTATCGCTTAATTTTAAATTAAGTTTTTAGTCTTCGTTGAGAAGTTTAGTATTAAGTTTCGTAAGAGCATGATATGCACTGTTCAGTGTGTATATAAATTATTTGATTGTATCAATATCAGGTTATGGAGACTGCACAAGATGTTTCTACTGTGGTGGTGGTTTACGGAACTGGGATGAAGAAGATGACGTCTGGGTGGAACATGCCAGGTGGTTTCCTAGATGTTCTTACCTGAAACAAAAACTGGGTGAAGATTTTGTTGAAATCGTTCAAGATTTACATCTACAGCATGAACAGGTAGGACAGTGCTAGCAAATCTAAACATTTTTACTACTCCGACATTTAATGAATTCCTGTTAATAAATAAAATAATTCAAGCAGATCTTTGGTAAATTAAAGGACCATTACGCGATTGCAATAAAATTAATAGTTCCAGTTACATGTAATTAATACATGTTAAATCATGTTAAACTTTTGTGTGTTTACAGATAACGCTTGCAGATGTTCAAGTAAGATTAGAAAACCATTCAGGTTTTTTAAATGAAGGTGAATTAATTTATACTGTTCATAATTTTGCATAAATTCTTCTTTTAGTAACACGTTAGAATTCAGATTTTTTTAAATATTTTAATTGAAACACCCATTATCTTATTGTCCTTTTAATTTATGTCTCTCTTTAGTGAACCAAGATTTTAGACAATGCCTTTTAACTTTTATTTATTGGAAAAAAAATCTTTTCTATCAAAATTTTTTTAAATCAATTTTTACCGCATTAAGGAATTTAAAATTTATTATTCCTTTTACAAGAACAATTCTGCTTTGATTAATAATAACATTATAATATTCTCATCCAATTATGCCTTTTTTTCTTTCTTTTAAAATTATTTTAAAAAATGTAATTAGATAATTGTATTCTTATCAGACACCAATGAGACTTTACTAAGACATGATCCTGCTGTCCTTGCTCTCGTTTGCCTGGGATTCAATCAATCTGACGTCATACAAATCGCAAGTGTTTTGAAACAGGAAGGTGATTATTGCATTGGTTTGACTATATAGTACTAAATGTCATAGCTAATCAATTATTTTAAAAACATGCATTCACTAAATTTTATGATTTTACGATGTATTTTTTACATGAATTTAAAAAAAAATGAAATAGAAATGTCCTATTAGAGATAGAGCGGAAATTTTTTTTATGATTAATGGGATTTTTCTAAACTGTTTGTCGGATGCCTTAGCTAATGTATTTTATTTTGTATATAATTATATAAAAAGTTCTGTTTATTTATTTGGGAAAAATTTGGTGATCGAATTTTGAGGCACTTTTTAGTGATAGATTCTTAAAATGTTGCATACTTGTTCTTGCTCCTTGATAATTCAATTATAAATTATGATATTAATTAATTGTTGTTTTTTTAACAAATAAGAGTAAAAAATATTCTCATATATAATCAAAGGATATAGCCGTGCTTTTCTCTGACGAAAGGCACTAATTAATGTGCTACTTTCCATATACATGTTTTATACTGAAATCTATGCTAGCATTTTATTACCGCATGCTGTTAGGTCAAAGCGGCGGTACACATGAGTGCATTGCGAAATTTAAATATATATGTATATTAGAAAACGGTTATTTTTAAAACTCTGTTTTCATCGTGTCTTGATTACTTCTGTTTTTCTTACAGATAATTTAATTGCTGCCGATAGTTTACTGGACAAGTTAATAGCTGAAGGTAAACAGAAGACTCGAGGTTGGGTAATACCGTATGCTTCTGAAAACGTGGAAATCGACTTACGTATGTTTACATTTAATAATTATTTTTACTTTATTTAATAAAAGCAATACACGATGGCAACTTTGTCAATATTATAAAACTTTTTTATTTATATTAAAATTGTAACTGCTTAGAAATTATTTTTATATCAAAATTAAAAAAAAAAATACTTTTTTTTTTAAATTTCTGTTTTAGCAGCCAATATATGGTCAATAATTTAAAATGTAACAATTTGAAAAGTAAAGTTTACACCTAAACATTTGTTTTGTCACTTTTCATGAAAAATTTTTTCCATCTCAAAATGTACGATTTGCTCTATTCATTGTAACTTATATTTCACAGAGAGATTTAGAGTTTTAAAAGAAAGAAACAATCAGATTCGCCAACAAATAATGTGCAAGATATGTCTGGACAATGACGTATCAGTGGTGTTCTTACCCTGTGGTCATCTGGTGTCCTGTGCCGACTGCGCCAGCGCTATGAGAAACTGTCCAGTTTGCAGAAGTAATGTCAGGGGCATAACTCGAGCTTTAATATCATAAAGTGAATTAACAAGGGCAGGAAATAGTTCACATGAATCCAATGAGATTTGACTATATACTCAGTTACTATTTATTTGCCATGTTTTATATTTTTGTCTTAATCTATCTATAAATAAATTTGATAGCCGGATATATATATGTTCACTCATGCGCACTATTTATACTCCCCATTCTACGTCCACATTTGGAATATAAATTAAAATACAACAAACATACTTAACCAGGGGTCAAAGGTCTCGAAATTCATTTCACTTAAAAACTAATACAATCGATTTTGGGGGATGTGTGATTTTTGTATTATCACACAGGATTTTTTTTTAATAAAAGGGAGATGAAAAACATCGGGCCACTGTCTTCAAGTAAATATAATACACTGTATAGTATAATCCATACAAACTATTACATTATTTCCGAAACTGTAGTTTGTAATAAATAGTGAGTAAAACATGGGCCAATAGTTTGGAGAAAAAAAAAAGTGTAAGGGTCATGAAAAATGCATTTGATATTTAAAGCTTGCCGATGGTATTAATACATTCCACTGTTGACTTATAAATTATTAGTACTGTACATGTGTTCAGAAAGTGTCATGTGACACTATCTTCCCGAGCAACGCCGGGTATAATGCTAGTCTTTACTAAATAATGAAAATTAATATCAAATTATTCTTCTTTTAACTTTGTTCGCCCATTAGCCATATCATCTTAATTCCACTGCCCATATATGATATCATCATTGCCGGTTGTGGTTATATTATATTCACACTTTTATGTGTAATGAAAAATATGTTATTTCAGTTGTGATTTACGGTGCAAATTTCGTTTTATTGTGATATACAAGCATTTGTGTTATACAATGATATATATATACCTATATTGTGATTGTGATAAAAATTAAAAAATGAGGATCAAGCCACTAAAATATGTTTTAACAGAAATAAAATCTAAAAACATTTTTCATTTTAGTCTTTATCTTATATTATGAGTTGTGGCACATTTGTGTACGTTCATCTATTTTATATCTCTTCAATATTCAAAATGGTTTATTGTATAGGGGTTTTTAAATTAAAGCTGAATATGGCTTGACTTAATTTGACTTCATTCTTTAGACTCCATGCGGAGCAAAGGGCCTCAACAATCACTCTCCAGGTGAAAGTTCCCTCTATATCTCCCGTGTCGCCCCCATAGTCATTACACTCCTGGTTGTGGTGGAGATGAAAGAAGAGTACAACAAAGCCTCAAAATATCTTATTAAGGGGGGGGGGCGATTTTTTTTGGTATTAATGTCCGAACTCAATTGACCCGTGGTGGGGGCTAAAGAGATTAGTGCATGCACTTTTTTCCCATTTTTGCACTGGGCATTGTCATATTAAATCGTATTTTGGTAGGTTGAGGCCCGATGTCAATCCAATACATACAGCCGGTGTAGAGATGTTGTGGGACATGTGCTATTTGAGTGCCCCATGGTACCGGACCACAGGGTGTACCAGTCGTGTAGCTCGCTGGCCAACACATGTATGGCAGTTCCCATATGCTGAGAAACACATCAAGTTTGATGTCACGAGCTAAAGGAGAGTAAAGTCTCAACTCCACAGACAAACTGAGAGAAATCAGAGAGAGAGAGAGAGACAGAGAGAGAGAGAGAGAGAGAGAGAGAGAGAGAGAGAGAGAAAGAAAGATGTGAGACGGAGAAAAAAGTAAAACGGGATAGAGAGAGGATTCACAGCAACTATTTCTTGTTTATCATATAAAGACTGAAGTTTGAATGGTCGTAAGCTGTGGTCGTTGTTGAACCCCCCCCCCCTCCCTTTTCTTATCGAAAAAAAAACGGAAAACGAAATCCTTAAACCACAATAGATTTCGTATTAATTCAGTTTAATAAAATTCTTTTTTTTTAAATGTATTGTTGTCTTACAAGCACGTTTTGTTCTACATTGAGACATTATGATAACTTAAATAGGTTAACCATTTGGTGGTGCAGCATCAAGATAGAATGTTACTTCCAGGAATTCAGCATCATAACAGAGAGACCAAAAGGTACAAGGCACGTTTTTGCTAAGTATTAGTAAATGAAAAAAAAAGTACGCTCTCTTGCGATTTTTCGATGGACTTGCTGCATTATGTCTAATTTTCAACATTAAAAAAAAGTTTAAACATTCTAGAACCACTAACTCAACAACTACATCTAGTCTAAAAAAAAAAGGAATTAAACTTGTTTCAAATTCTCTGCATATATGTATTTTTTAAATTTAGAGGGAATGACAACAAGCTGTACACGTTTAACTATGGGATGCTTTTATTTTTCCTGTAAGAACTCAAAATTTGAATTCCTAAAACAGAAAGGATATAAAAAAGGGAGGTAAGTTGGTGTATTAGTTAGTGTCACAAATGACCCCTACCGACGTCCTATATTCATATATGTGTATGGCCCCACAATCAATGGCGGATGTGTTATGCGCTACTGTAATTACACTAAGTAAAATTAATACTGTCACATTAAACGAATAATATTCAAAGTCCCAAGCATGGTTTCTTGTTACATTTATGATGATAATATAAATCAAACAATATAATATAATCAATGGTCAGATTCCCTGAACTAGACTAACATCAAACACTGCTATCTTAGATGGTTCCGCCTATGTGTCGAACCTAGTGATTTGAGGGCCCCTGTATTGTGACATTCGACACCATGACAAGAGATAAGGTACTTAATATTTGATGTATAAACTTATTTTAGGGCCCCCTTAAGCTTGGACCCGGGGGAGCTTACAAATTAAACCCACCCTCCCCTTACCCTAGGTACGCCTCTGTTCCGTCCCATTTTTTATCCATAAACATACTGCATATAATTATGGTATTACTGAGCTCTCTACACGTACTGCATATAACTATGGTATTACTGAACTCTCTAAACGTACTGCATATAACTATGGTATTACTGAACTCTCTAAACGTACTCCATATAACTATGGTATTACTGAACTCTCTAAACGTACTGCATATAACTATGGTATTACTGAACAGTTCTAAGGCCCCTTTTACGGCCCTGAGAGGTCAGATCGCGAAATGAAAAAAAGTCATTTCTTGACAGGCCAAGACCTACAAAATGATATATACATCATGGGTCTAGGACTTATGGTTGTTGAGATCTAGTGTGTACACGGACAGACGGACAGACAAAACGGGGACAAAAAAAAATGCTCTATTGTCCCCGTTTAGTCTGTCTGTCTGTCTGTCTGTCTGCCATCACCCTAGATCTCAACAACCATAAGTCCTAGACCCATGATGTATAAATCATTTTGTAGAGCTTGGCCTGCCAAGAAATGACTTTTTTCCATTTCGCGATCTGACCTCTCAGGGCCGTAAAAGGGGCCTTATAAAGTACCGTTTTTTTTACTATATAAGCTATATTAATAATGGAGCGCCCTATATCTCAACAACCATAAGTCCTAGACCCATGATGTATATATCATTTTGTAGGTCTTGGCCTGCCAAGTGTACATCAAAAGTTCATTTTGCGATTTGACCTCTGAGGGCCGGGCTTTAGGGCTCCTAAGGGGCTTATATATATTATATATGGCCCCATTCTACACCTTGTACGTTCAATAACCCATTCATTTGGTGCGAAATACTGCAGCACGTAGTTTCACCAAGATTTATTAAGAAACTCATCAAATGAAATAGTAAGCTTGTGGTCTGAGTTTAATTGAAAGTATCAGAACTATGCAACAATTGACGGAGTTTTCGGACGATTAAATGACTAAAATTTCGAATGTTTTCAATTATGAGTCCTATTTCATTAACCACAAACCACTTGTAGTTAGATTTAAAAGAAAATAATTTTTTTTCAAATATAAAGAAACGTCTTTATAATATTTTTTTACAGATATATGCATTACACAATTGAATTTATAAACATTTCCAAAAGTTACAAATATTTACTGAAAGCTAACAAACGTACTGATACATAACAAGAAAATGCGCTAACATGTCCTGTGTCCAGAATGGAACAGACTTAATTGCTTGTTTTTCTTCCACTTTACAGAAGTACCGTAAACAAAATTAAAGTTCAGCGTGTAAGCTGCTCCAAGTACTTTATGTAGGCCTACATATCTAGCACTAATATTTTTTTAAATAAACGCAAAGTGTTGGTTTGATTATTTAGAGCAGTGTGAAATATCTAATAAAATAATATTGATTCGAGTCCTGCGTTAAATCGAAAGTAATAAAACAGTATTCCAGTTTAAGATACAATCATGACTATATCCGGCATTGACTGTATTTTGACAAGGGGCCCGCAAGGATGTCCTGCCTTGGGGTCCGTGTTGGCTCTCGGCGCCCCTGGCTAAATCCACAATAAACTTGTTATGAGATTACACTTGATAAAACATATTGTACCAGTTTTAGATTGATGAATGAGCGCTTTGCAGACAGAAATATCTGACCACTGGCGGTGGAGCAGGGGGGGCAGGGGGGGCAGCGGCCCCCCTAAAACTTTTAAAGGGGGTGCGGCGCCCCCCCTTGAATTTCCAGTCTGCCCCCCCCCCTAAAATTTTAACTTTTTTAACTTTGTAATTCATTTTAGTTTATATGTATCATTTTCGTTTTCATAATTCATTTGATTTATTTCTTAAATTTAATATTTGAAAGAAATTATAATTAATTGACATTTTACAGTAATCACATTATTGAGAGTTGTTGTGGCATATTTTAAAACTAGTTGCAAGTACCCGGCTTTGTCCGGGTTTAAAATAATGTTTTCTGTTTATTTACGAAGCGTAATTTGACGTTTAGTTAAGATTTAAAATAAGACGCGTAAAAAAGGGTTTATTTGCATGCAATAAAAGGGTACATTTATCTTAAAGCAATGTGATACACAACATTTTTGGCAGTCCCTCTCTCTCTCTCCTCCCCTCCCTCCCTCTTTCCCTCTCTCTCATTCCCCTCCCTCCCTCTCTCTCCTTCTTTCCCTCCCTCCCTCTCTCCCTCTCTCTCTCTCTCTTAGGCATGACTGTATCAAAAGATGACAATTCCTATGGATGAAGGAATGGAATGTAATAATGTAGTAAGTAATGTGATATTTGGTTCCCCGTACCGATCATATTTATAGTAAGTTAGCTATGTGGGAGAGAAGCTCGTAATACCTGAAATCGGGGTAAAAGTTTGCCAATTTTCATGTCTTTGATATCTAAAATAATTTATTACAATTAAAGTACCCATTGAGATGGGACGAAACCTGTTTAAGAACATTCCCCATGTAATTTTGTGTACGTATACCCAGTGGAGCAACAAGCAAAAAATGCTGGGGGGTGGGGGGCTCACATATATAAAAAAGACATTTTGACAGTCTTTTTTGTAACTTTATAACGTAATTATGTATTGATGATTTGGCCTGCCCCCCCCCCTGGTTGCGCCACTGCGTGTACCAAATTTCACGTTATTTGGTTGTCTGGATCTTGAGTTTTAAGGGAACAGACAGACAGATAGCAAATGCGTCTTATAAGTATAGAGAAGTACAGTGGGTATTCGGTTGACGAACTTAATCCGTTCCACAATTATGTTCGCTATCCGAATCGTTCGTTAACCGATCATCGATTTACCATATATTTTAATGGAAATTCGATTAATTCGTTCTGGAGATCCTAAAAATTAAATTTAAAAAATGGTCATGTACAGGAATAATTTCTTAGTGTCACGCTGTGTTTTATTTTGTTTATATTGTTTGTATAATTTCTGTGGAGATTCTCTTCTTCTTCTCTTCTTCGGAGGCGTTCACAGCGTGTATAGTTTACTCTTACTAACATTCAATAAACAAGGTAGCCGAGTCAATAATGACTAATATACTTTATTTCTACATCACGTGAAAGATGAATAATACAACAGATCAAATCTCCTATTAACAACTATTGTCCTCTTCTCGATCCCAACTAAACTTCTCAATCGTCCTCTCTGCCCACTACTCCCTAACTGTCTCTCCACTTCTCTCCGTCTGACCCCCTGTCTCTAACCTGCTCTCTACCTCTGTCTGGTCTGCCTCTCACTCTAACTAAAAACTCACTTACATCCCATTATATGAGGTGATGATTTATCACGTGCCCCAAAGCCCCTGAACTTTTGATTGGCTCCCCAACATCCTTTCTAACTCATCTACATATTAATTACTCTTATTCCAGCCTAGGGATTGGTGCGGCTAGAAACTCACTGTGGGCTAGTATTTCTTTGTCTCCCTAATTACATATATCGTCACCTATATCTAGAGGTCACCGTCCTGTGCTGACAGACTAATTCTACCTAAAACAAAGATACAACGCTGGAATTCTAGTTATCAAGGCATATGACTGTATTCTGGGCCCATGAACTTTCATGTTGACTTTACCAATTAACCAGTGGTTCTAAAATTGTATAGATCTATCTAAAGCTATTGTTACACTTAGTAAGTTTATTTATTACAAATATGATACTTACATATAGTCTTGCTTATTAATCAAACCTTTTCCTTTCTTTGGGCGTTAAAGAACATGTCCCGATGTCGATTGTTTTTCTCTCTCCTTCAGGACTTTCAGGAAATGATTGATAGCGATGTCGTTGTGGAGATCAGTAACCCTATTGACATCAGCTTGTTTAATGCCAGATCTCCTTTTAAATTTTGTAAAAGAGCCAGTGGTAGCCTTGAATTCTAGATTTTCGGATGACGAGCCTGGAATTTGTTCTTTCAATTTCTCAAAAATTTCTTCAACCTTCTCTTGAATGATGGCCATTCTAGTTACATCTCTTTTCACCTCCCGTTCATTTATCCAAACTAAAAGCAAACTGTCGATTTTATCATGGATGACACTTTTATTTTGCTTCTAAGATGTAATTTTCGTTACTCCTTTAGCGGCTTGAGTCTTCTTGATGATATCTTTTTTAGCTAGGATTGTGCCTATAGTAGACCTGTTCAAGCCGTACTGCCTGGTAACATCAGTCATTATTTGTCCACTTTAGTTATAATCTCTTGCTTGGTTTTTATGGTGAGCACAGTTCTTGACACTCCACTCTTTTCAGGTCCCATAATATTTCCACATTTTAAGGGTTTTTTTTTATAAGGCGTTTAGAGAAGCACATACGAAAACCACAAGGACATAAACCAACTAAACATGTATGGTACACTATTGACGATGTATCGTCGCACACTACCCTACACGTCGTACGGTGCTGCCTCACTACTACGTAGTATGAATGGTGACGTGTCAGCGCACGCGCACATCCATTTTCAGGACAAATTGAGGACTGATGTCGGGTGTTTCAAGAGCCGAGACGTTTTCGTTAGAATTAGTTTTTGTTCGTTATCCGAATTTTGTTCGTTGTCCAAACACAAAAATCTGGCCTGAAAGTGTTCGTTGTCCGATTTGTTCGCTGTCCGAACAGTTCGTTAACCGAATATACAATTATTTATTATCTTTTCATAAATTACTTTTTGTTTATTGAGTTTACCGTTTCCGGTTTCATATTCATCATCATTCATGATAATTTCCAGTAATTTTCTGATATAATTTCACTATTAAATTTGTAAACAAACTGACATTACGAATCAGTTGACGACAGAAGTGCTCAATGTTCATTTTTATTTTTTTTTAATATATTATTTTTTAATAATATCGATTAAATACTTGCTACAGAATTACTATATTCTATTATAGAATTAAGGGGGTAAAATTTGTCCTTCGGTCATATTTTGTCTTGCCCCTCCTTAAATTTTCAAGGGGGGGGGGGCGCCCTTGAATTTTGGTTTGCCCCCCCCCCCTTAAAATATTTCGTTCCGCCGCCGGTGTATCTGACAGAGTACACTTCAGTACACAGTGCTTAGGCTACATACCGGTATATTAGACAATTTCAAAACTAATGACTTCTTGCTTCAAAGCTATGACTAAAAATAGTTCAAGGGGGTTAATTTATATATATATATATATATATATATATATATATATATATACTAGATAATATATATATTATAAATTTATATATATATAATATATATAAATTTATAATATATAATAGGAACGAACCAGTGGCGCAACCAGCAAAAAGTGCTGGGGAGCTCACATATTGAAAAAAGACAGTTTGACAGTCTTTTTAGTAACTTTATATAGTAATATATGTATTGATGATTTGGTCTTTGGAGAGGGGGGGGGCCCAAGCCCCCCTCCCTGCCCCCCCTCGGTTGCGCCACTGGAACGTTCCCTAAAAGGTGAAATATACTTTGGGAACCTCCGTTCATCGAAAATTTCACACTGAGCTCAATTTAGCTGGGAAAACCGATACTACCATAAGCTTCCGTCCGGGTATTCCAAAATAAGAATCGTACTGAGTGACGACTTCTCGATTATTCGAGAAGACTAAAAAAAAACGAACCGTTGTTGATGTTGTAGCTACCACACAAGAAATGGTTTGCTTAACAAAATCCAAATTAGTTCGTAAGTATTTTAAGGTAATTTTGAATTATAGGTATTTCTAAAATTGATGATGAAAGTATTGCAAAAAACTGTTCCAAATCATAGTATTGATTGTTTAAAAAAGCATACTGCATAGAATTATGATATTTTGATGATATATTATCTGATTTATCATATAATATAATGATATATTAAAAAAAAAAGTAAACATTAAACTGTTTAACAGCATTTTTATTACAGAAAAGTGTTCTCTTAGTTCTAAGCAAAATACTGTCAGCCATGTATGAGAGTAACTAAGTACTGGAGTTGGCTACCAGTGTTAGACAGTGTATTAATACAGTGCATTAATATTAATTATTAATACAGTGTATTAATACTATTATAGTTTTGTTAATAATTTGTAAAATTTAGGTCACCTCAATATATTGTATATATTATCTAATTATACTTATAGAAATTTTTAGCTTGTTAATTAAAAGATTTAATTATTGCTTTATATGATGACTATTTAAGTAGGCCCCTAAACTTAACCAAATTTTTGTCCCTTTGCTGCAGAGGTTTTCAACCTTTTTTATGTTGCGCACCCCACAGACATTCCAAGCTGGGGTGGTGGACCCCCATAGCCCTGGCCTCAACTTTTCGTACCTCAGTTTGGGACATAATGTATTATGTTTGCGGATGCAATCTACTTAAATTTTGCTATACGTTAGGCCTAGCATAAGTTACGCGCAAAACATGTAAAAAGAGTTTGGTGAGCACCGGTCCCCATTGATATGAAGCCAAATGGTATATATTCTGGATTATACTTGCGCAGTTTTCTTTTTCGTTCGTCTTTGGCTGCTTGATCATCAGAATCTTCCAGGTTCTGGTCAGTTTTCCTCTCCACAATTTTCTCCATGCTACTACCCTTGGACAGTTTATTTATACAAATATTGATAAACAAATGACCAACAACAGTTTAGTCCCATTGACTTAGATCTCACAGGGAAAAAAATTGGAGACAATGTTTCAGAGTAGAGACTGTAGAGAGGGTTAAAGAAGGTATCTATCTGTCAAATATTTCATAATCTGATGACGAAAACTCACATTTTAAAATTAAATCGACGACTATAATAAAACAAATCTCATCAAATATTTTGAATTCTTTACCAACATTTTAAAAAGTATTTGTCACATAAGCAAGTCACATAACAACAGAACAGCATAATAGGCATCAGGTTTATCGCTAGAATTTCGAACCGTTTCATGGATGCGTTAGCGAAAAGTCCCTATTATAATTATCGCTGTGGCCTATTTTCATTTTAAAAATTTACGAAAAATCTACTTCCATCCAACCAAAACAATCTGTGGGTTTCATTTTAAAATAACATGTGAAGTGTATACCAGCTATTTGATATAAAAAACTTTTGTCTAAGATTATTTCTAGGCCAATCTAGGCTTAGATTTAGATCTAGGCTCAGCAAGTAAGAAATATTGCCAAGATGGCATGACTCAAAAATGCACTGCACAAGTATATGTAGTATGAAGTCTTCTTCAGACCTCAGATGAAAATATAATGAAAGACCAGCGAAGTTTTCAATTCTACACATTGTTGTCTGTGCCTGAAACATTGACATAGCTAGTATTTTTTCTTTAGCTAAAAAAACAACCAATCAACAAACCAAGCAATACTTAATACAAGAAAAATCACTACTTTCCTTGACTTGCCCACGGACCCCTTTGAAGCTCCCCACGGACCCCCAAGGGTTTGCGGACCACAGGTTGAAAACCTCTGCTTTGCTGTATCAATATATTGTACTGCCTATCAAAATTTTTTATCCAATTTTATAAATATATCTAAACAGTTCATGAAGTTTACACATAATTTTTTTTTAAATAAATCATTTTTTTTGTCTTTTCAGCATTTAGATAATACATAGCATCAAAGAAAAAAGGCAAGAACTTGCAAAGCCATTTCACTGCATGCAATTTAATATGAAATCTATTCAAAAGCTGAACTTTTTTTTTAGCATGCAATAAATTCTGCTTCATTCTTGGCTACACAGAGAGATCAACTGATGCTAAGGAAATTGTCAAAACATATTCCAATATCAAAAAGTCGCAAAAAATGTGTCATTTTGAATCCATTTAAAATATTAGTTTGGGCAGTTGGTAAAGCTAAAGTGAAGTTAAAGACAATAGCTGTTGTTGTTTTTTTTAAGAGAACGCTTACTTCGTACTAAAACCTCATTGATTGATAGATGAAATAATGGCAAAAAGTGTGTGCGAAAAGATTAATAGTCTGAATATTTCTGAGACAAACATCTTAAAAAACATATCTATTAATGTGCAATCTTCCCCAAACATGTTTATGTCTCAGATTAAAATCAGTTGGGCCCATCGCCTTATTTCTTTTAGAGATTTTCCTGCAGTAGATAAAGTATCACCAATGCTATTGGCAGAGAATGGATTTGTTTACATAGGATCTGGAAGTGATGACTCAGCGTTATGTATTTTTTGTCACCTGGTGAAAAAGAAATGGAAGCTTGGTGATATAGTAACAGATGTCCATAAAGCATTGTCTCCTTCTTGCCCTAAGTTTGCAAGATCATGCAAAAGACAGGAAGACATCAAATCGTATGGCTCTTCCAGTCACAACTCTTCAATTGCTAATCCCAAAAGCTCTTTAGTGATTAATGCAGTACCTGAAATCATACAACCAGAGCACCACACCTCATCAACAAACCAGCATGATTTAATTCAAACTGTAGAGACTGATGCAGCATCTGAAATCATACAACCAGAGCACACCAACTCATCAACAAACCCGCATAATTCATTTCAAACTGTTGAGACCGATGCAGAACCTGAAATCAATCAACTGGAGCACACCAACTTATCAACAAACCAGCATGATTCACCTCAAACAAGACCAAATACATGCATAGTTGCACAGTGTACTGACAACATTTTTGAATCAACAACACAGTCAGATAATGTGTCCAATGAAGCTGGTCATTTACCACAAGGACAAGAAGTCCCAAGAGAGAATACATCAATACCTACTGAAAATACTACTCCCAGATCATCTCAGAGTCAGTCATCTGTCACTCCTGCAGCAACATCTGCTAATGCTGATGCTCAAACTGGCCTTAGTGAAAACCCATCTGGTGGTGCAGCAGCAAGAGAGAATGTTACATCCAGAAGTAACCAGGGAAAGCCTTCATATTTAGAATTAGGCATCATAACAGAGAGACCAAAACGTACAGAGTATTCTTTGAAACTTAAAAGATTTGAGACTTACAGTAATTGGCCAAGAGATCATCACCTACAACCTGAAGAGCTGTCAGATGCAGGGTTTTATTATGCTGGTATGCCTTGTTTGTAATTTATGTGTAAGAGTGAAGGCTTCAGTAAATAATTTTCTTGTGTATACATACATTTATAATATATAAAGAATGTTATATGTAATATCTCATTAAACTAATAGGAATAAGCATGTAATATAAGCATCATGACAGATGAAGTTCTGTAATAAGAGCAAATGAATGAGTTGTGTGTTTAGCAAATTGCCCAGCCACATTAAATTTCCCAATTAAAGTCAGGTACCCAATTAAAGATGAGGGACTTTTAACCAACTTTCACCAGGGTCTGGGAAAAATTCCCTTGGTTCTTCCCCTGGATTGAACCTGGGGCTCTCGGGTCAAAAGTCCAAGGCTCTACACTGCTCGACCACCTGTCCCTCAACAAGCATGCAGTAGTTTTTGTGTATGCATGTTATGTACATTTCTTTAGGTAAATATTAATTTTCCATCTTACTTATCTAACAATATCAGGTTATGGAGACTGCACCAGATGTTTCTACTGTGGAGGTGGGCTACGTAACTGGGAAGATGAAGATGATGTGTGGGTAGAGCATGCAAGATGGTTTCCTAAGTGTGCCTTTATAAGACAACAAATGGGACAGTCATTTGTGGACACAGTTCAGCAGCTGAACAAAGAGATGCAACATGTAACTAATATTTTCTCCAACTACTCTTTTATGGTTTTATTTTGTATTAGCTGTTTTACCTAATTTTATTATGTTTTTTTTCACTTATGGCCCTGTTTAAAAAATTTTTTAAAATAATTTTTCATGTAAAAAATTGTAAGGAGTTTTATTTAATCATCACAAATTTAGATACCCGTTGAGACCGTGGCAGAGAAGATGGGCGTTCCAATGTCACATTTTCACACAGGTAAATCTAAAATTCCTAATTGTTCTTTAGCTTTGAATAGCTTGATACATTGAAAATTTTAAGCTTTAAAAGAATGAAGCACATATGAAATAGAAAAACTGAGGGATATTGAAGAAGTTTTCATTGGTTTCATTAAGCCTTATGAAAAGCATCCCAGCTTATTCTGTCTGTTAAATTTTTTAAATATATACAGTAAGATTATATACCTAAACTAAAAAAAAAAATTTCTGGATTGATCTTGCAGAAATATTAAGTCAACTAAAGTCATTTTTTTCTTTTCAATCATGCCCGTCTTTCAGGTAATCAAATATCGCCACTAAAGCGTGACCCAGCTGTTCTTGCAATGGAAGACCTTGGTTACTTAGAGAAAGATGTTCTGGATGTTGCCATGAGACTAAAGGAAGAGAGTGAGTATACCTATTTTATTAGTTCCCCATGTTTTCAGTATTAAGCAACAGATTGAATGAAATTAGTTCAGATTCTAGGAATTTTTTTTTTTTAATCTCATCTCAAATGAAAATGTAAAAACATAATAATAAAGACATTATCAATATTTTTAATCTGAACTGAAATTTAAAAAAAATCTTTTTCCAGCTAATGGGATCTCATCTGATTCACTTTTTGACAAACTAAACGAAGAAAGCCGTTGTAGAAATTCTGCATCAGACTCATTATTTTTCAACCAAAAGAATCATCAAATTATTGACTACAGTAAGTCAGTCTGTAAAAATGTGTACTTAAATAATTTAATACCAACTTAGATGTTTGATACATATCATCTTTATCCTCCCCCCCCCCCCCCCCATACTTAAAGCAGATCTAAAATAAACAATTCCAAAAGATATGTTTTAATATAGACAAAAAATTATGATGTCAGTCAACAGTCATGATTAGTTCAGCTGTTTAACCCTTTGGGCACTTAGCACTTGTCAGCTCACCAGTCCCCAATCCCTAAGCAAAGGGGCATAACCCTACACATATCACTACACATATTAGAAAAAAATTCATAAAAAAGACAAATAAAATGCAAATGAACTCAAAATTACACAGTTTTAAAGATAAAAGGTTAAAGTTTATTGCAAATAAGATCTTGTAAAAGCCCTGAATGACCAACAAACTTTTCAGATGTATTTGTACGCCTCGCTCAAGTTATCGTCACTAAATTCACTTATAACATACTATCAGTCTTAACAGCATAATCCGTATCACAGTTAAATTGTTTTATCGGTAATTCTGTATCACTTTCTGCATCATTATCTTCAGCTTCATTTAAAACATTAATATCTCCATAATAATTATAACCTATTGCATCCCTAAACATGCGCGAAATGTCTATTATCTACAAATCATAACAACAAAAATACCACTTTTTTCAAAAAAATCTGAAAAAATTAACATGCCGAGTGAAGACGCCATAAATAGCTCTAAAAATAGAATAACTATCGCTCTCTTAGTTCAGAGATTCAAAAGCTTAAAATAAGCAATTAAAAACATGTAGCACTATCGGCAACGGAACAACCTGAAATCAGCCACGCGCGCGACTCTAGTTGCCAATCAGTAGAGGCGACGCGCGGCGACTATAGTGCCCAGAGGGTTAAAACAAATTATTTGTAATGAAAAATTATTAAATTTTGATTGTGTTTGTAAAACATGGCCATCATAGTGCTCTCCTGTTGTTGTTGTTTTTTTTTGGTGCTTAAAATTTTCTTACATGACTGTCTCAAACAAAAAAAATATGTTTCTGTTAGGGCTGTACCGGAATCCGATTCCGGTTCCTGTTAAGCCGGATTCCGGCAGTTTTAACAAATCCGGTTCCGATTCCGGTTAAAATGTGCCGGATTTAAGCCGGATTTCTTTGTTGTTTGAAATTTGTAAGAATTTTTTTTAGCGCAACATAATTTTGAAATATTTAGCGCTATACAATTAAATTAAAACAATAACTTCCTTTGCTTTTTTAAAACTACAATAACGTCGATCGCTTTTAGTTCTATATGTAAGTACAAGTATATTAAAAAGGAAGATTTGAATCGTATTTAGTCTAGTACAGGGTTTGGCAACCTGCGGCTCTTTCGATGTCAAGTTGCGCTAGTGTTGTTTTAGTCCCAGGTCATATTTTAGTTTCAGTTTTTATTTCGTTTTTTCTGTAATAATTTGAGTTTTCGTCTAGTTTTAGTCTTGCTTCTAATTTTAGTTTTAGTTTTAGTTCTCGTTGACGAAAAGTCAACATTTTCGTTAACGTAGGTTTTAGTTTTAGTTTTCGTGAACGAAAGCAACACTATATTTTAGTTTTAGTTTTTATTTCGTTTTTTCTGTAATAATTTCAGTTTTCGTCTAGTTTTAGTCTTGCTGCTAATTTTAGTTTTAGTTCTCGTTGACGAAAAGTCAACATTTTCGTCAACGAAGGTTTTAGTTTTCGTCAACAAAAACAACACACAAGTTGCGCTCTTTCGATATCAAATTTTAATTTAATTGGATTTTGTCATGATTTGGATAAAATTCGCCTCGCATATTTAGATAAATAACTTGAAGATACATTTTTAATTGAACATTAAAGTGATATTGATTTAGATTTGAAATGCATTTTAACTTGCGTTTTTATGGGAAATAGTCA
The DNA here is from genome assembly GCA_021962125.1 of Bulinus truncatus. NCBI lineage: Eukaryota > Metazoa > Mollusca > Gastropoda > Planorbidae > Bulinus > Bulinus truncatus. Next base: position 291,102 of record JAGDYQ010000355.1, on the reverse strand, counting down.
GATAATTGTTTAAATGAAATTATGAATGACGTCACTGTGGAAAATTAAAAAAAAAAAAACCTTTCGGGTGGTGCAACAGTATATATATATATATATATATATATATATTGGAATTCATTTATTAATAAACATGTTTATTATACTTTCTAATATATGTTATCCATTTCTTTGTTTGATTCAAATTGATTGTATTAGAAATCAAGTTGAATTAGGTACAGCTTTATTAAAATAAATTTTAAAACGAAGAACCTGTTATTTTGACAGTTATCTTTCTTAACTCAAGATTGGGGAAGGGGTTTTAGTCACAGTCTTAAAGATCTGCATGTTAGTACTGTTTTTTGCTATCTAGAACTTAAAAACTAAATTTTTATTCTATTTTCATTCTTATATCTTTTTTATGTTAGGCGATAAATTACTACTTTGTTCGGAAAAATTACTATTTAATTCTGTAAAATCCGGTTCCTGTTCCGATTCCGGCAGGATTCAAATATTAAATCCGAATCCGGTTCCGATCCTGCAGGATCTAAAAATTACAATCCGGTACAGCCCTAGTTTCTGTTAATTACAGTAAATATGTGTCAAAGTAATATACATTTGTATAATTTTTCTAAATTATTCCACTATTAAATATATTTTTATAATTCTTTAAAGTCCAGTGATAAATTAATATATTAAAGTTTATCATTATAAAAGCTTGTTGTGAGGATATGATTATAAATTAATTTTTGAAAGACTCACCATTTTTTTCATTATTTTTATGAGATGTTTATAACCTATTGCAAATATTTTGTTCATTATTTTGATGAGATGTTTATAACCTATTGCAAATATTTTGTTCATTATTTTGATGAGATGTTTATAACCTATTGCAAATATTTTGTTCATTATTTTGATGAGATGTTTATAACCCATTACAAATATTTTGTTCATTATTTTGATGAGAAGTTTATAACCCATTACAAATATTTTGTTCATTATTTTGATGAGATGTTTATAACCTATTACAAATATTTTGTTCATTATTTTGATGAGATGTTTATAACCCATTACAAATATTTTGTTCATTATTTTGATGAGATGTTTATAACCTATTACAAATATTTTGTTCATTATTTTGATGAGATGTTTATAACCCATTACAAATATTTTGTTCATTATTTTGATGAAATGTTTACAACCTATTACAAATATTTTGTTCATTATTTTGATGAGATGTTTATAACCTATTACAAATATTTTGTTCATAACAATAAACTGAAAGATATGTTTTGATTTTTTTTTTTTTTCGCTTATAGATTCACTCAATCAATTGAAAGAAGCTAACAACCAGCTTCGTCAGCAGTTGGTGTGCAAAGTTTGTTTGGACAAAGAAGTGGCCGTAACCTTTCTTCCCTGTGGTCATTTGGTCTCCTGTGCTGATTGTGCCTCTGCTATGAAAGATTGTCCTCTCTGTAGAAATCATGTACGTGGCATTGTTAGGGCCTTCTTATGTTGAGATTATGTTAGATGAACTGAACTATAATTGTGTACTTTATAATTTAATGCTTGAAGTGCATTTGATAAATTATCTCACAGTAACCAAAAGCATTCGGATGCATATACACATTAATGTTTAACATCTTTGCAATGAAAACCTTTCTACAAGATTGGTAAAAGGGATACAAACTTAAGTGGCTCCATCCAAAATTGTATGCGCCTTGCATAGTAAAGAATGAGTTAAATTGTTAAAATTCACCTCCTAGAGTTACTACTTAAATCACAGTAAATTTCTTTTGTTTAGTCAAAGGATATGATGTATGAATATCTGAGAATTAAGCTGGCTCATTTCATTAATGCATTAATTATGAATGATTTTATTCACCTGACATGTTTTAGTTAAAATATTAGTGCCTTAAAATAGCAAATTAGTGCATTTCTTTTAAAAATATTTCTACATTAGCGTATATTGATTTTGAATGTCACATTTTAATAAAATGAAAAAAAACTTGAACATTAAAACATTGTCGTATTTGTATATCTTTCAAGTTCTGTTCATTGCTAACATTAGTAAATCCATATTGGGGCTCACACTTTTAGTCAATATAATTTCCTTTAAATATTTGTACAGTATGATCTAATTCTAAGGATTTGGAGTAAAGAATATTATTGTTTACTTTTTTTTTGTACATTTCAATAAAAGTTCTTTTTTTTTTAACATAAATAACAATATTTAACCTTTTATACAAACTTCTATAAAAACAAAGTGACAAGAAAATTGCTAAGATTGTTTTAAATAACATTTTAAATAGAACAAAATTCCCATAAATTTTAAATAGATACAGTAAAGTAAAGTTCCCTTAGCCCTAAAGGGCCATCGGGGCAGATGTAGTGTAGAATTCATCTGTTTCTATAACCTAGACATAGGAAGGGATTGTGTGGTTAGCACAAAGCCCAGCCGCCTTTACTTCCCCAACTTAATGTCAGGTACCCATTTTAAAGCTCGGTGGACTTGTGGGACGACTTTGAAACACATTTCGCCTGGAAAAATTCTCATGGTTCTCACCGAGGATCGAACCCAGGACTCTCAGGTTGACAGCCGATTATCAACACCACTCGGCCATCCGTCCCACACAAATAGATATAGGCCTAAGCATAATTTAGTAAAGACAGAAATATTTCAGGCGATTCTGCTTCTGTCTATCAAAATCTTGGGGAAGAATTAGCATTTGATGGCAACCTTGGGGGAGCTACCATCTCCTACCAAGCGCGTCCCCAGCTGGCGGATAGGGGAAAGACCCTTAGATATAAGGGTCAGCCGTGAATACTAAATAAGCGGTCGCGGACCAACTGGTTTGCTGTCATGGAGGGTGAGGTGAGAAGTCCCGTGGTAAGGATACCTTTATAAAAAATGCCTCAAAAACCCTAAGAAATGATAGCAAAAAGCGAACATAGAGCGCTCAAACTCTAAACCCGGTCAGATGAGGCCGTTAGCTAAGGATAGAAGACATCTAGGAGAGAAAACTCCGAAATTAAATCAACTGCTGCCTTGCAGACGGTCTTGGCTGACCAAAGGCTATGGAAGCAAATCCAGAAAAACAGCAGGCTGAAGACGGAGGCAGTAGGCCTTAAAGGCGCAAAACATACAGCCACGCAACTTCGACATCGAGAACAAAGAAGAAGAAGATTTGATGGCAACCAACATATCATATAAAGTGCGGCCCGATAAAACAGCATGACAAGCCAGACTTTGCCCTCGAGCCGTAGTCTGTTATATGAAATGCTGAAGATAATCATAAACATCTGTTAAAATAAAAACAGAGAAGCTATCGAGATAAAACAGGGCTTTTTTTTTTAATAAATAAATCTGAATGCATTTCAGCTAGATTAGGAAGTTTAAAAGAAAAACCGCCGTATTATAAGAAAATTTAACACGGTATGGGAATTAATGTCAATCTATTTTTAAACAAATGAAATACAGGAAGGAAAATCATGGCTCTGTAAATGACAACATTAAAAATATAATGTTTGGTCGGGTCGAACATAAAGAGATCAACTTAACAACATAAATGGATAAGGGGAAATTCGTTATTTTTTCTTACTCATAGTCATCACTTTTTGTGAAGTAAAACCCGAAGCAATGCATGATTTTCAACTTCCTTTAACAATCGACAATCTGTCATTGTAAACTCATAAGTGATCGCTATAACTCTCATACCAACACACACACACACGCGCGCGCAGTACTTGGTCAACTGAAACCTTCATATATACGCAGAAGTAAAATTTTGGGAATAACAAGGACAGGCTGACTCGGTTTAGGAAAATAAAAAAAACGTGATTCCTTGATAAAAACCATTTTAATTTTTAATTATAATACTTAAAATCCCCTGCATTGATCAACGAAAGAGAACAAGAATAGAATGGCTTTACGAAAGTTGGCGATAAGGCTTTACTGTATTTCCGCTGTTTTACAACTTTTTTTTTTAGTCCCTCTTATATGAAGAAAAACAACGATTCTCTTATTTTTGGAAAACTTATGGGGCATTGCAAAGCTAGTTCCTACTATATGCCTATACAATTCAACCTATTGCTGCGAACACACATTTTCCATCCTGAAAAAAATCTTCAGAGCAAGCTAAAAAAAAAAGCAAATGAAGTGATGCGTGTGTTGGTTGTAAACACGAGCAAATGACCATAGAAACACATTGTGTGAAACACTTACACATACATATAAGCATTACATACATTCACATATTGAAACATACAAGTAAAGAAATAAAAGCAGCATAACCAGTTCGTTTTATTTGTGTATTTTTTATTATTATATAGTTATAGTTCCGTTTGAAGAGCATGGGTCTATACTCTAAAATATAACTTTGACAAAAAGAATATGAACTTAATTTGTATTATCTCCCTTAGCTTGCTCGTGCTAATATTTTGTACATTTCCATATACATGTGCACAAATTTATGTCTTAAGAATGAAATGGAATAAATTTAACCCCCAACATCTATTATTTCCTTCAGTTCAATGTTTTCAAATTCGATGAAAGAGATGGGTGATCATGATATTTAGGCTAATGTAGGAAGTCTTTTACGTGGATGTCCCAGGACTTAAGGTCATCACGACAGGAAAAAAATTGTTTAGTCCCGTTAAACTATTTTAAGGAAGGGCTATAGGCATGGGCGTATTCATGGGGGGGGGGCAAGGGGGGCATTTGCCCCCCCCCCCCCCCCACATTTTGAAAAAATGTCATATAAGAGGGGGGGCATTTGCTACCCCCCCCCTTACATTTTTAAAAAAAAAGTCATAAAGTTGTTATTTGCCCCCCCCCCGTGGAAAATTTTTGCCCCCCCCCCTGGAAAAATTCCTAGCGACGCCCATGACTATAGGCCTAACGGTTGAAAGGCTTAAATAATAATCTGAAAATTTCTAGGATTTCTAAACAATAAAATGACATTTTTTGAACTTTGGTCTGAGTTAAACATCAATATGCTCAGCATTACAAAGATCTCATTTAAATGTTGATATTTCATTTTATCGGAAAACGGTTTTATCCCTTTCGAACAATGGACTGCCACAAGGATCAAGAAAGTAATTCAAGCACATATCAAGTGTATCTGTCCTTAAGGCCCATTGGAGTACAGTAATCTTCAATGAGATAACTTGGCGATTGATTGGTGTGTAATTAGAGAAGTCACAGATGGAGATCTTCAGGCTCACTGCTGTCCTAAATGACTCCTGAAGAACTATCTGTAATATCATGATAACATAACTTGATAACTACTAACACATATGAAATGTAAATTGTCTATTAGCTTTGAAGCGTTACTTATGTGTGCCCCTTCCATCCGGAAAAGTACATGTACCTAGCTTGTCCATTGGTTGAGAAAACTCTTAATGGAGGAACTCTTAAAAGATGAGACTAGACCAGGGGTCGGCAACCTTTTGAGACGGAAGAGCCAAAAGTTATAATTTACAATTTTCTCAATTTTTTAAAGAGCCACTAAAATTGTTATTTCAATATTATGGTATTTGATTAGGGCGCAATTTGACATTGAAAGAGCCGCATGCGGCTCGCGAGCCGCAGGTTGCCGACCCCTGGACTAGACTATGATTGTTTTTTTTTGCTCTTTTTACTAAATTATCTGCCTGTCAGTTTGTCTGCCTGCTGACTGACATCTATGTGTCACCATATAAATATGTGCTGATAAAGCTGTATTGTTATTTATTACTTTTAACTAAAAAAAATAGCTAATTTGATATTCGGCAATGCAGAACTATTGCTCCTCCCATTTCTATTTTCGAACATAGAAACCTTTTTATCAGATGCAAAATGTAAACAAAACAAAATGAGCCCAAGATTTTTCTACAATTTCACCTCTGCATCAGATGGTGCTGTTGTTTACTGCCGATTAAAGTAAATCGATAGTTTCTTTACATAATCTCTGACGCAAGCAAGTAAAATGTCATGTGAATAACAAAGAGGAATTAACTCTGATTTATAAAAGAAATTCGTTTTCTTTCCTTATTTTTGTGTTTAAGTATTTTTTTAAAGTAGGTAAACAAAAATACGATTGATATACAAATGAACACAATCAGAGATAAAGAGAGAGAGGGGGTAGGGAGGGAGAGAGAGGGAAGGAGGAAGGGGGAGAGAGGGAGGGGATGGACAGGGAGGAGAGAAGGAGAGGTAGAGGGGAGAGAGGGAAATGGGAGAGGGGGGGAGGGAGAGGGAGGGAGGGAGAGAGAGATGGGAGAGAGAGGGAGGGAGAGGGAAGGAGAGGGAGGGCGGCAGAAAGAGAGGGAGGGAAAGGGAGAGAGAGGGGGAGGGAGGGAGGGAGAGAGAGAGGAAGGGAGAGAGGGGGTAGGGAGAAAACAGAAGGTAAACAGAAAACCATATTTTAAACCCGGGTACTTGCACCTAGTATATATATATATATATATATATATATATATATATATATGGTGTTTTTTTAAATGTTGTGGGGGAAATATTTGATTATGTTTCTTGTCTGTTAAAGGGCCCAATTACAGTAATAATTCGTCTGCTACCAGGGCCCCGTTTGCTTAGGATCCCAAAATATTTATGAAAATTCCACACAAATTTTTGAACGGCTTTGTTTGCCTATGATTGTTTCTGACGCTACAGTTTTCGCCGGCTCTAAGTTCATATACGAAACTTTTGTAATACGTATAGCTGTCTTAAATATTAAATAATCAATCGACATAAATATTAATCCCCTAAAGTAGAATGTGCTAGTCATTGCTCCTGGCATATCGTGTCTACAATTTTCCTAATTTAAGTAGTACATTACAACATTTTACTCTCTATATCACTTCTCTTAACCAGGAATACAATTTAAAAACAATACTCCACACACAATACTTGATTGCACAGTCGTTATCTTACATTTGTACACCCAAATATTTTTACCCCAAGAGTTTCAATTATCAGTTAAAGTCTCTGTAAGGACCAAATGCAAATCTCTTAGATTCTTTATACACCACTAATGGAACTGGTTTTTTGTTGATTCCTTCTCTTATCTCTACTATAGCCAATTGTGTAATGGCCCATGGAAGCACCACAGGTGACATGGAGGGACGATTCGCCATGACCTGAAAATTTCCCTTCGTTCTCACCGGATATCGAACCCGGGTTCCCCCCTTCCATTCGTCTTTCGCGCATCATACGCTTCTCGATCGAAATCTCATTGACATCCGAGATACTCAGCCCTGATTCGTTAATTCATGCTACATGTAATTCTCTCTACTTCATCCTTAAAAGTGACCCCCCCCCTCCTTCTTAGCTTCATATTTATTATACCAGGAGTAGGAAAACTTTTTTTAAACATGAGCTACAATGGGTTTTTAAATTTGACAGATGGGCCAGACCAAGAGCACATGGACAGAGTGTTTATATCAAATATTAACATTTTAAAATGTAAACGTCATATTTGTGAAAATAATTGAAAAGGGAAGAGGAGGAGGGTGTTATCATTAATTAAAATAAAGGGTTTTATTGAAAAAGGTTATAATGGTGATCTTTGGAAGACATTGATGTTGTTATTATCACCCGGCGCGCCCGTCATTGAAACTTGATTCAATTTGAATCCTCCACAGTTTCTTTCTGACTAAACTCTCATATCTTCTGCACATATGTAGGTCAGTGGTTTTCCCTAGTGGGACGAAACCTTATTTAAAAGTGGGCCGCTTATGTAACTATTTACATAATTGAGAATATTTACAATTAATATTAACCATTCTTTTTTTTTTCTTAAATCTATTTTTTTTTCATTACATGTGGGTTGCGAAAACGCGAATTATGATAAAGTTTTTTTCGTACTTTAGATCTAGCTGGGTATTTTTAAAAATTCTTTAATCTCATAACTGTCACAACCCAATTTGAACAACTCGTGGTCTAGGGGTACGTTGGCGAGAGGTTCACCCAGATCCCCGTAGGTTGGACATGCACATTAACATTTATATATATATAAATATGACGTATACAATCAATAACTCTGTATAAACAATAAAAATAATAACTTTAATACTACTTTATAACTGACCATACAGAAAATATATAGGATTTATGTGACGATTTGCATCACCCACAATAGTATTACATTCAATAAATAAATTATAATAGATCAGATTATTACATTATAATTGTCAAGTGGTCTCTCAATCCTGGGCCGTCCGGGTCTCAAATGCCTCCAGAACGACTAGATGTCAGGGCTGTTACGGTGCACCAGGCAGGGCCATTTCACGTCCGATACGACTTAAAGGTTACTTCCAGATTCAGGGCCTCCAGAACGATCAACCTATCACACACACATCAACATCTTCATGTAAATGCATCGATTATATCAAATATGGTGAATGCATAATAAACACACACATCAAACATGTATGTACATAAGCCGTTACATGGCATGGGCGAATGCAAAAGAAATAAACGTAAAAAATCTATGCGTTGTACGTCACCAGCGGCTGTTCACTAACAGAGCGCCACAAGTTTCGTTTTTTATAACATGCGCACCAAGATGTGAAAACATCCTTTCAAACATACTCCCTTCCCCTACTCTATGATATCTTGACATCCACCCTCCCCCCGTTGGCCATTTTTGGTCACAAAAAAAATGGACACATGAAAAAAAATATATAGCTTAATAACATGTAGCATATAACTCCAACCCAAAACATGATATACAACCCCCACACAAAAAATTACTAACAAAATATACAAAGTTTAATATATACAACATATTTCAATAAATACACAGTAAAGCATATATTATTCATTACTTGTGCCAACAAATAATCTATGAATCAAAAATGAAAATTTCCGTTTTATCACAAATCAACACAAAAAATTTTTCAAAAATTTATAAAAGTTAGACACATCGGGACAACGTGTCTGCAATTACATTTTGGCGACCAACCAGGTGCTCAACAACAAAATTAAAATTTTGTAAAATTAAAGACCAACGCATAATACGTTGATTACTACAACATGCACTTTTTAAAAATGACAGTGGTCTGTGGTCACATTGTATTGTGAAGATTGTACCACAGAGGTATCTGGACAGGCGCTGCACGCCCCAGACAATAGCAAGACACTCCCTTTCAATGACAGCATATCTTTGCTCCCTCGGCAACAATTTTCTGCTAAGAAATCTAACCGGATGAAGTACTCCCCCCAATTCCTGGAGTAAACAACAAGAGATGCCCTTATCAGACGCGTCTGTCTGAAGAATAAAGGGTTTATCAGGGTTAGCTAACTAAAGAATAGGAGAGCGCGATAGACATGTCTGCAATCTCTCCAGTGCTTGATCACATTCAGAGTTCCAGACAACCTTCATGGGCATTCCCTTCTCCAGAAATTTAGTAAACGGCCACACCAACTCCGCGAAAGACGGAATGAATTTACAATAATAATTTGCCAACCCCAGCAGACCACGCATCTTCCTTTTTGTCTGTGGTAATGACGTTCATTTTCCCTGATTCCGCTTTACCTCCCCTCCCCGGATATCTACACTTTTGACACACATCACACGACCTAACAAACTGTTTAATCTCCTTATCCACCATTGGCCAAAAAAATTGCGAATACACCCTTTGCCTGGTTTTGTTTATTGACATATGTCCTGCTAATGATATCGAGTGGGCTGCCTTTAAAACTACTCCCCGTTTTCCCACTGGTACCACTAGTTGCTCTTCTATCATATGAGGGTATTTTCTATGTTGAAACTGCCGGTACAACAGACCATCTTTTATTATGAATGAAACAACGCCACCCTTTTTAACATCTACTGAACCACACTTAGCTCTGTCCCACAAACCTTTTAGTGTTACGTCACTTAATTGTTCACTCTTAAACTCCTGACAGGTTTCCGCATTAACACCTATGTCTACCACTTTGGTCTCTAACTTACCACTTGTTGTGTCCTTTAACTTACTCACAGATCTAGTTACTGCATTGCCAGATAGCACCCCATCCATTCCATCTACATTACCCACAATTACATCTGCCAACGGATCGTTAAATACCGCTGCTATGTAGCTCCCCTTAATGTATGGTGTGTTTATATAAACACGAGCCATAGGATACGAACAAGTTTGACCATCTATCAATTTCAGTACGTAGTTTCCCTTCAAAAACTGCTCTGGTCTGACTAAACATTTCCTCACCCCTATAATACTGGATCCCGTATCTCTAAGTACCGACACTTTTCTATCGTCTAAGTAGCCCTTTTCAATGGCTAGACCACCCACCGACCTCTCCTCTAACGTGTCCTTTGAAAACAATTTCACCGAACTACTCTGACACGCAACTAAAATATTTCTAAACCCTACTTGTTGACAGCCTGCGCAGTGATGCTGACCGTTTGATTCCGGTATGGTGGACAGTCCTCTTTGACCGTTCTCCGTGTTGTTATTGCCTCTGTCGTTGCCACCTGCTGCCCCCCTGTCTGTCTGCGCACCTCGACCGTATGATCTATCTCTGCTCTCTGTCCTAAACCTACAGGTGTTTGCCCAATGACCCGGGCGATTACATACAAAACAGACTCTTCTGTTTGCAACAGACACATTTTCTGACGCAGCCGCCACATATGGTAATTCATTTCTGGATATCTCCGTTATCTTTTTCACCGTCTTATAATGATCTATAATCTCCAACACTTTTCCACTCGTGTCTGGCTTGTTCAATAAGATATGTTGTAATAAATCATCCGAGACCATGTTATACATTCTGTCCCTGATTAACAGGTCTACTACACCCTCGAAAGTAGCAGGAGTGTTGGATGTTTTAACCCAATTTTCCAATGTCCTTCTCAACGTGACAAAGTATTCTCTAAAATCATCATTACGTGGGGTGAGTGTATTCCATTTCCTTCTACACCCTTCCTCCGTACAATTTGCGTGTTTTAGTAATTCTGTTTTGACATAATCATAGTTCTTATTATTCATCAGTTGTTGATGGATCATGTAATCCCGTAGTTTGGCCGTCACCTTATATACCAGATGTTGTGGCCGATTCTCCTTTGCTATTTTATTCCTTTCAGCTGTGGCTTCAAACAAGACCAAATAATAGGACAAATCATCCTCCTCCACCATCGTCTTTAAATTCTTGTCTAGCTGTTCTCTTGGTCTATGGCTCCCATCACTCACACTATTACTACTCTTTAACATTTCTATTTCGATCTCCTTCCACGCCTTTCGATCTACACTCATATCCTCCCTAATGAAATCACTTCTGCTTTTGCCCTTAAATCCTAATTTCTGCGCCACTATTTCTAGTTCTTCAAACGTTCGCGGTCTAAAATTCGCCATTATTGTTTTTTCCTCTTCCACTACTCTATGTAATAATAACGGGAATGCCCAGATCCGTCCTGGAGGCCCTGAAGTTACAACCACAAAGAAAAACAAACAGACCTATCTTGATACGTCGCCGCTCAGTCTGACTCAGATTGCAACAGTAACACAAAACACAGCACCCTCTTTGCGCCACGGTCCTCCTACTCTCCTGCAGATACCTCTGTTTAGCCAGACAACTCCACACCGTCAGGTGCATGCAAGGAATATAACAACAAAAAAAAAAACAATACAAATTAATAAAAACACATTTCATGGGGAAAAAATGAATGTAAACATATCTCCCAAGAAAAAAAAAAAGAAAACAATCAAAAACAACATCAGTGATAATAATCTACTTAATACACTTCTACCAAGTTATGGCCCACGAGCCCCCAGAATGTCACAACCCAATTTGAACAACTCGTGGTCTAGGGGTACGTTGGCGAGGGGTTCACCCAGATCCCCGTAGGTTGGACATGCACATTAACATTTATATATATATAAATATGACGTATACAATCAATAACTCTGTATAAACAATAAAAATAATAACTTTAATACTACTTTATAACTGACCATACAGAAAATATATAGGATTTATGTGACGATTTGCATCACCCACAATAGTATTACATTCAATAAATAAATTATAATAGATCAGATTATTACATTATAATTGTCAAGTGGTCTCTCAATCCTGGGCCGTCCGGGTCTCAAATGCCTCCAGAACGACTAGATGTCAGGGCTGTTACGGTGCACCAGGCAGGGCCATTTCACGTCCGATACGACTTAAAGGTTACTTCCAGATTCAGGGCCTCCAGAACGATCAACCTATCACACACACATCAACATCTTCATGTAAATGCATCGATTATATCAAATATGGTGAATGCATAATAAACACACACATCAAACATGTATGTACATAAGCCGTTACATGGCATGGGCGAATGCAAAAGAAATAAACGTAAAAAATCTATGCGTTGTACGTCACCAGCGGCTGTTCACTAACAGAGCGCCACAAGTTTCGTTTTTTATAACATGCGCACCAAGATGTGAAAACATCCTTTCAAACATACTCCCTTCCCCTACTCTATGATATCTTGACATCCACCCTCCCCCCGTTGGCCATTTTTGGTCACAAAAAAAATGGACACATGAAAAAAAATATATAGCTTAATAACATGTAGCATATAACTCCAACCCAAAACATGATATACAACCCCCACACAAAAAATTACTAACAAAATATACAAAGTTTAATATATACAACATATTTCAATAAATACACAGTAAAGCATATATTATTCATTACTTGTGCCAACAAATAATCTATGAATCAAAAATGAAAATTTCCGTTTTATCACAAAACAACACAAAAAATTTTTCAAAAATTTATAAAAGTTAGACACATCGGGACAACGTGTCTGCAATTACATTTTGGCGACCAACCAGGTGCTCAACAACAAAATTAAAATTTTGTAAAATTAAAGACCAACGCATAATACGTTGATTACTACAACATGCACTTTTTAAAAATGACAGTGGTCTGTGGTCACATTGTATTGTGAAGGTTGTACCACAGAGGTATCTGGACAGGCGCTGCACGCCCCAGACAATAGCAAGACACTCCCTTTCAATGACAGCATATTTTTGCTCCCTCGGCAACAATTTTCTGCTAAGAAATCTAACCGGATGAAGTACTCCCCCCAATTCCTGGAGTAAACAACAAGAGATGCCCTTATCAGACGCGTCTGTCTGAAGAATAAAGGGTTTATCAGGGTTAGCTAACAAAAGAATAGGAGAGCGCGATAGACATGTCTGCAATCTCTCCAGTGCTTGATCACATTCAGAGTTCCAGACAACCTTCATGGGCATTCCCTTCTCCAGAAATTTAGTAAACGGCCACACCAACTCCGCGAAAGACGGAATGAATTTACAATAATAATTTGCCAACCCCAGCAGACCACGCATCTTCCTTTTTGTCTGTGGTAATGACGTTCATTTTCCCTGATTCCGCTTTACCTCCCCTCCCCGGATATCTACACTTTTGACACACATCACACGACCTAACAAACTGTTTAATCTCCTTATCCACCATTGGCCAAAAAAATTGCGAATACACCCTTTGCCTGGTTTTGTTTATTGACATATGTCCTGCTAATGATATCGAGTGGGCTGCCTTTAAAACTACTCCCCGTTTTCCCACTGGTACCACTAGTTGCTCTTCTATCATATGAGGGTATTTTCTATGTTGAAACTGCCGGTACAACAGACCATCTTTTATTATGAATGAAACAACGCCACCCTTTTTAACATCTACTGAACCACACTTAGCTCTGTCCCACAAACCTTTTAGTGTTACGTCACTTAATTGTTCACTCTTAAACTCCTGACAGGTTTCCGCATTAACACCTATGTCTACCACTTTGGTCTCTAACTTACCACTTGTTGTGTCCTTTAACTTACTCACAGATCTAGTTACTGCATTGCCAGATAGCACCCCATCCATTCCATCTACATTACCCACAATTACATCTGCCAACGGATCGTTAAATACCGCTGCTATGTAGCTCCCCTTAATGTATGGTGTGTTTATATAAACACGAGCCATAGGATACGAACAAGTTTGACCATCTATCAATTTCAGTACGTAGTTTCCCTTCAAAAACTGCTCTGGTCTGACTAAACATTTCCTCACCCCTATAATACTGGATCCCGTATCTCTAAGTACCGACACTTTTCTATCGTCTAAGTAGCCCTTTTCAATGGCTAGACCACCCACCGACCTCTCCTCTAACGTGTCCTTTGAAAACAATTTCACCGAACTACTCTGACACGCAACTAAAATATTTCTAAACCCTACTTGTTGACAGCCTGCGCAGTGATGCTGACCGTTTGATTCCGGTATGGTGGACAGTCCTCTTTGACCGTTCTCCGTGTTGTTATTGCCTCTGTCGTTGCCACCTGCTGCCCCCCTGTCTGTCTGCGCACCTCGACCGTATGATCTATCTCTGCTCTCTGTCCTAAACCTACAGGTGTTTGCCCAATGACCCGGGCGATTACATACAAAACAGACTCTTCTGTTTGCAACAGACACATTTTCTGACGCAGCCGCCACATATGGTAATTCATTTCTGGATATCTCCGTTATCTTTTTCACCGTCTTATAATGATCTATAATCTCCAACACTTTTCCACTCGTGTCTGGCTTGTTCAATAAGATATGTTGTAATAAATCATCCGAGACCATGTTATACATTCTGTCCCTGATTAACAGGTCTACTACACCCTCGAAAGTAGCAGGAGTGTTGGATGTTTTAACCCAATTTTCCAATGTCCTTCTCAACGTGACAAAGTATTCTCTAAAATCATCATTACGTGGGGTGAGTGTATTCCATTTCCTTCTACACCCTTCCTCCGTACAATTTGCGTGTTTTAGTAATTCTGTTTTGACATAATCATAGTTCTTATTATTCATCAGTTGTTGATGGATCATGTAATCCCGTAGTTTGGCCGTCACCTTATATACCAGATGTTGTGGCCGATTCTCCTTTGCTATTTTATTCCTTTCAGCTGTGGCTTCAAACAAGACCAAATAATAGGACAAATCATCCTCCTCCACCATCGTCTTTAAATTCTTGTCTAGCTGTTCTCTTGGTCTATGGCTCCCATCACTCACACTATTACTACTCTTTAACATTTCTATTTCGATCTCCTTCCACGCCTTTCGATCTACACTCATATCCTCCCTAATGAAATCACTTCTGCTTTTGCCCTTAAATCCTAATTTCTGCGCCACTATTTCTAGTTCTTCAAACGTTCGCGGTCTGAAATTCGCCATTATTGTTTTTTCCTCTTCCACTACTCTATGTAATAATAACGGGAATGCCCAGATCCGTCTTGGAGGCCCTGAAGTTACAACCACAAAGAAAAACAAACAGACCTATCTTGATACGTCGCCGCTCAGTCTGACTCAGATTGCAACAGTAACACAAAACACAGCACCCTCTTTGCGCCACGGTCCTCCTACTCTCCTGCAGATACCTCTGTTTAGCCAGACAACTCCACACCGTCAGGTGCATGCAAGGAATATAACAACAAAAAAAAAACAATACAAATTAATAAAAACACATTTCATGGGGAAAAAATGAATGTAAACATATCTCCCAAGAAAAAAAAAAGAAAACAATCAAAAACAACATCAGTGATAATAATCTACTTAATACACTTCTACCAAGTTATGGCCCACGAGCCCCCAGAATGTCACAACCCAATTTGAACAACTCGTGGTCTAGGGGTACGTTGGCGAGAGGTTCACCCAGATCCCCGTAGGTTGGACATGCACATTAACATTTATATATATATAAATATGACGTATACAATCAATAACTCTGTATAAACAATAAAAATAATAACTTTAATACTACTTTATAACTGACCATACAGAAAATATATAGGATTTATGTGACGATTTGCATCACCCACAATAGTATTACATTCAATAAATAAATTATAATAGATCAGATTATTACATTATAATTGTCAAGTGGTCTCTCAATCCTGGGCCGTCCGGGTCTCAAATGCCTCCAGAACGACTAGATGTCAGGGCTGTTACGGTGCACCAGGCAGGGCCATTTCACGTCCGATACGACTTAAAGGTTACTTCCAGATTCAGGGCCTCCAGAACGATCAACCTATCACACACACATCAACATCTTCATGTAAATGCATCGATTATATCAAATATGGTGAATGCATAATAAACACACACATCAAACATGTATGTACATAAGCCGTTACATGGCATGGGCGAATGCAAAAGAAATAAACGTAAAAAATCTATGCGTTGTACGTCACCAGCGGCTGTTCACTAACAGAGCGCCACAAGTTTCGTTTTTTATAACATGCGCACCAAGATGTGAAAACATCCTTTCAAACATACTCCCTTCACCTACTCTATGATATCTTGACAATAACCTCCATGATGCTCACATTTCATTATTCTGGGAATGGAATCCTCGTTGTTTACACTATTTGTTTATTGTTACTGAGCTTCAGGCCCAAAACGTGCGGGGGGGGGGGCAGGGGGCCGCCCCTGCGTTTTGTCTGGCCCCCCTCTGCTTATTTGTTCTACTCAGTAAAATGTATTATCTGCCCCCCTGCTATTGTCTGGCCCCTGCTGTAGAATGCCCGACCCCTGCTGTAGAATTTTCACGCTATGGGGCTGCTGAGTTTCAAGCGCATGCAGTTTGTTTCACACTCATTTCATATTCAATCTAACTTTATTTCCCATTCAGTCAGTAAGTCAAATTGTTGTTGGGTGATAGCGGCCTGGGTGGCAAGTATGGGGACCACCCCTGGCCCTGCCACCAATGGGAGCCCCCGCGCTTGGAGATTCTTTTTTTTTTGCTACATACGTATAAACCTAACTAAACGTTGCTTCAGTGCCCTTCAATGCACTCACTCTCTATACCCTCTCTCTCCCCACCCCCCGGACAACGCCCCTAAAGGTTCTAGAAATTTAGGGATTTTAGGAAAAAGTACCTGTTGTGGACCTCTTAGCATTAAATTTAATATCAAAATGTTTCATTCTTTTTATAAGCACCTATGATACGTAATTGTACACATTGGCTGACTCAGAATGGAGAGCGTAGTTTTCAATGTCTGCCCAAAGTGACTCATACCTAACCGGTAAGTCAAAAAGTAGATTGTTACATATCAAGACCTAAATACCTGAACACTCTTCCCCACCTTCATTTGCGTAGAGATTAATTTGTGTGAGCTCTTTATCCGGTTCGTCTGAACCCAGTTTTTATTTTTTAACAACCACTATCAAGCCTGCTTCGTATCACGTGACCATTGAAGGCAACCAGCCGGAGTATGGATTTTTATTTCCAGGGGTAGTTACAGTTTTTCACCCCGTTAGCGGTGGCCTGAGCGAGAGAGAGAGAGAGAGAGAGAAATTTCGTGTGACGTCAAAAGATCGTTACAAAACTTTTAACAGCTCGCATATTGTCGGTGACTATAGCGTTTGATTTATTCATGATGATGATGATGATGTCATAGGCTAAAAATACGTTTTGACTCGTTTTCAATTGACACTGCTACAAAGGATTGATTCGAACTTTCATTCTCTCTCTATCGCTTAATGTGTGCAGAGATGAATTTTGTGTGTGGGGCCGTAGATAGAGGAACCTAGGTATATGGAAGCCCTAGGCAGAGGAACCTAGATTTATGGGGGGCCCAAGGCAGAGGAACCTAGATATATGGGAGCCCAAGGCAGAGGAACCTATATATATGGAAGCCCTAGGCAGAGGAACCTAGATATATGGGGGCCCAAGGGAGAGGAACCTAGATATATTCACTCTGGGGCGAGCCCTGTAACTGTGTAGCCAATAGGACGTTGCCTACTTGGCATATTCACTAGAAGGTCTCTAAGTGTTATAAGCCTCTTATGCATTACTATATCTATCCAACAGTGACAATGATCTGTGCCAGGGGTGGCTACGCATGAGGAAGTTGACAGCCAAATTCAGGGTTTTTACTGAGTTAAAAAAAAAAAAAGCACCATATCAAGATTTAGGTGTGAAGTGCCCCCCCCCCCCGCTTAAAAAAGAAGAAAAGAGGAAAAAAATAAAGAAAAAGTAAAATTGCCCCCCTTGATGGATATTGGTGCCCCCCCTGCTGACTTTGACCTAGCACGGGCCTGGCCAAGTAGGAGCCGCTAATAAAAAGTCAATGAAGCCCAGCCCCTGGTTGATGTTTTGGTTGGAGCATTACAGTTAGATGCAGTGCTTTTCTTTTGTAAACAAAAAAAAATATAGGGTGCCGGTACTCAGTGATGGATTGCCTAACTTTTAACTACCAGTTCGCACCTCGATGCTAACTAAATCACAACTGCAAATATACTATTTTGAAATAATTCAATTTTAACAAATTAATAATATAATTAGTTAATAATAAACGTTAAAATACAAGAAAGGTAATAATTTTTTCACCACATTGAAAAAAGGTGCCGGTACGCCTTACCGTTGCGTACCGGCACAAAAAAAAAGCACTGGTTAGATGTACACACAATGAG
Organism: Bulinus truncatus; assembly: GCA_021962125.1. Taxonomy (NCBI): domain Eukaryota; kingdom Metazoa; phylum Mollusca; class Gastropoda; family Planorbidae; genus Bulinus; species Bulinus truncatus. The sequence continues at coordinate 272,678 of JAGDYQ010000355.1, read as the reverse complement.
ACACAAATGTCGACAAAGTGGAAGTACGATTATAATAGTAAGTTTTCTTTGTTTGTTCAAATCCCAACATTCTTATTACATTTTCTCGCCCCCTTTCATACATTGCATTTGTCTGTTATCATTTTGTGTATTAAATATTACATTTTCTTATTTTCACACTTCACTCTACGAAAAAAAAATGACCCACATTCTCGATGTATCTCTATACCTACTTTCTCCACACAAACACACACACACCCACACACACATTCTCCCTCAACCCGCGGATGATTAACTCGGATTATCTGGATAACGGACATATATCGATCATCACAAGACTCTGATGTCCATAGATAATGGCAATATAAAATCATGTCATCATCAAGTCATAATCATTTTTACATCTGCATGATGATTGGCTCATACACAATTTATGCATTATTAATTGACGCTTTAACAAGAATAAATAAATAAAAAATACTAAGGCGGTGTACATTTTTACATTAATACACTCGTAGCTACTCATCCGGAACATTTCGTTCACTAGGTCGGAAATTTTGCTGTGCTTAGTGTGTTGTTCATCTAAAAACATACTGAGAGGAAAGGACGAAGAGCACATTGTGTTGTTTCTGGAAACAACAATCACATTAACTGTGTATCAACCACATGAAGGAAATATCTCAAGAAATATTAATGAATTCAGACAAAAAGGATGAAAGATTTATAAAAACATGACATGAATAGCTGCTAAATTGATTCACAAAATAAAAGTAAGTGGGATTTTTTTTTTAGTTTTATCGGTTTATTAAAAACACACATTAGTAATAATTAAAAAAAAAGATAAGAGAAAATTAAACTGCGACATCTTAATTTTAAACAAGTGAAAAGCGCAAGGTTAATCTTTTAGTGCTATCTTTTCTGGCTGTATGTCACGTAAGAAAAAAATACGTTTTTTTTTCGTTAAAAGGTTAGAAAGACAGTTATTTATTTTTTCATGAGGTTAAAGGAGAGCTGTTAGTGTTATGGCTGTCTTATTTAGCACGTATTGCTAACTAAATCTTATGCTATCGGGGCCCGGATAGATACCAAAACTTGGGGCCCGGATAGATACCAAAACTTGGGGCCCGGATAGATACCAAAACTTGGGGCCCCGATAGATACCAAAACTTGGGGCCCCGATAGATACCAAAACTTGGGGCCCGGATAGATACCAAAACTTGGGGCCCGGATAGATACCAAAACTTGGGGCCCGGATAGATACCAAAACTTGGGGCCCCGATAGATACCAAAACTTGGGGCCCGGATAGATACCAAAACTTGGGGCCCGGATAGATACCAAAACTTGGGGCCCCGATAGATACCAAAACTTGGGGCCCGGATAGATACCAAAACTTGGGGCCCCGATAGATACCAAAACTTGGGGCCCCGATAGATACCAAAACTTGGGGCCCCGATAGATACCAAAACTTGGGGCCCCGATAGATACCAAAACATGGGGTCCCGATAGATACCAAAACATGGGGCTCCGATAGTTACCGAAACTTGGGGTCCTTATAAGTCTCTGAAAGTTTCTGCCTAGGTAACCAATGGCGTCAAAACGATCTTGTTTGTTATTATCAAGAAAGCATATAATACTGGTTTTCCAGTACATATAAAGTACTGTATTTCCTTATGAATAAATCACCCCCCCCCCTGTGTTACACTTACACTGTCACAAGCAAAGAGTGACATTCAGGCCGGCCTTAAGAAATTGCGGGGCCCAATTAAACGGATGCTTGCGAGGCCCCTCTTCTATTTTTTTTCACTTATTAAAACTATTACTATTAATAAGATCATGTAAATTGTGTGGCCCATGCCAAGCGCGGGGCCCAATTTGTAGCAATCGGCTTAAGACCGGCCCTGGCCGCATTATTAGCCTTTTATCACTTTAAGACACGGAATAGAGCGGCAGTTTTAGAATCTTACCCGGCCACCACTTAAGCTATTTACACCAGTGGCTATGAAGTATTTACACCAGTGGCTATGAAGTATTTATTCACAAAATCATTTCATCTTGTTGACTATTTCTTTATTCTGTTTTACATTTTATTTTCAAATAAAATAAACTTCACTGTCAGCAGAATCCATTGTCAGCATAATAATTCTTTGTCAACACTATTAACTGACCTTTTTTTCAAATGTTACGTTGCCCTAGGGTCGCAGCAATGGAGAAGCAGCCCGAAAATTTTTTTTTAGGGACACAGAGCCTCGGGGCCCCCAGTTGGTAGTGAATTTATTTAGTTAGTCATTTTGTTGCATCAAAGCTGGTTGCCTTTTGTTTGGTGTGTGTGTGGGGAGGGGAGAGAGAGCAAGCTGGTAATAAAATTATAAAATTGTTTAACTATTTATTTTGTTGCAACTAAGCTGGATAATTTTTTTATTTGTCATAGTTAGTCAGGGGCCCAACAACAATTTCGTGACTGTAATACTCATTCATTTATATTATGTTTTCATTAGATTATATGCAATTATATATTATGTTTTTTAGAATAAATAAATCAGGCACGTTCGACACACAAATTAAATATTGTACCCTACTGCAGCAGTGCCTTCGATCATAACATGACTGGGGAAAAGTCCAGTCACGCGTGTTTGATTTTTACAATGTCATGATGGTAGATTACGCAAGTGTGTGTGTGTGTGTGTCCTCACGAGTGTGTGTACGCTTGCGTGAAGTCGCGAGTGAGCAGTGAAGCCATCACTGAGTTCACCATGACGATAAAATGCTCACGAGCAATCGATTGGTATTTATCTAGAAGGCATGAGAGGACTAGGGTGTGTCGGGAGGAAATAACAAGAATTTACTGCCGTCGCCAAGGAGAATAGCGAGAAATGCTGAGTTGCAGATTATCAAAGACGTACTATATGGTTGCCAACTTCGATAATTTATATCCGGATCTAGAAATTTTTCTTTTCGCCATATACTGAAAAATTATATATAATTCTTTTTGCAAGATTATAAGTGAAAAAAAGTTGGCAGCATTGATGTACTGTTGTCTCCCTTCAATTTTCCTGCCATGTCATCCTTATTTATTGTTACAACTTTCTGATCAAAAGGGAAACCAATAATTTCCTCCTTTTAACTTGAACAAATAATTATTTCATGTATAATTTACTTGTTATTTTTCGTTTTTGTGTTTTTTGGTTTTGAGAAGGGTTAGAACGTTTTAAACTAAACGTGAGAACAAAAATTGATTTATATTAAATGCTTCACATTGTGGTCACGATGTTAATATTATGATCTAAAAATGTTTTAATACAAAAAAATTTCGAAAAAAATACGCACCCGTTTGTGTCTCACGCTTGCATGTAACGTCTATCAACCTACCAGCCTAACTCTTGATCTGTATATTATACTAGTTGCAAGTACCCGGCTTTGCCCGGGTTTAAAATAAGGTTTTCTGTTTACCTTCTGTTTTCTCCCTACCCCCTCTCTCCCTTCCTCTCCCTCTCCCTCCCTCCCTCTCCCTCCCTCCTTCTCCCATCTCCCCCTCTCCCCTCCTTCTCTCCCCCTGTCCATCCCCCTCCCTCCCTCTCTCCCCGCCCTCCCTCCCTCCCTCCTACCCTCCTTTCCTCTCTCCCCCCTGCCCCCTCTCTCTCTCTCTCTTTATCTCTCTCTCCCTCCCTCCCTCCCTCTCTCTCTCCCTCTCTCTCTCTCTCTCTCTCTCTCTATATATATATATATATATATATATATATATATACTTATTGTTGCGTGCTGGTTTAAGTGCCACTTCTGCTGGGTATTTAGTATGTTGCCAGCCTATGATTCTTTCACACTGTAGCCACTCGTTCTTTTATATACCGACACTTTCAAACTCCGTACAGTCGTATTGATAACAGAGGCACTTGGATTCCGTGTATAGGGTTATATTTATTATAACACAATATTTATTATAACACAAGGTACATCACATACAATATAGTCCAGCCTCAATTCCACTAAGTACAATAACATTAATATCTACTGGTAATCTACTTGTGACCACTCTCGGCTCTATCTAGCAATCTACTGTCCTGATCTATCCCACGTCCCGTTTCTTCAAACTTTTTCCATCAGGCTTAGTGCCCCACCCACTTGTTGGATTGGCTAATTAAACAACTCATTAAAAGGTTAGCGCCCTTTGCCACCTTCGGTTGTGTTCGGTGATATATCTTTTTGTCAAGAATGTCAGTCGACTCCCTCCCTACTCTCGGAACAAAGGCTAAGGTATCATATGTCAAGTCCCTAACCCAGGTCGCTAGAAAACGTAATGACTCTACCCCCAAAGATTTAACCCTGAACTCTTGATTTAACCTCTCAAAGATTTACTTTATATTTTATCCTACATTCTAACTAATGTGTGAGAACCTGTTCTCCACATCTCTCCCCATGACACCAAGCATGATGCAATCATGCAAATAAACAAAAATATCAGCAACAGCTTGTGACAAAAAAAATAATAACAACATCACTATCCATACATTTCGCTAAATATGGCGGAATTGAGACAACAAAAAACACATGAATGTGATCCACATAAATCAAAGTGCAAATAATAATGACATTGTAAGTCAACAGATATGTGATAATGCCTGATAGCTCAAATTAACAACACAATTAACAAATAAAAAAAAATTAATATAAACAGGGACACTTACAAAATAATAGACTACATTTACAAGCACCTATACATTATTGTTCTTGTATAATAGTTAATCAACCTACATTAGATATAGTAAAGATTAATGAACATCAACAATTCAAAACGAAATGTGAGACTCAGAATGCAATGAGAAGAAAAAAAAATACATGAAAATATATAGTATGGATAAAAGAAACGTATTCACAACAACTGCTGCTAAATAACTGTCCTAAAGATTAATTGAATACAATTAACAAAGTATAAGATTAGGGGTATATTGTAGTAACCATTTGCCAAGACATGTAAGTAATATTTAAACTTGTAATTGTTATCCCCCATTGCTGAGTCGAAATGCCAGTCTCAAACACAGCGAGACAGAATGTCTGCCAATACATTTTGTCTGCCCGGAATGGTCTGAATGTTAAAGCTAAAATCCTGTAACAAAAGTGACCATCTGGCAACTCTATGGTTTCCTAATTTTGTTTTGAATTTATAAAAGCCAGAGGAGCATGGTCTGTCAGAAGAGTGAAGGGGGCACCGAGGAGATACCTGGCAAGCTTAGTGATGCACCATACTATAGCCAACCCCTCCCTCTCTATTGTAGCATATCTGGTTTCAGGTGGGGACAGTTTACGACTGAGGTGTAGCGTCCCATTGTGTCCTAATGGCAGGCTGTGGTGGTAACAATATAACACTAGCCTCAATTGGAACAGGGGGCATTAAAACACATGAAATTCCAAAATTTACACATACTGATAACATGCAGCGTAATTATAAATGTTTACATTTAACTTGGCATAGGTATTTACCATTCTACATCATAAGTAATTGTTGGTTTTCAATATACATTTTAACTGTTACTGTTAACAATTTCATGAACAATAAACCACAACAAAATATAGTAGCAAAATAAACATGATTAAAAATTCAACTTACTAGCACTTCAATATTACTATTAAATTCCAGTGTTACAAAGACAAAAAGCTTTTGTCTAGCGCAGTAGGTTACTAATGCACATCATAAAAAAAATGGTAATACAAGGAAAATGACAAAAATTCCATCACCATAGTTAACTCTATTAATATGAAATGAATACATAAATCATATTACACCAAAGCTACTTAGTACCACATAAGATCACGAGCAACAATAATTCCGGCTATAACAGAAGCTGATCTCTTAATAGAATTACAGTAATTCAATCGAACACACATTTCAAATATATCTGATTAAAAAAAATACATTGTTTCCACAGGTGATTCTACTAAACCTTTTTAATCAACCATCAGTTATAAACTGTTTTAGAAATAATAGACATAATAAAATACATTTTAATGAAACCCCGAAATTCTCCAATATATTATTATCTTTAACTAGTTCACATATGAAAACATACACGTTGTGATATTAAGATATGTACTACTAAAAGTGTGCACAATTTCAAATGACAGAGACTTAAATTATGTGGCACAATGTTCTCTCCAGTTACTGTTCATGTCCCGTTCTCTATTAAACCCATACTTTGTTTTTCTCTGTCGGTTATATAGATACCAACGCTCGTTAAATCCTAAGTGTGAGCCTATAGTAAGATATTCACCTGAGTATTGACGCCTAAAATATGGCTCGACACATGCTAATCTTTGACTATCATAAACATTTTCACAGTTACATCTTCGTTTATTATATATCTGTCTCGGCAAATGACAATGACACGTTTCCTGACACGCCGGAACACGCTTCTTTCTTAACACTATAATCCTCGGTCTCTGATAATCATTATTGTCAGTGCCTCTTTTATTAAATGCAACCCCTTTCAAATCTGACGGACATAAACGTTTATCACCACGCCCCGGGACAGTCGGTCGTCGTTCTGGTCTGTTAACTAAATGACTATTGTATGTGGTTTGCTCGATACTACTTTCCATTTCTTTCCCTTGAATAATGTCACTTTTAAAATTATCCATCTTAACTAACGGCTTCACCGAGTCCGTTTTATTTACTATGACCCTCAAACTCTCTTCTACCTTTGCCTGTGAGGTGGCTACCACATTATTTAATTCTAATTTTTCAGCAATCTTCTTAAACATATTTTCTAGAGCTATCACTCTATGCGGTAAACCTTCTACCGACGCCTTTGAGCTCGCGTAATGGTCCATATTTGCCTCTAATGCTTCGATTTTGAACTTAAGAAATTTATTTTCGTCTCTTAACTTTTTATTTTCCTCCCCTAAGATTTCACTTTCTAACTGTGCCTTAGTCATCTCGGCTCTAAGTTTTCGCATGGTCATCTCTTCCCGCCTGTCTTCCCTCTCTTTCTTCTCTTTTTCTATTTCTTCTTTCTCTCTCTCAGTTACATAAGCTCGTAACTCCTTACCAGTATACCCCAGGGCCTTACCAGCTTCTACTAGAGCTACCAGAGTTGCCATGATAGTAATAAATAGTTAGAGGAGAATACAAATGTAATGCAACAAACAAACAAAAAAATGCCTATAAAATTACTCAAAGAAACCGCTAATTAGAAACAAACATAACTAACAACAAAAAAAAATAAGAAAAAAAATTAAAACACAAAATCAAATGATTAACAACAAAACTAAATGATGGAACATATTAAAAAAATACAATAAAAAAAAATAATTCAACATATATATGTTTTAGTTGTTCCAAGTGGACCCTATTTTAACCTCTACTGTATTCGAAGAAATACAGAATTCCACTAGGAACAACAAACAAATTATTCAGCTGAAGTTATCTAAGAAATTAAATCTACCTATATAATTACATTGAGTTAACTTGTCGGTAGTCGTCAATTCCAACGTCGATATGAAATTGAAATCACTGTGTAATCCAATATTTGAATGCACCACACTAATTCACTCTAAAAACACAACCGGGTCAGTAATCCAAAGCAAAGTTAGCTCACCCGCACAATTAATTTGGTCAGAAACATCAGCCACGCAGGTACGTCGGCTACTTCAGATACAACAGCCACGTCAGATACGTCGGCTACTTCAGGTACATCAGCCACGTCAGATACGTCGGCTACTTCAGGTACATCAGCCACGTCAGTAAAACAACAACTATTATGTTTCTTGAAATTTGCCATACACATAAGCAGTTACTTCGCTTCAAACAAAATGTTTATCTTCAATAAATCTGTTCAACAACTTGGATCCAACTAACAGCATCAACCACAATGACTAATCACAAACAGCGGTCACAAGTTTTCGTCGGAGGTGCCAATTATGTTGCGTGCTGGTTTAAGTGCCACTTCTGCTGGGTATTTAGTATGTTGCCAGCCTATGATTCTTTCACACTGTAGCCACTCGTTCTTTTATATACCGACACTTTCAAACTCCGTACAGTCGTATTGATAACAGAGGCACTTGGATTCCGTGTATAGGGTTATATTTATTATAACACAATATTTATTATAACACAAGGTACATCACATACAATATAGTCCAGCCTCAATTCCACTAAGTACAATAACATTAATATCTACTGGTAATCTACTTGTGACCACTCTCGGCTCTATCTAGCAATCTACTGTCCTGATCTATCCCACGTCCCGTTTCTTCAAACTTTTTCCATCAGGCTTAGTGCCCCACCCACTTGTTGGATTGGCTAATTAAACAACTCATTAAAAGGTTAGCGCCCTTTGCCACCTTCGGTTGTGTTCGGTGATATATCTTTTTGTCAAGAATGTCAGTCGACTCCCTCCCTACTCTCGGAACAAAGGCTAAGGTATCATATGTCAAGTCCCTAACCCAGGTCGCTAGAAAACGTAATGACTCTACCCCCAAAGATTTAACCCTGAACTCTTGATTTAACCTCTCAAAGATTTACTTTATATTTTATCCTACATTCTAACTAATGTGTGAGAACCTGTTCTCCACACTTATTATTATGGCTTCACACTTCTTCTAAAATTCTTCTTCATTCCTTTACCTTCCTCAAACTGTACAAATCAGAGAGCATGAAAAAACATCAACAATTCTTTGCATCACAAAGGCACAATACAGCACCAGCGCGCAATTTCTATTCGATCATAAGGAAATGACGTCACAGAGGAATTTTATTTATGGCGCCGTCGAGATTACTTTAATATAGTAAAATACTAAAATAAAAAAAAATTAATTACAATTAAACTACCCATCGAGATGAAACGAAACCTGTCCTATAACCTTCCCCATGTAATTATGTGTATGTGTAACAAATTTCACGTTATCTGTTTTTCTGGATCTTGAGTTATAAGGGAACAGACAGACAGACAGACAGACAAAAAATGCTACTTATAAGTATAGATATATATATATATATATATACATATATATATATATATATATATATATGTGTGTGTGTGTGTGTGTGTGTGTGTGTGTGTGTGTGTGTGTGTCTATTTGTTTGTCAATATAAGTAATGTTAATACTAGCTGTACTCTGCAAAACCTTTGAATAGAGTTATATCTCCTTAGGCTTGATGTTAGGCTAGATATTTTTTTTTTTGGTTTTGGGCAGATCCAATTTTTTCATGATTGTATTTTAAACTGGAATAATGTTGTATTAATTATTTACTTTCGATTTAACTCAGAAACCAAATCGCTATATTTTATAAAATGTTTTTCTTTCTTTGTGTCTAACTCTTTCTAAATATTTTTTAGCATATATCTTGCTCCATCTATTTATCTCTCTAAATGTGTATTATATCTATCTGCCCATCAGATGTCTTTGAACGTTGAATGTTCGCTAATTTAGTTCAATAAAGAAAAATGATGCGGCACTGTACTAGATGAGTAAAAATATTTTAACAATCCGCATATCTTTCTATTCCAATTATTTAAACATTGTATAACATAAGGTGGTCATGTTGACATGGTTCAAAAGTGTGCATGGCGCAAGGTCAGCTGTGCAAACTCTGGCTACTGTAAACAAACAAAAAAAATGACATAACCGATGGAGATTTCAAGGGCCACAACTTCGGCCATGAAAGATAACGTAAAATAAAGTTATCAACTAATGGTAATCGTTTATTTGGTTTTTCTTGAACTTAGGCATTCAAGTAACTGATATCAAGTGGTTCATTTTCTTCGCCTCTGGTTCTTAATCTATAACTTCATCAGTATTAAACAATATGCCATTATATAATGCTGTTATTTCTGATATGTCAATGGTGATAATGATGTTAGCTGACAAATCTCCGACCTAGCTGTTGGCAAAGGTAGAAATGATATATGGAAAGAATAACATCTCTCGTTGAAGATAGCTTTTTATTCAATTATTGTACATGTGTCTATTTCCCCGGTCTATAAATCTTTACTTTGTCATATCTATGACTTTCTGTCTCTGTAGACAGGAGAATTTCAAGCTTTTGTATTTAACGAATGTGTAAAACGCTTTATACCTTTAAATCTCACTGAATACAGAAAGGTTCTTATGAATCTAATGTTAAGATAACCCCATACTTATTTTTGCCCACTTACATATATGAATGTATCTGCCTGGAAAGTATCTGCCTGGGAAGTATCTGCCTGGAACAGTATCTGCATGGAAAGTATCTGCCTGGAAAGTATCTGCCTGGAACAGTATCTGCCTGGAAAGTATCTGCCTGGAACAGTATCTGTCTGGAACAGTATCTGCCTGGGGCTCCCAAAACAGCTATTAAATTATACGCACTCTTATGTCTCTGCATTGTGTATTAGCGACTCTTAAGTGGATTCCCGGGCATATGGACGTGGCCGGCGATGACCTGGCCAATTTCCTTGCGAAGACGTTTAGTGCCCAGGCGCAGCCCGTGGGTGCCGAACAGATCTCACTAGAGACGGCGTGTGCCAAGATCAAGCACTTTGAGCGAACTCGGTGGTTCTCGAGTTGGAACAATGGTGTGACACGCAGAAATGTCCGCAGTCAGATGGAGCGGTCGACCAAAACTGACCCATGGAGGGGGATCAGGAGAATCGAGAAGGCCCTTATTGCCCAGTTTCGCACCGGGAATTGTCCTATAGGTTTGGGAGGTTCAGGCCCAATGTCGATTTCCTTTGCCGGACCACAGGGTGAACCAGTCGGGGAGCTTGCTTGCCATTGGCCTTTATGGCAGTTCCCTTGTACTGAGGAACAATGCAAGTTTGATCTCACGGTCCCACATTTATCACTGAGAGAGTTTAGAGAGAGAGAGAGAGAGTAGTAGCAGTAGCAGTAGTAGTAGTGGTAGTAGTAGTGGTAGTAGTAGTAGTAGTCGGGAAACTACCGTGCTTCGCAAGCGTCATTTCGGGACCGTTGGGGTTCCGCCCCACCCTCCGCAGCTCAAAAAATGGGTTGTAATTTTTTGTTTGGCTGTTTTCCTGTATTCATTGTTACGTCAATACAAAGATATTGGGTACAATTTAGAAATGGGAGTAAATTTTTACATTTATTTTCAATTTTTCCAACTGGTCAGTGAGAAGTTGAATATTATTACCCTTCTATTAAATATTTGATTTATATACTTAAGTATATTAAACTTCTGAGTATTGTATTCGTTATTTATATGTACGTATTTACCGAAAATAAAACATTGAGAACTGGAATTAACGTCCAAATCGGTTGCTACCATTCCGCCATGCTTGCCTCCCCTTATCCAAGCCGTACCACAAACGAGGGAGCATTGCTACGAGCATAGCAATACGCTTTTATTGCACTTTCTCGGAAGTTATTTGCGCAATAAATTTACATATACTTTGTATTTTACTATACATTACTGAACAAATAGTTCGTGTGAATTTAAGTTCATATAAATCATAATAGCTCATGTAAACACACGGCCTCTTTTATTTAAATGTAAGAAACCAGTGTGGCCCGCTATAAAACAAAAAGTTTTCCCACCCACTGCCATAGTATAAACTTGGCTTGGCTTGCCTAAAAAAAAAATACCTTATGATGTTTAGGAAATATAACTTTACATAAGGTCCAACTTAATTCCAAATCAGACCTATGCTGCATAATGTCGGCCTTGTACGGGACCTAGAACATTTCTTAATTTAAGTATAGTACATGCAGGTATGCATGGTTGGGGTCGCTAGTGTTTCAGCACACGGTTAATTTACCCCCCCCCCCCCGCCATTTCGACCACTATTGTCATACCCCGATCTGTAACAGCCATAAATTATAAACATTCAACACTAAAAAGTGCAGTTTAACCAACACATTGGCTGAGGTTATAAAACCTCACCTGTCTTTTTTTTTCTGTGTGTGTATACCCTCCACCCCAACACCCTTACATAAAGCTAAAGTCACGTTTTGAATCTCGTGTTGGATCAGGACCAACACGTTATTGGATTTAACTGAGAAACGTGACTTGAATGAAAAATGTGCACTGAAGCGTAAACCGTTTTTATATTTTTTTTTAAAAAAGCCTTGCTACTAGCAAAAGGAGATAATGTACCACTTTTACATAATAACCTTTTTTTCATAATAATGATACAATGAAATTTTTAATAATATGATTCACTATATACATGTAATTGAAAACTGATGAACATTATAAGATCATGCTGCTATTGGCCGTGTCGAACAACTATGTCGCCATTGATGCCACAACTCCCATTTTTTCTGGTGTATTTTTTGGGGTTCATTATTTAACTGGTTTAAGTATAGGCCCTACGTGTGTAGGCTATAAACAATAATGTCCATAGTATGCAGATCGCTATTTCGGCGTATTCGATTCCCTGCATTGTGAACACATTACAAGAAAAACTCATCGGGACCATTTAGTGTCGTTGTTTGTAGATTATTTATATAAATATATTTGTATAAATGTATCAGGGAAGGTATGAGAGATATTTATTCGGCTAAAAATATAATTTAACTGGTTCACATAAAATATGGCCTTATAGATGGCCGGTGTTATAAGGTGATAGGCAAGCAGGGTTCCACAAATAGGGATGGAGTAGATTACGCAAGTGCCGAACCCCATTCTGATGCGTGTACCTAATTAGAAATATCGAGTTTGGGTACAGTTCTAACTAATGTTAAGCTTTGATATGTATTACACAGTATTTTTAGGAAAATACGTAAGTTTTTTTTGTATGTGTTTTATATGTTATTTATTTAATAAATATATCTTCGTGTGGGTGGGTGCTTATTTATATAGTGTGCGCCGTACTCATTACAAGTTCGGAAATAAACTTCATCTTTACTTCCTTGTTTCGGTAAAGAAATCCTTACGTTGAAACGGAATCTTGCTTGATTAATCAATACTGTAAACATTCGAAATCAGTTATCTCTGTTATTTTTGCAGTTTCAAACAATTCAAGTTTGCGTGAAACATTCAGCTAAAAGAAAATTCGCCTTTTTTAATGACGAACTTTAAAAATAAAGTTATATCTAGTAATTATTTACTTGAATAGTTTTTTCAACATGGAAACTATCCGAACACATCTTGCATAATTGTTTACATTTTTTGTGTCAGATGTGGATTAAAATCCCGAATAACATACTAAGCATACAGTGTTGACCTTTCAGCACGCGAATGTCAATAAAACGAGTGTGCTACTCAGCCTGGTCACCATTGGTTTAACCCATTTAAACATACTAAGCCCCGCATCTCCTCACAACACACACACACAGACACGCACATACATACACATAGCCACAAACGCTGACGAAATGTCGAACTAGTGAACATGGTAATGATTTCTCCCTATGTTTTTCATAAAGTACGTCTGTACTGCCAGAGTTCTTTATTGAAACCAAGTTTAGCCTGCACGCGTTTTATTTTCGCTTGTTTATCTTTACGATACTTATAAAACGATAGGTATAAAAAAAAAAGTACCGCATTAAGCCACTGTTATGGCGTAGCAACTGTGATGCCATAACCGCCCCCCCAACCCTCCGTCTAACAAAAAATGTAAAGTGTCCACTAAAATGGAAGCCCGTGTAGCTAAATGATCAAGAGTGAAATATCAAATGTAATACATTTTGTGTGCACCTTTCGAATAAATTAAAAACTACTTCATTAATCTTAAAAATATACGAAACAGAACATTTACAATGTGATACTGTAGGACATAGCGAGCTTAACTCACGCCCGGGGCCCAATACCTTTTGAACACCTTTTTAACGCCCCCCCCCCCACATTTGAAAACCATATAATGTTTGCGTAAAATAAACCATTCGGCGCCCCTGTGTGAGTAGCGCCCGGGAGATGATGCCCCCTTGCCCATCCCTCGCTACGCCTCTGCTGTAGAAAGCGTATTGTGGACAGGAAAGCTTAAGTTTTAATCCTAACTGTATAATTTAATCATTTATATATAGATCGTTCATCTATGTCGTCGTAAGCTTACTGCCGATACTAAATCAAGTATTTTACTTGAAAAAAAATATTATTTTTATTAAAATTTTTATATGTATTGGTGTTTCAGGGAAAAAAAAAACTAAATAATAACGATTGTTTAACTCATCTAACAAATAAACTTATGAATGTATGTATTAACAAATGAGGCTAAAATTTAAAATAAAAATAGTAATGATTAGCAGTAGTTTATATGATGGCACGGGAGAAGACGCTTTATAAGCAAGTGTTGTTGTTTTTTTTTAGATTTTTCTTTCGTTTTTAAAGATGGCTGTAATTTAATTTAACTTAATGATGTAAATTATAAATGTGGCTTTTTGAATCTTTCTGGTGGTGCTGCATTATTTATTGAATTCCTAAGCAAGTAATTGCATGGTATAATCCGGGGCTGCGTATAAACCGGTTTACGATAACTGCCAGAATTTGCATCGGTTTATGGCATGACTTTTTTAAGCGCCTGTAAAGCAACAAAGTTTTGAAAAAAAATATTTAAATATATTGCTTGCAAATGGCTAACTAGCTGATAAGGCGATTGTAATAAATTCTATTGACTTTAAAAAAAAAAAAACTGAGTTTTACATTTCACATTTATTTTGAGATTTTGTTACATAAAGGTGCAATTGAAAAAAAATTTTGAAAGTCGGTTGGGTGCAAATTTGTTTTTTCTAACTGTATCAAAATTGGCTTTAAGCACATCTGGGTTTATACAACGTTGGCTTGTAGACAGTTATATAGTAATGATGGTGTGGGTTGTTTGGTAGCACAGGGCGCCGCCCTAGAGTCGGGCGCCTAACTACGAAGATCGCGTTGTTAGTTTTTTTTTTTTCTTGCACTTTTTAGATCTGAATGAGGGCGCGTGAAATAAATTTAAAACGCACATGGCGCCACAATAGCTTGCTACGGCTCAGTTTGTTAGTACTGCTTTATTAAATTACAAAAAGAAAATAAAGTTGTATAAGTAATGTGCCGAATGTGTAGCCTATATCTTATAACAGTAAATAGTCCCAACATTTAATACAAACACTAACATGTATTTAAGTCGGGGTCGTTTTAACAGCATTTTTGGGTCCTTGTGTTGGTTTAACGTCCTGGGTCTGCGGTAAGTTACAAGAACAATTCTCAAGAACGAACTGTTGATGAGCGTGGGGTCATTTTGTGATGTATACTCCCCCCCACCACCCCCCCATCCCCAGAAAGACGGCCAGAAAAATATAACATTTTTTAGCATATATTCTGACGAAACGTATGTGCAAAATTAATGTTTTTAAATGCAGAATTCATTCTAAATTCTAAGGACAATTAGAAGTGTACTTAGCACCGGGACTGACCTTATGAAACGCTTCTGTCTACAATGGCATTCGATGTTGTGTTCTACTGTACACATATATTAGTTGCTTTTTAGTATTATCTTCATTAGCAGCTGATCTTCAGATGTGAACACTTTCATTCAAACCACATTCCCCATCACACTACATTGATCTCACGCTATATTTAGAACAAAACATAAGCTATGTTTAGAACGATCGGATCAGCTTCGTGCCTTTGTATCTTGTTATTATTTCTATAAATAAACGTTGCCGCTCTCTCTCATCGTATTAAAGCCGGTAAAGCAGTGATCCTCATAGTGTGGGTCGAGGCCCCTCTCAAACCACCAGTGGGTCGCGATAACATTGAAAATGTATACACTAAATGATCGTGAATCTATTTTTGAGTAATTACAACTCTTATCTATATGTTACCAAGCTAAAAGTTTTGTCATTCTGCAAAGTGATATACAATTTAATGATGCTTTGATTATCTTTCTTTTATTTCAATTTTTCTTTGCAGTCGGATCGCGAAATTTTGAACAGTTTGAGAGTCACTGCGGTAGTGATTTTAAAATACTATCATGTAATGGCCCGTACCCAAAGGTTAAGTCCCAAAGAGATAAAGTTTATCAGGTTGACTTAAGTAGTTATTTCGAGTACATAATTAAACATTTAGATGACCCAATTATTAAACGAACGAAAATTCCAGTTACCTATAATCTTCATTCATTGATAAATTCAGTAACGTTTTATGTTCGACAGAATTGAAAGATTGTAACTTAAGTATTTTATCCGATAGAGATTGGAGGCTCATGGGAGTGGAATAAATTCTGGTGAAATCGATTTAGGTATATAGCCTAGTTGGTAAATAGGTTTAATGAATCGCTTTTTTGCGTACGGTTTATTATGACATGGGTTGTATTTTCTTTAAAAATGTATCAAATTTAATTTTAAATTATTTGAATTAATCGTATTGCATTCAGACTAATAATTTGATAAATTTTACTGCGCATACCCAAAAAAGTCTATTTTTGTCAATTTGAAACTTTAGTCCTTCTTAAGGATTTCTACAAGTTTTTATTTGTTTATCTTGAGGCATAGGGATATTTTCAAAATCATTTTATAAATATCTTACTGAAATGTCTTTACTGGCTTAAAGATAATACATTCTTACACAAAAGGTGTCAATACAGCCGCATTCATTTTTTTAGTATCAGAAAAAAAATAGAATACACTCAATTTGACAACATTAAGTAAAAGAAAAACGTAATAAAAATATATAAATATTATACTGACTTAACAGAGGCCAAAATGAGGCTGTTTTAGCTGTACGTGGAGCTTAGGGCGAGTGTCATTTGCGGTGCAGGCAACAAACCTTTAGTTTTTATCAAAGTCAGAACAAAAAAGAAACTAAGTGCGGGGCACACCTGGGGGCTGTCGCTAGAGTTGCCTCTACAGTCTAAACAAAGAGACGCATTCGGCTACTTTTGATATAACCAATAGTATATATATATAATGTCGTCATTTGGCTACTTTTGATATAGCCTACAATATACACATCATGTCGTCATTTGGCTACTTTTGATTTATCCCACAATATATATATATATATATATATATATATATATATATATATATATATATATCATGTCGTCATTCTCGGAATAACCTACAAATATTTGGGTCATTTCGCGATTGACAATAGAGACGGTTGTACGTTGACACGTGATCTGAGCGGTGTGTAAAACATAAGTGATATACGACATTGCAGATATTGGTTACTGGTAATGTAGCCTGGGGTGGAGTGTTGCACGCATTCAGTCAATGACTGTCAATGACAGACGTGTACCCTTTTTTTTATAAGAAATGCCCTATTTAAGTGCACACGATACATGTATATAAACGACTAAGCGCCACAGTCATCTACAATGTACTATTTAATTGCATACGATACATTTATATACACGACTAAGTGCCACAATCATCTGCAAAATCCACATTTCAGAACTAGAGTTTCTATTCTCTATTCAGAGCCGTTTCTAACTTGGGGGGGGGGGGCATAGGCAGAGACATCTAGGAATATTTGGGGCCTTTAAGCACCAGATTTAGATTTAAAAGGACAGGTGGCCGAGTGGTGTAGAGAATTCGATCTGAGAGTTACGGGTTCGATCCTCGGTGAGAACCGAGGGAATTTTTTCCAAGTTTTTCTCTGATGAAAGTTGTTTGATGTACCTCAATGCCACCCAGTTTCAAATGAGTACTTATATGCCGTGGTTACAGAAACAGATGAGTTCTATACTTCATCTGCCATTATTGGGATTGGGCTATTTGGTTTCCTATTTCACCTAGACTTAAGAAAGTCCCTGCTCTGTAATTTTGATTGTAAAAGTTGAACGTAAAACTTGTAGTTGCCTGTCCTACGAGGCACAAGACAAGTCTCTGACATGAACACTTTTACTGATTTGCTTACCAATTTAAACGTCTTCGAAAGTGTCACAGGCAATCATATCTATATATATATAAAACACAACTTCAAGACGCAGGACTATTTATAGATTGTGGTATTCCCAAATACGTCACAGACGACACCTCGCGTTGTTTCGCTCGGGTTAGGTCAAAGTTCAACTTTGCATTCCATGTATTTTCTCCGAAGATGTCAGCCTGTTATTTTGTTTGATTGCTTATTTAAAAATAAAATTACAGTAATTATATTGATTGATAAGGCGGCGTATTTTACGCCGCGGGATGACTAGTTATGTTAGAATTCTCAGTGAGAACAATCCTGATATAAGATGACCTTCGGAAGATGCGTCAATCTTTAGTACATCGCCTTATGTTGATGAGCTAGTGAGAAGTTAACGGAATGCTATGAAAACTGACAACACGCGAGACTTCAAAAAGCTCCTGGCATCAAAGGCGTTTCCGTGATATTGAGACCAGTTTTAAACTCTATGAGAGCAATGTTTATAATTCCAACTAACAAAACATCACGCAATGCACGTAACTACACATTAAACTACTCCCATAACTGTAACAGGTCGTCAGCTTCATATTGTCGTTAAGAGGGCAGATGGTCCATGATCAAATGCTTTTTAAGTTCTCATGATAACCCAAACAAATATAGCCATTCATTTACATTTTTTTTTACGAATAAAATCAGATTTATATTTCATCATTTTAACATATTTTAATAATTATTTTGTTTTTCATAGAATAATTATAACGTAACACATCTCGCTATAAGTATAGACAATATTATGTGAAGCAGCATGTGACTTTGATATTGATAGCATTATCATCTTTCATGTTGCTCATGCCCTTCATTTCCGTCACTTGTAAATTGATGTGAATAAATTAGTCCAATGAAATTGCTTGTAATGCGAAAGAAATTGTATGTACTCAACTGCTTGACAATGCAGTCTTGTCATCATTCCAATATTAAAATTAATTTATTGTGAGCATGAATATACATTGGAATATCCCCTCTCTCTCTCTTTTTGAACTCTCTCAGTTTTATCTGCGGGCTGAGACTTAGTCTCTTAGAGCCCGTGAGATCAGACCTGCTGTGTCTCTCAACATCTGGAGACTGCCATAGAGCCCAATGGCCAGCAAGCTTCCGGACTGGTCCACCCTGTGGTCCGCCAGTCCAGGGCACTCGAATAGCAAATGATCTACGGTTTCCTCCACTTCCCTGCAGTGTCTGCAAAGGGTGTCGACATTGGGCCTCAACCTCCCAAAGTACGCGCCAATAGGACAGTGCCCAGTTCGGAACTGGGCAATTAGCGCCTGCTCGACACGCCTGAGCTTCCACCACGGGTCAGTTTTGGACGGCCGCTCCAGAAACTTTCGGATGTTAACTCCGTTCACCCCATGAGCCCAGCCCGAGAACCACTTCGATTGTCCAAAGAGGCAGATCATGGAACGTGCTGCCTCGAATGAGCTCTTTCTTGCACTCACGGGCAGCACTTGGGAATCTGTCGACTGGACTATTGCTTTGGCAATGCCGTCTGCCCTTTCATTTCCGGGCACGTCCGCATGCCCGGGAACCCATTGAAGGGTCACATGCACGTGATATTGGGACACAAGACCCTGTATTGCCATCAGCTTGGCTTCCAGCAGAAGCGGCCATTCTCCTGTCCCTTTTACAGCTTGGAGAACAGAGAGCGCGTCAGTGAGAATGACAATGTCCAGAGCAGGCAAAGTACCCTCACCGATTAGCTCCCCTATGTGGTCCACTGCCTCAGTAATGGCTGTCATCTCTGCCTCGTAAGCACAGAGTGACCCACATAGGCCAGCATGGTCTTTCACAAAGCCAGTTTGTGGGAGAGTGATGTGGACCCCAAACGAGGCGCTTGTCCGGCCGTCTCTACTGGATACAGAGGCATCAGTATAGGCCAGTATAGCGTTCCCTGAATAGTTTCCAATCATCTCCATAGCCACATCCGTGATGGTTCGGCGATCCTTTGCGTTCCCAGCATTGGTTTCGACCAGGGTCGTGCATACCTCAGGCATGTAGAGAGCCTCGCCAGGAGGGAGCCTTGAGACAGTCTCTAGCATTAGGCGGTCAGTCGGCAGCTTGATCTCGGAGGCAAGTCTCACTGCGTGGTGCATAAAAGACTGCATCGAGAGCCGCTTTCTTTCCGTCCAGCCATCGACCATCTCCCTTAGGACAGAGGTCTCCTCCTGCCGCTTAAACCGCTAGAGGTGGCACATTTGCCATGATTTCCACATCTGCTGTGGGTGCCGTTCGGAAAGTGCCTGTGATCAGTCGGAGAGCCTGGTTTTGTACAACATCTAGGGCCTCTAAAGAGGACTTAGACCCATAGACCTGCACAACCTGGCTATAATCAATCTGAGACCTTACTGCACCCATGTACAGTGACCTCAGGACATCTGCTCGAGCCCTCCAGGACGTGCTCGCTAACTTCTTGACAATATTCAGTCTGTCAGAGGCGCAGCGGGCAACCTCCGACAGATGTGTGCAGAGAGTAAGCTTTCTGTCAAGTGTTACTCCCAGGTACTTGGGCTTAGGTTCCAGAGCAAGAACCTCACCCTCTACCTCCAGTCTAAATGGCTCCTTAAGGATACTCGTGCCCATGGTAAACAGCGAGTAGACGGTCTTCGAGACGTTAATCTCTAGCCCCCACATCCTAGTATAACAGCCGACCGTAGTCAGGTCCTTCTGGAGTGCTCTCTCAAGGACTGAGGCACTCTTTCCGGTCTTCCAGATTGCTAAATCGTCGGCATACAGTAGGCTTTTACATCCCAGAAACTCAGGCAGGTCATTGATGAAAGCTAGGAACAATGTACAACTGAGGGCAGAGCCCTGTGGAAGACCCTGTTCGAAGGTCCGTTTCCTCGACACGCTGCTCCCAACGCGTGTCGTGATAGTACGATTACTGAGGAAACTGCGTAACCAAATGTACATCTCAGCGTTGACACCCAACCGCTGTAGCTTCAACAATAGTCCTGGTCGCCAGACTCGATCGTAAGCCTGCTTGAGATCTAGGAAAACTACCGCCGTTGACTCAGCTCTCTGAAAGCCGTCGGCTATTTCTTGGACGAGGAGCGTGACCATGTCCATCGCACTCTTACCCCGCCGAAAGCCTCCCTGCTTTGGGGTAATGAGCCCTTTTTCCTCTAAGAACCACATCAACCTTCGGTTGACCATGCGTTCAGCTACCTTCCCAACACATGAAGTGAGGGAGATAGGACGGTAGCTTTCTGCTTGGTCAGTCTTTTTCCCTTTTTTAAGTACCGGCACTATGACAGCCTCCCTCCACCTCTGAGGGAGTTCTCCTGTCAACCACGTGCGATTGACAAACTGGAGAAGCTTTGCTTGTTCCGCTGCCCCGAGGTGTGTGATCATCTCATTACTGATCAAGTCACTACCTGGGGCCTTTCTCATGCGACACTTCCTGACTGCGTATGCCAATTCATTGACAGAGAATGGGGCTATGAACGTGTCTCGATTTTCCGTGCCAAACTCAGCCTTCTCTTTGACCCGTCGGACTTTATCCAGTGCCTTGGACAATGTACTCTTTTTACTCGATTTGCTGACCTCTGCAAAGTGCTTGTTAAGCACTTCGGCCTTCTTGCTATCGCTAGCCGTCAGGCCTGAGTCCGTTTGTATCGGGGCACCAGTTCTAATTGCCCCAGCCTGTGTCAAGTCTTTCAGCAATTTCCATGTCTTTTGGCTCTCCCTTAGATCCAACTTCTCGCAAGTATCAGTCCATTTCTGCTTTTTGGCCTCAGCAGACGCCCTTTTTACTTGCTCAGTTAGTTTATTGTACTCACGGCGCGCCTCAGCCGTTTTCAATCGACAAGCTTTCTTTCGAGCGGCTTGTCTTTGCCGAACTAACCTTGCAAGGGCTGTAGTCCAAAATGGTCTGAACTTACGTTTCGGTAGGCTCTTTGGGATCGTCCTACGTGCGGCACCTAAGATCGCTTCAGTGATCTCCTTGTATACAACGTCGACTGTTCCACACTCGGTATTTACCCTCTCCAAGGCAGCGTCAGCTGCTACCTTGAAGGCGTCCCAATTTGCTTTTGAATAGACCCAGCACCTGTGCTTAGCTCCTGGGTTTCTCTCGGGTGGAGGAATATCCACTGAGACGAGGACGGGTTTATGATCACTACCGATGCAATCTAGCACGCGGAAAGGTGTTACAGGCCAGATCAGCCGAGACGAGTGTTAAGTCGGGTCTCGTTTCGCTCCCACTCGCACCGTGCAGCAAGGTGGGCACAGACTCATGGTCCTGCAACCTAACTAAATTTGTAATATTACAAATCTCCTCAATCCTCTGGCCAGCCGCGTCAGTGCGTTCATAGCCCCATGCCGGAAACATGGCGTTGAAATCACCACATACGAAGGTGCCAAGCAGAGTATCCTCAGCTGTTATTAGACTGAGCTCCGTCTTGGGGGGATTGTACACGTTTACACAATGGTACTTCCTCCCATCCTTATAAACATCCACCGCAAGCGTATCCGTTTTTCCGCGTGAGCCGTGGGCGCTGCTCGGCTGAGCATTTAGCATATTTCTGACCAGGGTCACCAATCCCCTGCAGTTCTTGCACCCACAACGGAAGCACGAATAGCCAGTGATGTGGACTGTCCTAAGTCCAAGGATGCACTCTTGTAACATTGCAACATCCACGTCATTCTCGTTCAAAAGCTTTGCGCCATTCATTTACATTTTTTTTTACGAATAAAATCAGATTTATATTTCATCATTTTAACATATTTTAATAATTATTTTGTTTTTCATAGAATAATTATAACGTAACACATCTCGCTATAAGTATAGACAATATTATGTGAAGCAGCATGTGACTTTGATATTGATAGCATTATCATCTTTCATGTTGCTCATGCCCTTCATTTCCGTCACTTGTAAATTGATGTGAATAAATTAGTCCAATGAAATTGCTTGTAATGCGAAAGAAATTGTATGTACTCAACTGCTTGACAATGCAGTCTTGTCATCATTCCAATATTAAAATTAATTTATTGTGAGCATGAATATACATTGGAATATCCCCTATCCCATATCATTGAGGCGGGGTGTGCTGGTGTGGGGGGGGAGACAGTTTTACTGGGTTGTTCTTCAACAAGAAGACATTTTACTGATCGTATGTAAACACGAAATACACACATCAATACATGTCATAGAAATGAGCAACACAGTTGGATGTTTTGTCTTAATCTGAGAAATCTATGGCCTAAAATATCAACTCTTTTTTTTTTCAAATGTAAAACATTTGCTTACACGTGAATTATGTCAAGTCCCTGTGAGGGTGAGATGTTTATCTCTTAGATCTTATAAACCACTATTGAGGCGATTTTACGGTGCCCTCCTTTCATCCTCCGCCATAGCCTTAAGTGCAATGGCCCTGGAGGCACCACGGGAGACATAGGTAGATGACTGGACAAAGCGGGCGTAGAACCCGTAGCCCCACATCATGCGGATCGGGCTTCAGCATGAAGAGCCGGTTTGCTACCCTGGTACGTGTGAAGTAGAGTTCGCTGTGTGAAAACCGTTCGTTCTCCGAATCACTGGCGCGATCGCCGCAGCGTTCGTTGTGCGAGACGTTCGTTTTGCCGGTGACCACTGTGCTCACAGCGTATTATTTGAAAATTCATTTTTTTTCCGCTCAGTGAGAATAAAAGTTCAGTTAAAAATTACATGTTATTAAAATAAAAAGGTCAGCATTGATATGTCACGTATTAGGTTTCTGTGTCTGGTTTTAGATGTCCTAGAAAGTATTGGATCATTTTCTGTAATGCACGTCACTTCACAACAGAGTTGATGGGTATACACCGGCTCCAATTTAGTGAGTGATTCGAATATTTCATTATTTATTCAATAGACTATCGCAAATACGTTAAGAATACTTTATTTATAGCTAATTTTTAATATGCTCATTTATTTTAATTGTCATTATATATGAAATAACAAAAATAAGGGAAATCAAATCTTTTCCAAAGTGGGTTGAAACTATTGATAAATCGAACGCCAGCTAATGCGGGCTGAATATACCAGAATTCATAGATTGTTTTCGCCTCTTCCATCTCGTCCGCGCAGCCACCCAACATGGCGTTTGGAAGTTGAACCCTTTATTTTTGTCACGTCATTCTTATAACCGTTTGCAGAAGAAATATATCTGTCTAAATCCATTTGTCATGGATAGTAAAGTTACTGGAATAGTGAATGAAATGGAATTAGCTTTTAAATTGTGAGAAAAGTCTTGTAAACAACTATGTGTTTTATTTCGTACATATCAATAATCATTCATTTCATTTTAAAAATTACTATTGTGCTTTGATTGATTTTAGGATTTAAATCTTACACAGTGGTTTAGACGAAAATTTAGTACAGTTTTATGGCGTTACTAAAGATTAATTTAAAAGTCATATTCTTAAATTAATCAAATAAGGCCACATATTCACTTAAAAGGCACACTTTTAAATATTTCAAAAATTGTACAAAAATTATTAAGTGGTTTTTTTTTTAAAGCTAGCTACCTGAAAATACCTTAAAGGAATACAACAATACGAGATCAAATACATATAATAAAACAAAGCTTTAGGCACAACTTTTCTAGCTTTGAAACAAACATTCGGCATTTAGCCACTTACTATCCCCCCACCCCCTCCCAACCCCCCCCCCCTTACTAATTTTGGGTTCATTTTAAGGCTTGACTGTCATTAGTATTAAAGTATTTCTGCACTAAGTCAAGAACTTGGGCCTCTATATTACATAAAATGTGTAACTTTATATAAAATCCAGTGAAGCGAACAATCAGTGTTCTCTACCGTGTCTTATAAAAACGAAGAGTACAGATGTTCATGCGCATTGCTCCATTAAGAATCTAAGCAGTGCGTGCGTCCTTAGCTTAACACCGATCCACCAATCATTTGCACGCGACGTTGTGTTTTTAGTGACAGGAAAAGCTAGAGTCATTTTGTGTTCAGTTTAAAGTTTCAAGTTAAAGCTTTTATTTTTGTTTCTGGATGAAAAACGACCAAGTAATTCGGGTTTCATTTTTTTTTTCAAACAATGATTTATGAAATGAGTTTTAGGTATGTATTAAATGTATATTGACCTATTATTATGTTTTTTTATCATCTAAGAATATTGTTACATTTTTTTTTTACAACTTAAACATTAAAATGCTTAGACTTTTATTTATTACTGAATGTTTCTAAGCTGTCAATTGGTTTCCTCATTCCTAATAATTGACATCTCTTTCGTGCTTTTAGGCCTTTCTTTTTGTATGAAACAAACAAATTTAGTTATCTTTGTAAGTTATGTAAGATATATACCAATCGAACTTATATAAATATAGGGGAAAGAAAATTAAACTTCGTTTCCAAATTTTATTTTTTATTAAATTTTATAATTGTAAGATAGAACTAACATATTAATCCGGAAAGAGGGGGGATGGTGGTAGATTATGATTCTACAAATTAATATTTGCCAATTAATTACCTGTTAATTAATTTTTGTTTAATATTGAATGAGAAAGTAACACGTATGAGCCACTTTTTTTTAAAAGGAAAATGATGTGTGATCATTTTTGTGATTACATTTGAGTCGTATATCCTGTCTTTTCAACTTTTCTTATACTTTTCTTGATTAATATCAACTTTTGTATGTTACATTAATTAAATAGAGTTTAATTTCTTGTATTTATAAACTGTTACATAAATGTAATAGTAGCTATTTAAAGAAATCTAAGAACATAATACGACATAAAAGAATGGTTGTGTACTTGGGTAACATTTCATCGTCTCACATACGGCTGCACTGTTGACTGAAGGGATCGGCCTGTACACAAGATATATGGCTTTAATGTTTGTGTACAGGACAAACACCATAAAACAAAACCAGTGATCTCAACTTGAAAACTCATTTGTAGCCCCGGGCGTATAGCTAGAGGAGCGGTTTTTTTTTTATACTAAATTTAGATTGTTTGTAACGAGTGTGTACGTCTTATGGGTGCATGATTTAAAAAAAATGAAGACACAGTTAGAGTAAACATGATAATTGAAATATGATAAATATATGATAAGCCTAAATATTGTCAGGGTATCTAGGATAATATTTTTTAAAATGAATTGTTATATAAGCTTACCAGATTTTTTGGGTGCCAAGTATGGAATGACATACGGGAGTGGGGAGGGGGTGGGGCGGATTTATCACATCGAAGAGATGAAGAGATCGCTAACAACAATTTTCCATAGAAAGAATCCATTAGCGTAAGTGACAATTTTTTTTTATATGTTGTTCCTGGAAGGGGTCGCTTTTTAAGTCACCCAAGAAAATATTTAATAATCTCAAACGTTAACAGACAAACAATGAAAATACGTTTACACATGTAATGCAGCTACTGCTTTTCTATCTCACATAAGCTGTGCAGTTTATCTCATGCTGCCGTGCCATCCGTCGATGCTAATACGATGGAAAAGACGGACAGAGACGGAAACTAAAATTCGTACGGACAAGAGGGTCGAAAACAATTCAACAAGTCCTTACCAAATACGGACGTGTGGGAACCATATCATTTACATATGGCCTCCTTAAAACTGAGCCTATATAAACTTGGTTTTTTTTAATCGTTCATCACAGATTGCAACCATTTGATAGTGGGCTCTGTGTAGCTGGCTGGTTTTAAATTCATCCTACCTTAGGAGATTGTAATCAGTTCATTGTACTTTGCCCAGTATCTAGGGTTTACTTTTGACAGATAACTATTTGAAAGGGATGGAAAATGCTTGAATGTAAAACAAAATTATTGTGGACATTTATAATACCAATGGTAAGTAGGAGGGTGGTTCTCTTTCATTGATTCAGCGATCAAGCTTAACCAGAGTGCTTCCTCCTGGTTGTGTGTGTGAGTGTGTGTGTGGTGTGTGTGTGTGCTGAGATTGACTGGGTCTAAATGTCATATTTACACTGCGTGATTCAAAGATTTCATAACCACCAAAGTAAATTTAAGGTATCATAGTGTCATTTTTTAAATATATTGAACAGTTCAGCTATCTCAAGTGTCGGTATTCCATTAATTACGTTAACAACATGAGGGAGGGGGCAGAGGCGTAACGATGGGTGGGCTAGAGGGCATCATGCCCAGGGCGCTTTTCACAAAGGGGGGCTAAATGGTATATTTTGCATATAATATTATATGGTTTTCGAATGTAAAAAAGTAAAAGTAAAGTTTCCCTTCTGGACCCTAGCGGGCCAATGGGGCATACGAAGTGTAGAATTCATCTGTTTCCATAACCACGGCGTATGAATGGATTGTGTGGTCAGCACAACGCCCAGCCGCCTTTACTTCCATAACTTCAAGTCAGGTACCCATGTAAAGCTAGGTGGACTTGTGGGACGACTTTGTACCAAATTTCACGGGCTTCACTGAGGATCGAACCCAGAACTCTCAGGTTGACAGTCGAATGTGGGGGCGCTAAAAGGTATTCAAAGGGTATTGTGCCCCGGGTGCGAGTTAAGCTCGCTACGGCTCTGGAAGGGAGTCTGAAAAAATATGACAGTTGTTAACATGGGGGAGGGTGTGTGTACAGATTTTTGACGTCAACAATGTCTTTTTTTTCTTACAAAATTTAATTTTACAAACACACAAGGTGTGAAAGATTTATCTAAGTTTAATATAAACGGGAGGCAAACTGTATTCTCCAATCAACCAAATAAATTAATGATGTTTAAAACATTAAAATGACGTATTTTATACGAATTATAGTATACAGTGTACGTGTATATATGTAGACATATTGGGCTGCAAATCATAGTGCTAGATATGTAGGCCTACATAAAGTACTAAGAGCAGCTTTCACACCGAACTTGAATTTTGTTTACAGTCCTTCTGTTCAGTTGATTTCAAACCATCTTGTAGCATGTCCATTACGATGAAGAAAAAAATGTATTATCAGATGCACATTTAACATTGAAATGTCACACATACACTAGTGATGGACATTAAACGCAGAGGCATAGCGAGAGGCGAGCAAGGCAACTCGCGCCCGGGGCATTTTACCTTTTCAATACCTTTTTAGCGCCCCCCATTCGAAAACCATATAATATTATATGTAAAATATACCATTTGGCGCCCCTGAACCTCGGCACCCGGGGACATATGTACCCCCGCCCCCCTAGCTACGCCTCTGATTATACGTAACTGCAGTGAATGCACTGTGCGTTTAATTAACTGCAGTGCATTGTCTACTTCAGCGGTCGGGGAACTTTTTTATCATTACCCCAAAATATTTTTCTGTAAGTTGATATTAACCCATAGCAAACGAAAAATATATACTTTTTACTCACAAAAGTTTCATTTTTACCCCCAAAAATTTCATTTTTACCATATTTCGGGTAATTTACCCCGGTTCCCCGACCACTGGTCTACTTCAAGATATGTCAACGTACGCGGCTTATAAGTTTATTCTAAATCTGGAGCAGCCAATTTTGTACCATCAATTAATTTCTCGCTTATGTGTCGATCTATGCTTGAATGTTGGTCAGTGATTGACTCAGTCAGAAAGTCGCTGCAAGTAAGGACAAAGCACTACAGCTATGATTCTTAGAAGTTTATAAGTGGCCATTCAAAGTATGCAAAATACTGGAATGAAATCATTGCAAGGGCTACAGATTATAATAAAAGATAGATGTTCCAAACATATTCTTAGAGAGGACGGAAAGACGTACGACAACACTACATACAGAACAGTCCAAAAAAACGAATGAAGTGATCTTACACACTAATTTAATATGAAATGTGTAGTTAACAAAATTGTATATTGTTAAGGCTTCCATACTTATCGGGACGGTGGACAGGAGAAGGACGGCCAAAGATTAGCCGCACAGGTTGCAACAATAGCTAGCCTTGGCCGGGCCCCTCTCCCCCTGCGTTTTGTCTGGCCCCTCTGCTTGTTTTCTCTACTTAGTGACATTTATTTACTGCCCTCCCCTGCTATTGGCATGACCCCTGCTGTAGAATGCCTGGCCCCGACTGTAGAATGTTCATGCTATTGGGCTGATGTGGGGGTATAATTGCGAACCGGATAATCAAAAAAAAAACAACACTCAAGAGCCACATATTGTTATATTATATTTGAGGGCTGGAGATGTGTTCCAGTTTTTTTAACTCGTTGTATATATATATATATATATATATATATATATATATATATATATATATATATATATATATTAGTCAACAGGGATTTTAATTATTACAATTAGCGGGCGAGTTTGAAGTTTATCTTTTGGTGGGGGATATTATATTATATTTATAGGTTTGTTTGTTTGTTTTTTTTTTGGGGGGGGGGGATTTGCGTGATTTTTCCTTGGAGGAGGGGGGGGGGTCTAAAAAGTGCTGAAATATGTTGACTTAATTAATCGACGATCCCAAACTGTGCCGTAGCGAGCTTAACTTGCGCCAGGGGCACAATACTTTTTTAATACCTTTTTAGCGCCCCCCTTCCCATTCGAAAACCATATAATATTATCTGTAAAATATACCATTTGGCGCCCCTTTGTGAGTAGCGCCTGGGGCATGATGACCCCTTGCCCACCCCTCGCTACGCCTCTGATTCCAAACAATTATGTTATTCTCTACAGTTTTTTTTTCAAAAGTATATACATAAAATAATTTAAATAGTTTAACAGCGGAATGTTAAAAATCTGGCAAATAAACATACAAGTATACATTCGCCAATTTTAAAACTTTAAAAAAAAAAACATCATCTGCCTGACAATTTTTAAATACATTTATTCTAACTTCTCAAGCATTTATTTTTTAAAACTTAAAAGCACTTAAAACAAAAAAATGTCTTCTATTTTAACGTCCGCGTGCCATATTTTGCATTGTAAATAAAGCTGTTAGATGTATTAGGCAAGTGCCACAAGGCTCAAGTGGTCGACTTAATATTTTTTATTAAGAAATATGTAACTATAAAATAATCGAATGCAAAAAGTTATAGATATTTTTCTATGAAATATTTATTATACTTTTGAGAACATAAAAAGAAATATAAAAACTGAATGAGATAAATAGACTTTTTATGGATTTGTACAGCTATTTGATAAATTCTGAAACCTGACTCCCTAAATTTCTTGTCATCACATAAAAAAGAAAAGCTAAAACAAATTATATAAAAAATGGAATGTAATGGTTTTATTGTATAAATATTTTGATTTCAAATTAAAGAATTTACTAAATAGTTGTACCACAATCCATACAAAGTACCTTTGTCTCATAAGTTTGTATACTTTTTAAAGACCACAAATTTATAGATCTCAGCATGTATAAGTTTTAAATAATATTCATAGTATTGTACAGTATTTGTACGATTTATGAATATGAGTTGTAGGCATGTGAGTATAGTGTCAAGCTACACTTGTTTTTGTTTGTGTATGAAATTGATATGACATCCGCTGAGCATCTTTTATTCATCATTATCATTGATCAGCATGACAGCTTTGCAAACATGAACACTTGTCTCAAGCCCCACTTAGCCAGTCAAGCTCTTTTTGTACTGGATGGGGAAAGGGAGTGGTGGGGTCTAGTTTAATGTAGCACAGATGTATGAGTGCACTGGCCTAGTTTTCCAGACATATTCAATATATCCACACATAATAAGGGATGATGATTTAAACAATTGATTGTAGCATTTGTGATGGAATAGTTGCTAATATACAATGGTACAGTTGTATTAATGGGAAGAAAAAATACAAATATTTCTACTAATGTATCTATTACTCCTATTACTTCTTATGTACTTTTTCAGATTTTTTTTTATAATTGTTTTACATTTTTTATAGGACACAAAAATTAATGTACATAATCAGTATTTGCATATTATTATCAATTATCACAATGAGTTAAATTATCTAAGGTTATTTGAAAGAATTTGTGATTCATTCTTCAGTAGCCTTTCTTGATATCACTGCTGCCTAGTTTAAACATAGAATGTTCAGCTTTTGGTCAAAAACAACTCATGATCTTCATTTATAGACAGGTAGCTTAAACTCCCCCCTTTCCCTTTTGCTCTTTTGATCTTTCTTCCATTTTCCCTTTTTTGTAATTTATGTACTCTGATATAAGCTCCAAAGATGCATTGTGTTGTGCCAGATGAAAATTCTGCTTATTTTTGGTATATCATTGATGCTGATAATTATACATTTGCTTTTGAAATTACAACCACATCCTTAGATTTTTTGTTTAGTTTTGATTCAATTTCTTGACTATCTAGATCAGAGATGGTCATTTGTTACTACTGGCCTTTCAAAATTCCTTCCTAAAATCTAACTTACTAACATAGTGTAGCCGGAAACTAAAAGCATTTAACTTTAAAGGTGTTTATAATTTAGGCCAAGAAATTTATTGTAAGAAAAAATATTTCCATCACACATTATAATTTCATGTTATTTTTTTATTTACAGGAACAGCACAGAGTCATGCTTTTCACTAAAGCACGCAAAGTGCTATAAAAATTTGAATTTTTGAATTTTTTTTTCACATTATAAACAGTGTAGAAAAGTAAACTAGAATTCGTTGAACTTAAAAAAATGGGATTTTTCA
Source organism: Bulinus truncatus (assembly GCA_021962125.1). NCBI lineage: Eukaryota > Metazoa > Mollusca > Gastropoda > Planorbidae > Bulinus > Bulinus truncatus. Next base: position 241,303 of record JAGDYQ010000355.1, on the reverse strand, counting down.
AGCAGCTTGGTTTACTTCTGTGGAAGAACTGGCTGTTACAAAAAAGAAAACTGTGTGTGACAATTTTTGAAGTTCTTTTGCCAGTTGGATTTGCCATTCTTCTTGTACTAATCAGATTAGCTGTTAAGAATGAGTCTTTTCCTAAGGGTGAGGTATATAGCATCACATCCCTTATACCCCAAAATTTCAATGAGCCACAAATAGGATATACACCATATAACACAGAAACTGAAAAAGTCATGTCTTATGTTAGAGACATGATGACAAATGAGACTATTAGTACAAACAAAACATGTAAGTCCCATTCTACTTTTGTATTATTTTATTAGTTGCTAAAATAATCTTTTTTTCATTACTTTCATCACAGTTTTATCAAGGTAATTAATTACTTTTTACGACTCTCTAGAAAGTTTTTATATATTTCTCCATTTGTTCAGTTTATTTCACTGTTTTAAACCTTACCTATAAAACTAAGATTCTTTAAGGATTTATTATATAATAGCTTTAAAAAATGCACTATTAAAAAAATGCAGCAATATAAGTACAAAAAAACTATAAACAACTGGTTTCATCATCACAAAGATTACAAAAATTCATTCAAATGGGTCACATACAGTAAATTCCTTTATTGAATCATTTGTAACTTTATTTTGATTTTAGTAAAAATAGTTATGTAAAAGAAGTTATTTTCTCAACATTAATATAAATGTGTAAAATATAATTTTTCTTGTAGATTCTGTCATGGGATTTAGTAGTGAGAGTGACGCTCTGGAATATTTCCGTTACAACTCCAGCATCATGCATCATATAATTGTGTTTTCTAATGTACAAAACGGTACAATACCACAGGATGTTAAAATCACTCTGAGACCCTACAGTGGATCTGACAGGTGGAGAACACAATTAACGTTCCCATTTTTTCAGTCAAATTCACCAAGATCAAATACAGAAGATCCTAGTGAGTATTATTGCTATTTCTTGCAATCTCATTACAAGAATCAACTGTACATTGAGAAGATCTAAAAATATACAAATAGATTTTTTAAAGATTATCAGTGTTGGTATATTTTTTTTTTTTAAATTAACTCTAACAAACATGCCGCTCTTCATTCGTTAGATCTTATAACATTAAAATGCTTTTTAATTTTATAAAGAAATACATTTTTCTACATCAGTTTTATTAATTATTTAATATTGCAATATTTAGAAAAAATAATTTAAGTAGAAAGTATTTTAAAATCTAACATTTTCAAAGTGATTTTGAAAAAAAAATTAAATTAAGATGACAAAGTGCACTGATTATTTTCTAACTAGCCATCCATAATCTTTTTTTAGATTATGAGATAGCTAAGTACTTTCCTTCTTGAATAGTTGTTTGTAGGATTTTTTTTTTTGTTAATTAAAAAAACAACTTTTTTTTCACTCTAGAATATGAATCCAAAGGAGTTATGTATGTTCAGTACCTAATCGGCAAGGCTCTAACAAAGTACTGGATCAACAATACAATGCAAGTCAACAATACAGATACCTTTAAATTTGGCATTTACAAACAGCGCATGCCTTATCCATCTTACATAAAAGATCCCATGATCCTTATATTACAAAATCAGTTACCGTTATTTCTTGTTCTCAGTTTCATTCTGAGCATCATTATTAACACAAAAAATTTAGTTTATGAGAAGGAGAGAAAACTGAAGGTAAATTTACCTGTTTTTTATCATTCTTTTTTATAATTCTCTAAAAGTATTTAATTAGCTAGACAAATAATGACTTATGTTATGTTTAATTTTTAGTTATTTTGAGTTGTTTTTTATGTATAGGGCTGCATATATGATTTTAACTTTCAAATAAATGATTTGTAAAAAGGAAAGAAGTTTTAAAATTGATTAGATGTGTATTGAGCCAATGTATGAAATCATTATATATATTGCTTCTTTCTTTAGCTGCTTTTTTTTTTTAAGGAAATAGATTCATCTATCTTTTAAAGTTTAAAAAAATTCTTAAATACAGTAAATAACTTGTAACAGCAGTTATATTAAGAATCATTTTTTTTTTAAACAGGAAGCAATGAAACTGATGGGTTTGAAAGGATCTGTCCACTGGGTTTCATGGTTCATAACTTTCTCTATCTACCTGGTTCCATCTATGGCCATCTATGCAATTCTGTTCAGTATCCCTGTTTCAAATAATGGATCAGTTTTTGACAAAACAGATGCCAGCCTTTTCTTTGTGTTTCTCTTGTGCTATGCTCTTGCTATGATGTCATTTAGTTTTATGGTCAGCACATTTGTTCAAAAAGGTAATTCATTCATTTATTTAATTTTTGTATTAATTTTTTGTCCAAATGATTTTCTTAATTTGACAACAATTATTCATAGCCAAATTTAAAGTGAAAAATTTTAGATGACTTAAGGATACTTTTTGATGAATTAAATCAAGAATTCTATATAATATCTGTTGATTATAACGTTTTTTTATAGACTGTAATTATTTTTAATTCAAAATAATTCTATCAGATAAAATATTTTATTTTGTTTTAATTGCTTGTGAATTTCAGCAAATGTTGGGGCTGCTGTGGCAGGAGTTTTGTTCTTTGGATTCTTCTTCATCTATTATTTTATTCAACCAAATTATGAAACCATTTCCAGAAATGCTAAAGTTGGTTCAGCACTGTTATTCAATGTGGCAATGGCCTTAGGTGCCAATGTCATTAGCATTCATGAAGGAACAGGTATATTTATGTAGGAAAAATCGTTGGTTTGACTTATATTTTAAAATATTTGTCAATTTTTTTGGCAAATATTATGATTATTGTTTTTCATATTGCAGGGGAAGGTGCTCAGTGGACTAATTTTCATAAACCTGCAACAGTAGATGACAACCTAAGCTTACTGACATGTATGATAATGCTTTTAGTAGATTCAGGCATTCATTTTATCATCTGTTGGTACATTGACAATGTTAAGCCTGGAGAGTTTGGCATTCCTAAACCATTTTATTTCTGCTTGACAGTAAGTCCTTTATGCTTGTTGTTAAATTAACAGTCATATAGATTGATCATCAATTCAACAATTTTTTCTCATCAGTTTAACCAGAATAAAAAAAATGTAAATCTGATTGTTAATTTTATTATTTCCTTAGTGTACTTGATAAATATTTTTCATTATTAACTTTATTATTTATGTAAAGTATTTGGTAAATTTTAAATCTCTGTAATTTTTTTCATTAAAAAAAATCTTAAAAAGTCGTTAATGAAAATTAAAAGACAACTGACTAATGTCTGTTTACAGAGATCTTACTGGTGTGGTGAAAAGCCATCATCTGATGCAGTTTACAGAAATGAGAATTCTAACAATAAGCATTTTGAGAAAGAACCTTCTTTACCTGCTGGTATACAGATATTAGATTTAAAAAAGGTGAAATTTAATTAGATTTTTTTTCTATTAAAATTAAATTTTACAGATCAATAGTTTAACAAATTAATTGAAAAAAAAAGTTTTTATTTTTAGGTAAAATTGACATTGGTTTGAATAGTTTTAGAATATTAATAGAAATGTTTGGTTTTTTTCTAGAGTTTTGGAAAAAAAGTCGCTGTTAGGGGAACATCTTTAAACATGTATGAAGGTCAGATAACTGTACTGTTAGGTCACAATGGAGCTGGCAAGACTACTACAATGTCCATACTAACAGGTAGTATTTTATTTTGATCCATTTCTTTTTGTTTTTGTTGATTCATTATGTTCAATGCATTTTTATCTCTTTCAAAAGATTAGCTCGATAACCCAACAATAAATGTTTTTGCTTAGGTTTTATTCCTCCAACCAGTGGTACAGCTATTGTTAATGGTCATGACATCCGCACAGACATCATTGGAGTCCGAAACAGCTTAGGTCTCTGCCCTCAGCATAATATATTGTTTGATACAATGACAGTCAGGGAGCACCTGAAATTTTTTGCAAAGGTGACTACAAATAAAATAAAAATCTATTAAAAAATAAAGACTATAAATTTTTATTTTACAAGAATATAACTCTAAATATTAAGAAATATTTATGTGTGCTAAAGAACAAAAAGATAATTATACATTTTCAATACTCATTTCAACAGCTGAAAGGATATGAAAGTCCAAATATTGAAGAAGAGGTTATTTCCATGGCTAAGGAAGTTGGTTTAGAAACTAAAATCAATACAGCATCCGCCAATTTGTCTGGAGGACAGAAAAGAAAGCTGTCAGTTGGCATTGCATTAATAGGTGGCTCAAAGGTAAATGAAACAGGGACAGATAGATGTAAAATGCCAACAATGAGACGCATGACCTGATAGTCCTGGGTGTATATATTTGATGAGAACCACAGTTTATTGAGGTCATGGTGAAAGTTCCCTCTAAGTATCCTGTAGTTTTTCTATGGTCAATTAACTATTGATTATGGTGGAGATCAAAAAAGGTTTCAATAAAAACTCACTCATTTATGTTGTATAGGATCTCACCCAGACTTATCAAAACAAAAAAGAGCAAATCATCTGAAAAATTCTTGTTGCATTCCGTTTTTTAAATTTTATTTCCCCTTTTTTTAAAAAGAATTTAATAAACAAACCAACAGTAAAAATTAAATTTTTAGTGTTTTGGTAGATTTTTAAAAAGTAAATCAGTAGAATTGGAATTAATTGTTTAAAGTGGGTCTGTTATAAAATAAAATTTGTATTTCCTAGATTGTGTTCCTTGATGAGCCAACTTCTGGAATGGATCCTGCAGCTAGGCGTCAAACTTGGAATGTTCTTCAGTCAGCCAGACGTGGACGTACTTTGGTTTTGAGCACACACTACATGGATGAAGCAGATCTGCTTGGTGACAGAATAGCCATCATGGCAGAAGGAGTAGTCAAATGCTGTGGTAGCTCGATGTTCCTCAAAAAACTATATGGTAAGTTAAATTTTTAATGATTATAATTCTTTTTGGGCTCTAGTAATGTTACTTTTTCTTAAAAGATAACACATAATTTTGTTCAGTTTTTATATAAGTATGCTCTATATTCTATCCCTAATATCCAGGAGCTGGATACCATTTGGTTATCGTAAAACACCCTCATTGTGATGTGGAAAATTTGACAAATTTCATCAAAGGGTTCATAAGCACCACTGAACTAGAAAGTGTTATCAACTCTGAGGTTTCTTACATGTTACCGGATAATGAATCCAGTAAATTTGCCAATCTGTTCAATGCTTTGGATGACAAAAAGGACTCACTTGGTGTTATCAGTTTTGGCACTACTGCCACAACAATGGAAGAAGTATTTTTAAAGTAAGACTTCAAAACCTATTTATTGTCCTAGCATGAAGACATTCTTTGCTTTTAGTAAATTTCAATAGTTAATGTGGAGAACAGGTAGATATTCTGTAGCATTTTTAAATAAAATTTAAAAACCCCAAAAAAAAATAAAAAAAAAAACCTCAGCCAAAAGTAACATACAGGTCATAAACAAAAATGACTTATAAACTAATAAACTACATTTACTGACTCGCACATCAGGCAACTGACTGGGGTGGGGGGCGCCTACTAAATTGTGTCATCATTTTATTCACTTCAGAGCTAAATAAGATTTTTGTTTAAAATATTTTTTCAGGGTGGGTGATAGTGCTTATGATGAAGAGGATTCAATTAAAAGTGCAGACAGTGTTGAGAATGGTTTAAACTATGCCTACACCAATGGTACTTACAGTCATGAAAAACAGATTGATGACTCAGAGCATGGCAATCATTGCAGTCCACCATTTGTTAACAGCAACAAAGTTGATGCATTGAAAGAAAAGAAACAGCACGAGATTTGGGATATGGGTGCCACCGATATCATGTGTAAGATGTGCTAAATGTTTTATCAGTGTATCCATAAAGTTCATCTTCATAGAATGATGGGAACTCATAGTTTATTCGTTAAACTGAAATTTTCTTAACTGAAATTGGGGATGGTGGCAAGATATGTAATGGTTGTTTGTTTTGGGTAAAATCACATGCTGAGTTTTTGGCATGTATTAATGTTTTACCCATAGGACTCACACAACACAACAAGAAAAGAGCACACGACACTTATGTAAACAACATATAGAGCTTATTTACATAGAAGAAATAACATTGTGCCCTCAATAGGGCAAGTAGCTTTATTGGCTACCTTCTCAATAGCATAATCTATAACATTTAAAGACCCCTTGGGTTTGGTCTCTGCCTGTGACTGGTAGTTCTATAAAAACTCAGGACAGAGCTTGTTAAATCAGGAGGATTTCATTAAGAACTCACAGAATCCTACATGAATTTTTTTTCTGTCTTCTTGGGCATTAGGTTCACTATAGGCATGAATGCAAAGAAATTTAATTGATTACACTAAAACTGTCCAAAAGATTATTTTTTTAATGTTCAATTTTAAAACTCTCACTACCTTTCCCCTCTCATTTTTTATCAAATAAAAAAGCTGTTTTTCACATTCAGACCTCAAACCCACCTAAAAGTATTTTCGAATTAGGGAAAAAAAATGTTGGCAAAAGGCTTGTTTTTCTCGCAATACTGCTAATAAGAAATTTATTACAGTGACTTTAGCATCAAACGTTATATAGGCAAAGGGAGGGGGGGGATAAAGAGAAAAATTGCATGTCTGAATATTTTGTTACACTGGAGCTTATATTGACATTCACTATATTTAAATCTGGACTTAACAATGTTGTATTTTATTTTGATCTTGAAACTAACTTTTGTTATTTTTGCAGCCTTTAACAAAGGATTTACTAAGAATACAGGTTTTGGTCTTCAAAGTTCAAGATTCTGGGGACTATTTGTAAAGAAGGCAATCCACACTTGGCGAAATCGTACTGTAACTTTAGTACAGCTACTTCTGCCAGTGATTTTTACCATTTTCGGCCTGGCAATTGATGAAGCAAGACCAAAAGGAAGTACAGAGCCATCACTCAATTTTGATCTCAAAGCCTTTTCTGATCCAATTATTCCATTTTCATTCCGGCAATCACCCAATACAGATGAGACTAATTTTCATAATCTTTATGGATCTCAGTTTGGTTCTTACCAGAAAGAAAGTTTTTCCACCAATTCAGTAAGTAAATAATTTCTTTTCACCTTCTGGTCTAATATTTATTAGTCATTATTGATATTCTTTTCTCATTGTCAAGTGCCTCTAAATAAAAAAAATGTCTGAAATAATTTTTGGTTGAAAATTTATTACACCCTTTAGTTAAATTGACATAAAAAATATTGTAAAATATGCACAGCAAATCCTGCCATATTGCTTTTGATTGACTAATATTTTTTTTTTTATTTTTTTGTAATTATTCTCTGAAAAATTTATGGAAGTTTAGCTTGTAAATTTGATAATTTTGACCTCTGTTAAAACATTACAATTAATAATTTGGAAATATTTGTATTTTTTGCAGAGTTATTCATTTTCTGATTACACAGTAAAGAGAGCTGTGGAACTTGGAACATCAACTTACAATAAAAAAATGGTTATAGGCATGGAAATTCTTCAAGCTAATTCATCTCTAAATGAAACAATATCAGCTGCAGCAGCATATAATGGCCAACCTTATCATGCTCAGCCAATATCTGTAAGTGTTAAATTTTTTTAATTAGGTCGCTATACTTAGCTTTAAAAGTGTATTTTACCTCAAAATGGTATTGATACTTATACAGTTGAACCTTAGATGATGAAAAAGGTTTATAATTAGCAGCTTGCTAAATTGTTTAATATACATAAATTTTGCTCATTTACAATGTTAGAAATTAACAATTACTTGCTTAAATGAAAATTTCTATTGATCTTCTTATCCTGTGTCTTGCCAAATATAGATTCATTCACATATATAATACACTTGTTTATTAAGAAATCCACATAAGTCTGTTACCAATAATGTATGTAAAAAAGGGATTGCGTTATTAGCACCAACACCCACCATCTTTACCTTTCCCACTAAAGTCAAGTACCAATTTAAAGCTGGACTTTTTAAAATGTCATTAATAAAATTTCAAACTTTTGACCAAAATTGTCCTTACAGAAAGGTTTGAATGACACAGCTTTAAAAAAATCTCAGAAGATTTCAGGACTTTCCACAAATTAAGTTAATATTTAATCAATGTTATCCTTTCACTGTTGAATTTGATTCAGTATGTGAACAGTCACAGCTTTAATTCCTAAGGCATAATGTATAAGACTGAGAATATTTTTTTTGTTGCACTTATATTTGTGAGTTGTAGTTTTTTTTTATGAAAATCTCCAAGAGAAAAAAAAACAGATCCTCTGAAACAGACATAAACTTACTTGCACTGATAAGTACCTTAACAAGCAAACCTCAATCCTAATTTCAAAAGAATTAGAAAAGTGTGTAAGGCCTAATTGTTCCCATCATATTACTTAAGCTGGAAGATGTATATTTTTACATTAATATTGTGAACCTGTTAAAAATCTTTTCTATACACCAATTTATTTTAGTGATGTATGAGCATTGTGTATTATGTAATGCCCAACTTACACATATATTTTGTAGATATTACAGTTCCTGTATACAATTGACTTTGATTTTATATTTATTATTTTTTATCTCTAATATTCCACTTAATATCTAATAAATCCTATCAGATTTGGATGAAGCTGTTCTTTGTTTACCTTGGCCCTCCCAAAGTGGCCCACAGACAAAGATTTTTGACCCCATTTTTTATGAACATCCCCAAAGTCTTTCATGGTCTAGACTTTTCTCTGTCACCATGGGTTCCTCCTTAATGCCCATTACTTGAAATTGGTCTCATGTGCCCCATCAGTACTCCATCTATCCTACCTGATCTATTTTTATCCATCTGCTCATTACTCAGAGATCTTCATAATCATGCCTATGATAATTGCATGATGTTTAATTATATGATACGTTTCTGATATTGTTAAAAAAAAATACATTATTTATGTGATGAGTTGCTGTGTATTTAAATTCCCTGTACACTGGTGACAGTAAACATTTTTATAATGCTTTATTGGTTGACTTTCATGGCCTTGGTAGATATTATATGTTATCATTTACATAGCATGAATTATTCAAATCGATAGGTATGTTTAAAAACTTTTTCCCCTAATAACTGTACATTGTATATACATAAAAATACATATTTGAATTAGTGTTTGTTAAATTATTATTTATTTTATTTTTATTTCAGCTGAACTATCTTCTCAACACTATCCTGCAGTTCTACCTTAACAGTTCTTACAGTTTTCAGTCCAGTATCAACCCATTGCCCAAGAATGAAGAAGACAGGGCTGAATTTAATCTGGTGCTTTCTCTGGGCGCTGGTTTTTCTGTGGGACTGTTTATCAGTTTTGGAATGGCTTTCCTCACTACAATGTTTATATATTTTCTTATAAAGGAAAGACAGGTAAAAATCATGTCAGAAATAAAAAAAAAATTATTTTGTGAGAATGATTAATTCATTGGTTCAATGAATACTAGCTGTAATTGCTTTTTTTATGCTTCATAAAAGGTTGGGGCAAAACATATGCAGGTGGTGAGTGGAGTCGGACCTTTCTCTTATTGGCTGCCAACTTTCTTGTGGGATTTTATCAACTACATCATACCAAGTCTCCTGCTAGTGATTGTTTTCTTGGCCTATTCAAAGACAGCCTACATTGGTGATGGAAGATGGGGTCTTGTCATTCTCAATCTTGTTATCTATGGATGGGCGGTTCTACCCTTCATGTATGCCATTCAGTTTGCCTTTCAGGCCCCACCTAGTGGTGTTGTGGTTGTTATCATGCTAAACATTTTTTCAGGTAGGTGAAAACATTTTTAAATCAGGCTCATTGGTGGTTATGATGCAGGAAGATAAATCTTTAGATATGGTGCATTTTACTGTATACATTTATCCTTAGATATGGTACATTTACTGGATACATTTATCCTTAGATATGGTGCGTATAGGATACTGTACGGTATACATTTATCCTTAGATATGGTGCATAAACTATATACATTTATCCTTAGATACTGTGCATTGACTATCCATATTTTTTTCCTCAATAAAATTCAATAACACTAATAAAAAAAAAAGAACCAAAAATGTTCAATATATTTAAATTAAATTGATTAAATATTGCACAGTGACATTTTCTAAGTGAGAGTTATTTTATATCTCTTTCAAAAAAAAAATATATATATATTATATCTATATATACACCTTATTATTAGTCTGCGCTGCTGCTGCATGCACAGAAATTATAAAAATGTACTTTTTTTTCCTTTCCAGGCATAATCACTACAACAACCGTGTTCATCTTACAGTTTCCATCACTGGGTACTGATAATATTGCCACTGTTCTTGACTGGGTCTTCATAGTAATATTTCCCAATTATAACATGGCTTCAGTCTTCATCAACATATATACAAATTACCTCAATTTAGACTCCTGCCTTTCTTTTGTAAATACTAATTCTTCAAATGTATGCTTTTCCCCTTGTTGTCCTGGTAAGTTAATGTTTTGTTTTATTGGATTGGAAATAATATAAATCAGTCTGGTTTTAAAAAAAAATAAATCAATTCAAATCTGATTATTTATGAAATGGCTTTTTTCTGAACCTGGATAATACAATGGGTAGTTAGAAATATAAAATGCTATTAACCAAAACTAAAACATGCTACTAATCCATGAGCAGTATTTGGCTAGCAAAGGTCATCTTTATTTAAAAATGCTGTATGACTCTATTTCACAGGTGTATGTTCCAAATATTTTTCTTTCTGTGTGCCATTCCAAGAAAATTATTATGCATTGGAAAAGCCAGGCATAGGAGTTTATCTCATATTCATGGCCATTCAAGGAGCAGTGTATTTTACTATTGTTCTTCTGATTGAGTATCACATTTTCCAGAGAATATGGTAATTGATTTTTCTTTTCTTTCTTTTGTTCAGATTAAAAAAAAAAATTAGCTATTATGAAAAATGTGCCAAAGTCTTAAAATATTTCTTTACTGACAAATGTCAACTTGCTTATTAGTTATCGATACAAGAACTTTTTTTTTGCAGGTATTTGATTCGTGGGGCTCCTGAGTCAGGCTCAGAACCCTTACCTTTTGATCATGCTGCCAGTCATGTTGAAGATAGCGATGTTGCAGCTGAAAGACAGAGAATCAATTCAACTCCAGCATCCGTCTTGTCAACCTCAGGTTATTTGCAGTTCTTTACTTTACTTTTCTGCTGAAACATTAACATTGTCAGAAAAACTCATATTTTCTGTTATTAAATGAATTTTCTTTCTTCTTAAATCTAGTTAAACGTTAGTTTGTGAATTTGCAGATTCCCTCCTATTAGTGAATTTGAACAAACGTTATGGAAGTTTTGTGGCTGTAGATCATATATGCGTTGGTGTTCCTGATAAAGAATGTTTTGGCCTCTTGGGCCAGAACGGAGCAGGGAAAACAACCACATTTAAAATGCTGACAGGTGATGTGATGGTCACTGGAGGAAATGCCTACCTGAAAGGTTATGATGTTCGAAGTGACATTAAAAATGTAAGTAAATATCACTAATTAGAACTTAAATTTTTTTAGCATTATTTGGCTACAAACACTTTTAGTTTAATATGACCCCATCGTATGAAAATTTTGATGCTGAAAATATTGGGCTCTTTTTAACATGAGAAATTTAGATTTCTCTTTGAGAACCCATCAATATGGAGCATCCATCTATAAAATAATAAAAGAATTTAAAATATTGCAAAAAAAAAGTAATAAAATAATTCACAAATCAGCTATAAAGATGAATTGTTATGAATTATCTCCTCCGATCATGTAAAATATCAGTCATCAGAAAACAAGGACCATAACTATTCTTTAATAAAAATATCACTACCAAATTAGAAAAAATATAACCTAACTAAAACTTGGTCGCTCTATACATGTACTTACATACATGTTTAAAAAAGCTACTCACTGACAGTTCTACCTGTCATTTATTTCTAAGCCTTAAATTATTTTAAGTTTATGTTTTAGAAATTTATATGATATGCATAGCAGACTTCTTTCAAAGAAATGATACTTGTATTAACTAAACTCTTTGTTATAAAAAATTAGTTTTATAATTAAATTAGTCTGTGATAAAACAAGTTCATTTTTTTATGATGCTAATTCACTATGCTATATAATATTCAAGCTTTTTAACACATTGATATTAACTTATTGCAGTTGAAATTTTATATGATTTTTAGGCTTTCTACATGTATTATGTTTTCTTTTTTTTTTTATACAATTTTAGGTTCAGGCCAATATGGGCTATTGTCCCCAGTTTGATGCCCTGATTGATCAGATGACTGGTAGAGAAACATTATTTATGTATGCCAGACTGCGTGGTGTGCCAGAAAAACACATTTCAACTGTTGTGAACACATTGATTGACATTCTTATGTTGAGGCCTCATGCAGACAAACTGGCAGGCTTGTATAGGTGAAACATTTATTCATACTGAAATTTAGACAAATAAAAGACAAAGAAATATCTGCAGAATTATGTTTGATCATATCTGTATTTGTACTTATTGGTATTTTAGTTAGAACTAACTACTTTATAATATAAAAGGAAAATTAGGCAATGCTGATCAAATATGATTTTTAAAGTGGTGTTTTTTTTACAGTGGAGGCAATAAAAGAAAATTAAGTACAGCCATTGCACTTATTGGTGATCCCCCTTTCATAATGTTAGATGAGCCATCTTCTGGTATGGACCCTAAAGCCAGAAGGCAGCTATGGAATGTATTATCTCAAGTCCGATCTTCTGGCCGCACACTAGTTTTGACATCACACAGGTGTGAAACATTTTGCTATTTGTAATAAAGTTACATAATAAATGATTTAGTTTTTTTTTTCATAGTTGAAACTGTTGTAATTTTTTTTTATTTTAATAATAACTGTGATACAAATTACATATTCGCCTGAAAGTCTTAAATTGGAATAGAATCAGAACTAACCTAAAAAATTTTATCAACAGCATGGAAGAGTGTGATGCATTATGTACAAGAATAGCCATAATGGTAAATGGAAAATTTATGTGTCTTGGAAGCCCTCAACATTTAAAGAACAAATTTGGTCAGGGTTATACTTTAATTGTCCAGCTTGGGTCATTACCTGATGGAGATATTGCACCAAATGAACCAGTAGTTGATTTTATATTGGAGAATTTCCCTGGTACAAAGGTTAGTGAAATTATAACTTGATTTGAATAAAAAATTTAGACAAGAATTATAATGATATCTTATTGCATTTTCAAGACACATTTTTAAAATGATAAACATATTTGATTGTTTAATTTTGTTTTAAAAATTTATAATTTTATGCAAATATAATTCAGGTGTTTGATGACCATCAAGGCTACATTCATTTTCAAGTTCCCGACTCAAAAGTAAGACTGGCCGATGTGTTCACACTGATGGAGACAACAAAGATAAATCTGAATGTGTCAGATTACTCTGTCCATCAAACAACATTGGAGCAAGTTTTCTTGACATTCACCAGAGCACAAGTTTCACCTAAAGAGGAGAAAAAAGTCAGTGAGCTAACGAAAATTTGCTGTTGCTGTTGCATCAGATGTGGCTGTTACAAAACCAAATCTGATGACTAAATGCAATGCAGATGTTTGACTGTATCATTCTTTGAGAGCATAATAAAAAAATGATGAAATGGACAGAAGGAAAATAGATAGATTTTAAACAGAAAAATGATCATACTTTTAGTTATGAAAGACTGACTTTCATGAAAACTCAGGATCTTAATTTATAGAAGAAACAGAGATGTCTGGACCACATGTAAATATATATATATACATATATATATATATATTTCATACTTTATTATTGAGCTAATCAATAACTGTTTTTGTTCTCATTCTTTTGTATAGAATTTCGTAATGATTTTAAACCATGGTTCACTTTATGTTCTGCCTTTATAGCAATATGCTTTTTTGAGTAATATATTATTTTTTATGACATTCATTGTCTATGTGTTTCTTAAAATTTTATTGTTAATGTTATGAATACTAAAAGTCATATTGTGTGATATAGGCCTACTTCACTTATAAATTTTAAAGTCTTAAAAGTCCAATTAAGTCCATGTATATTAATATATAATTTTTCCATAGTATAAGATGAGAGAAGACAATAGTTCTTTGTTTTTAGAACAATCTCTCAAGTAAGTAAATGGTTCTTTAAGTGTAGAAAGTGCACACGCAGGCATATTCTAATTTGTTGTAAAAAACAATTGCTGGCTCAATTAACAAAATGGACTAGCTTAGCATTGTTATACCAGTGATATTTTCCATATTTTGTACAATATATTTTGATGTACAATTAATTTTTAAGTTCTTTATCATGATAATATAGGATATAATATTCCCCCACTTTTGCTATCTCAAACTAAAATGAAATGGTGATTCAAGTACATTTAATTTTAATAAACAGTCATATAAATTTATCACTATTACTCACTGCTAAATAGTTAAATTTGAGATCAAAATTATTTATTTTTTTAACTATGAAAAATCATTAAAAATGATACATCACCATCATTTTAAATGCAGTTTTTTTAAGAATCAACAAATTAAAAAGACATTGACACATTGAATGTATAATAACTTAAAATATTATTGCCAAGAACATTGAAAAATAAATTGTTAAAATACGCATACTATATATATGAACAAAGAGAAATGTAGGACCTTGAATATGTGCTAATTATCAAATTCATACACGAAATGAGTATTGAAGACATCTTTGTCTCCAACATAATGTATTCCTTCTGTTGAAAACATATAAACAGGTGTACTTACAATTTTTCCGTTTTGTGCAATATGAACTATTTACATTGCAGAATGTTATGCCAAAAAGTTACTGTTAAATAATGGCAAGATTTTGTTTCATACCAGTTTTGTATGTATTTTATGTTGTTTTTTTTTTAGATTCTAAGAAATATTGATGAAAAAATGAAAATCTTAAAATTCCACAGTGATGACTTTTATTATATATTGATATGTTGAATTCAAATGGATATTTATATGTTTGTATATTTAGTTTGTAAATGTTTGATATTTTGATGTTTCATTTCAGAAATGTTTCAGATATTTGTCTTTCAATTCATGTTTAAGTTAGGCTTTTTTTAAGTATATTTTTCTTTAAAGATTTTTCAATATCAAGGTTTGATGCTGAAAAATTTAAATTTTGGTCTGTGATTTAATTCTCTTCTTTCTGGAATGTGTTTTTTTTTAAAGGATTAAAAGCAAATTGAACACAATGCACCATTATGATGTTCTAATTTTGTTTTTAAAAATGTAATGTTTTTTAGATCCAGTAACAATAAAAAATATAAAATAAAACAATTTGAAAGCAATAGTTGAACTATGCACTGATAGGCTATTATTTAAATGTTTAATTATAAATTATTAACACTAACATTGTCTACAGAAGTTTTAATGCTATGTAATTCTTCACATTTGGTAGTGAATGAAATAAATTTGTTATCATCTTTTAACTATTTTTTTTAACAATTTTGTTCTACTGTTGTTTTTCATTTTGTGATAATCTTATTTTGACCTTTTAATTTAAATTCATGAAGTCACCTCATTAATTGTATAGCATGTTTAAATTACTGAAACATTCCTCTTTGTAAATACATTACAGGCTGCATATTTTGTGATATTTTTATTATTTTTCTACCTTAGCTCGATCTTGAACCATCTTTTTTATGATCTTTGTTATTTATACTTAAGCATAAACTTTATATTTATAAGGAAAGATCCTGATCAAACAGCACAAACATTTTGAATTCCACTTATTAATATTTTAATTTTGTTTAATCTAGATAGGAGCTATGAATGTCTACCCACTTTTTTAATATATAGCATAGAAGCTATATTTGTTTAATATGCATTCATTTCATTAAAGGATGCGTTTAGCTATTACAGTGAACATTTTTATTTCAAACTTCTTAAGACCACTATTATATGCACATGAATTGAGAAGACCTTTGTTTTATACAGCAATAAAACACTCACTGTTATAATTCATTAAGCAGAGTTTCTCATAAAATGAAATTTTAGTATTTGTGGTTTAGAATGATGCACACTGTACTCTAAGAGGCATTTAAAACTTACGGCCTGTTATTGGGCTAACATACATACATTTAATTAAGAGAAGAAAGTTTTCTTATGTGACGGTGAATAGAATTTTTATGTATATTTATACAAATTTTAAAACCAATTATGCTAAAAATTAAACAATATTAAAACATGAAAGGATTATTGCTTTTTTTAATATTATTTATTGCTATAATGATAATTTTAAAAAAATATTTAAGAGAAAAAATTGTATAAAATGTTGTACATGATTTAACTTGATATGCTGTGTGGCACGGATGGTTCCAAAAGGGTGTCTTGGGAACCGCACATCAAATAGGCCTATACCAACAACAAATAATGTCATTTAGTAGTAGATGATACTCAGTTATTTAACAAATAAATGACATCAAATAAGCCATAAATTAGTGAGAACCTGAACATTATTTTTGAGAAGCCAATGCATTGATATTTTATTAAAATATTTTATTAAAAATGTGGAATTAGCTGAAATTCTCATTGTGAGTTTACAATGTGCTCATCATAATTTTGGTAATATTTTTATTCTTTGTGGGCGGCATTATTCAAACTAGCAGCTACTAAATGGCTATGCGTACAAACCCCCAGATGATAAAACAGACACTGGACCTAACGCCTACTTTTATTATAAAATCTACTATTTGGTCCCCATTTTCATTATAAAATCTGATATATATATATATATAAATATACCGGGATGTAAATATATATAAAAAATATATATATGTATTTTTAAGTGAATTCTTTTTTCAAAGTACCCCAATAAGCTGCATTAGCTCGTCGAGTCACAGTGGTAAAAAGTTAATCCCTTAAATTGTTAGCATTACATCAACAAGAAGCTTATATCATACCAGGTAAAACAAACAAAATTAATTGTTTTAGCCAAATGTCAAGACTGACCGTTTCTTTATTCTAACTATTGATTCTCTCGCCAGACATACATTTTATAGCAGAAGGTAAAACAAACAGCATAAGAACCACAATGGTCGAAAGCCTATCTTTTATTTAGGTAAAACAACATAGGAACATGTCCATTGATATACTGTGCTGGCAGACATGATTTCTCGTATTGACAAACGTAGTCAATGATTATTTGTGAAATGTTAAAAACTGTTATCAATGTATGCATGAAATCAAAGAACTGTATTGAACTATTAACTACGTGTTCGTTTAATATATTGTCTGCCTAGGAGTCTTTCAAGTATCACAGTTGTAGCCTCTCGTTCTATTATTATATCTGAATACAGACGCCTTTACACTCCGTACAGTAGGCCTACTATTGATAACAAAGGCATTTGGTTTGCCGTGATTATGGAAAAGTTTATAACAAAACAAAGTACATAGTATCAAATATAGTTCAACATCAGTTTTACTAAGTACTACGCTCTATCTAAAATGTGCTGACTCCAATCTCACTCTATGTGGACTATAGTGGACTTCTTCATAATCCCACGTCAAAACCCTACCACTGTCTCAACCTGACTCGTCCTTTCCATCGACTCCTCGCCCCTGAATTGGGTGGGAGGGGAGCAGGGCAGGCTTTTGTTGAGCTTATAGGCGCTTTGTTGTTGGTCAGTGACCAAAGGTGTGAAGTCGCACCTTTGTCCAGCACCAAAGAGCATGGTCGCTTTTCATCTGCGCTCTGCTGACCATGCTCTTTGAAGGTGGGGTTTAGGGGGTAACATGATATGGGGTTAGCAACTGCCCCCTGAATCACACTATGACGATGGCAGTGGGTTAGCTGTGATATTGAAGGGAACTGCGATCTTAACACTGTTTAGTCCAAGTTGAATCAAATCGAAAACTAATGCTTCTCTTTATTTTAGCTTGCATTCATTTACTGTCCATTTCATGTATCCTACTGATTGTACTCTTATCATCTTATTTATATCTGGTTTTGTCCTCGAATCTGTGAATCTAAATCATGGAAATATTTAGTCATGTCTACTAAAATATGGTATCCGGACAAAACCCCCAGCGGGCAAAACCTTTACGGACAAAAACCCCACGGGCAAAACCCCCAGCGGACAAAACCCCCAGCGGACATAACCCCCCAGCGGACAAAACACCCAGCGGACAAAACACCCACTTAAAAAAATATTATTTATTAATTAATCATTACTTTACTTTTATTATAAAATGTAATATCCCCCCCCCCCCAATCTTTATTATAAAATGTAGAAAGTGAAAGTAGGTCAGGGCATAGGTAAACTTAAGTGCAAGCGTTGGGACAGTTAAAGGTAATTCCATATGAGACGGGTGGAAAGAGAGGGAGACAGAACCCATTAACTTTAACAGGTAGGGGAATTTTAGACAATAAAGAATTGTGTCACAGTAGAATTCCGGAAGATGCGTAGACGTGGGTAGTTCATGAGTTCAGGGTTAGGGGTGTACTACAATTGAATAAAGTTTAGAAACATAGTGTCTGTGTAGAGGAATTCAAGTAACATGAGAAGTGCAATGTTACCTTTATTCTGCTATGTTCACCAAACTCTTAATACTGTATTGAATGGGGGTGGAACCAACAAACAGGAGACTTGAGAATGATAGGATATTTTGTCCAGCTAGCCTATATAAGAGAATGTAAGTTTAGTTCGGGAGGAATTATTGAGCGTACTCGATTTAAAGTGTTTAATTTCCAAATCTCATTAAGGGTTCTTTTTTCCTCGTAAATTTAGCTTTTAGACACAATTTGAAACAAGGCTTACACATTTTACATCACATTCTTGTTATACATTATTAGCAGGGTTGTTAACAATACTCTTAAATTGTATCGTCAATACCGATACCAATACTGCATGAAAATAGTATAGCCAATACCAATACAATTACTCAAGTAAAAATGTATTGCCGAAATCGATACCGATACAATACCTATACTTTTGAGAACAACAAACTATTTTATTTAAAATATAATGAGTGCAAGTTTTTCAAGTAATGTACGTGTGTCATCAGTAATGTGCATGTGTCATCTGTAATGTACATGTGTCATCTGTAATGTACATGTGTCATCTGTTAAAAAATAAAGTGAAAACAATAAAATACAATGTCAAAGCACACATTTAATGCTAAACACTTTAGTACTTGACGGATGGCCAAGTGGTGTAGATACTCGGCTGTCGACTTCAGAGTCATGGGTTCGATCCTCGGTGAGAACAATGGGAATTTTTCCACAAGTTCACCCAGTTTTAAATGGGTACCCGACTTTAAGCTGGGGAAGTAAAGACGGCTGGGCGTTATGCTAACCACACAATTCCTTCACTAGCCGATCAACTCAGCAATATAGTTTTATAATGCTTGGGTAGGGTGCTAATGACAGCATTTCTGATGATTTATCTTCAAGATATCTGTCTACTTCAGCATAACTGTTACTATTAAGCCAACTCTGCCGCCGTGCAGTAAAACTGTACTGCTGACTGTATTGAGGTTGCACCACCCTGTAAAGTAAGTTGAGTGGAAACTGCACTCAGTGCACTGCAGGCACGCGATAAGGTTTGTTCAACTTCAGCCTTGTGATCCAAGTTTTTTTGTTGGGGAGGTGGGTGGTATTAATAGTGGTAAGGTTGATGGTCATCATTACAAGCAGTGATTGAATTTATGAAGATTACTTTTATGTATTAAAATCGCTATTGTTATTCTACAATTAGCTAATAGTGGCAACAGAAAAGTATTGGTATCGAGTATCGAAAATTTTTCGTTTAAAATGTATCGGCGATACACAAATCAATACTTGATACTAAAAGGATCGGCAATACAGCAACCAATACTGAAAAAGTATCGCCGATACTGTATTGGCCGATACCGATACTTCGATACTAACAACCCTGATTATTAGCCGTTTGGTATAGTCGGCTGCTGTATTGCCCTGTAGGATGTAAAAAGTGTAGCTTGTTCAATTCTAACTTTTTTTTACTCTAAAAATCTGACATTTAAAATAGATTAATATTTGGCAACACTGGAAGGCAATTGTCCCCGGGCCGCGAATCGGCATCGGTCCGTGGATCGTATGATCCATTAAATTATAACTCGAGCTTTTTTTTGTGAATTTTTTAAAATTAATTAATTAAGACATAATAATAATTTAAAAAGGTGCTAAATGAAATAATAACTATGGCTTTGTTTCATATTGAGCATTTATGATCAACAAAAACAGGTTTTAAATTCAAATTCATTTACATGATTTATGTGATTTACAAACCACCCGCTAAGCAGGTCACAGAAAGTAAAACTAATTAAAAGCTAATAAAAATTAAAAAAATAAACTGTAGCTGCAATAAATGGCTTAAAACAATATTGTGGGGGTTTTGTCCGCTGGGGATTTTGTCCGCTGGGTGTTTTGTCCGCTGGGGGTTATGTCCGCTGGGGATTTTGTCCGCTGGGGGTTTTGTCCGTGGGGGTTTTGTCCGTGGGGGTTATGTCCGCTGGGGGTTTTGTCCTACACTCCTAAAATATTCATGAGGTATTTTCAGAGGTGGTAGAAAATTTCCTTTTTTTTTTTATTCTAGAGATAACATGACTTCACTCCATTAATCATTTTACGTTTCAAAACAATAATGTATCGCTTATTTCCTTGAACTCCTATTCTCTGGAGCCCCCCCCCCTTTTTTTTAAATGATAGGCTTAACTGTTTCAATTCCTGCTCATAAGACGGTATCCGGACAAACCTCCAGCGGACAAAACCCCCAGCGGACAAAACCCCCAGTGGACAAAACCCACAGCTGACAAAACCCCCAGATGACAAACCCCCCACCGAACCTATCCCATACTTTTATTATAAAATCTATTATGTCTCCCTCATTTTTTATAAAAAATGTAATATATAATATATGGATGTAAATATCTATAAAAATACGTATTTTTAAATTATTTTTTTTTCAAAGTACCCCAATAAGCTGCATTAGCCCGTCGAGCCACAGTGGTCAAAAGTCAATCCCTTGTTAACTTTACATCAACAGGAAGATTATCTTACAGGTAAAACAAACAAAAAGTAAAAGTTTTCGTCCAATGTCAAGACTGGCCGTATCTAGATTATACCTTTTACTTCTCACGCCAGACACACATTTTATAGCAGAAGGTAAAACAAACAGCATAAGAACCGCAGTATTCAAAAGCCAATCCTTTATCGAGGTAAAACAACATACAATATGCCTGTTAATAAACTGTGTTGACATTCATGATCGATATACCTTAATTAGCCCATGGTCAAGATTATTTATATAGAAGTATGAATAATATTGACTTAAATTCTATCTTAATATTTTGGGGGTTTTGTCCGCTGGGGGTTTTGTCCATGGGAGTTTTGTCCGTGAGGGTTTTGTCCGCTGGGGGTTTTGTCATACACTCTCACAAGACAGTCTTCATGTGGTCTTTGTAGCGTAAAACTTTCTCTTATCTTGTGGGTCCCATTGTAGGGTCATTCCTGTATTATATTATGCTCGCTTTATCATATTAGAGAATTCCCTATCAATCTCCATTCTATTACCCGCAATGTTTGGTCAATGGGGGTCTTGACTCAGAAGGCTTCAGCTGCAATCATTTATTAAGTCTGGAGGTTATTGGTTAAAGCAGTGGTGACTCTCCATGTTTTTCTATTCGAAAGTTCTTCTTTGGGCCCATAAAGCATCGGATTTGATATGACTTTGTACTCGTCTATGATTGCAAATAAACGTATAAACGTCTTAGAGAGAGCTCATTGAACAAGAATTAGGCATCGAAAAAAATCTTCAATACAAATATAAAGAAAATCAATGTTCTGTATCACGCTTGACTTAGTTTTACTAATTCAGAACAAGAAAATATATTGGCGAGTCTCACATTTTGACAGACCACACCTTTCAAAAAAAAAGTGACAGACACGTTAAAAGGGAAGTGCAACATAAACAATCTGAACATGTTTTTAAGGCCTTCCCCCAGCACCAGGCCCGTAGCCAGGTCAAAGTCAGCAGGGGGCACCAATACCCAGCAAGGGGGGCATCTTTACTTTTTCTTTATTTTTTCCTCTTTTCTTCTTTTTTCAGCGGGGGGGGGACACTCCACACCTAGCGGGGGGCACGGCCCTCAGTGCCCCCCTTGGCTACGGGGCTGCCCAGCACATAGATCACCACCCCCCCCCCCCGTAATAAAATGACACAGCTATTGGGAAGGAGGTTGTCAACTCAACAGATGCGCAGTTGGTACATATGCATGAGGCTCCAAAAGATTTAAGAATGCCTCGTGATATGTAGCCCCCCCCCACTCCCCCGATCTATAAATGGAGAGAAAAAGAGAGAGAGAGTGAGAGAGAGAGAGAGAGATAAAAATGAGAGAGAGAGAGAGAGCTAAAAGAGAGAGCTAAGAGAGACAGATAAAGAGACAGCTAATAGAGAGAGAGAGAGAGAGCTAAGAGAGAGAGAGAGAGAGAGAGAGAGAGAGAGAGAGAGAGAGAGAGCTAAGAGATAGAGATAGAGAGCTATTAAAGTAAAATAAAGCACAACAAAGATTGCAGTTAAAGTTAAAGGAGTCAGTGTATTTTTTTAGTCCTTTCCATTTAGGAGCTTGCCATTTGTATCCTATTTCTTATAATAGAAAACATAACCTGTGGTCTTTTTTTTCAACTTTTATCTAGGCTAAGTTGACCCCCCCCCCTCACCCCTCCCCACATATTTTAATTATTTGAACATTCCAATTACTCATTACAATTACCAATTAAAAAATAAGACTTACTTATAATGTCTACCCCAGTTCTTACTTATAATGTATACCCCATTATCGTCCATGATTATTATCGTAGCCGAACAGTAGCTAAACTAAACGTTTGTTTCAGGGCCGTCATGAAACTCTTCATCAACCAGTAAACCCTGGGCCCATCGTACTGCTATACGGCTGCCTCTGTAGTCGCGCTTTGTACGTTTGTCCCAATACAGTCGATTCCGCTTAACTGGGACACATCGGGACCGAGGCCTTTTGTCCCAATTGAGCGGCTGTCCCAATTAATCATACAAATTTACTATTGGCTTCTTGGTTTGGTTTCTTTGAGATTTGTCCCAAGTAAGCGGCTGTCCCAATTAAGCGGTGTCCCAAATAAGCGGAATCCACTGTACTTCCCATGGAGATTCAAAACAACAGTAATTTGGATTTTTTTAACTTTTTTTTTCTGTACTTATTGAAATGTCTGAATGTATTTATGGTTGGTAGATGTTGGCCTTAGCCGGAGCCAAACAAACAAACAGAAAAAAAAAAGCTACAGATCTATCCATCTTTGAAGTTTTACAAAGGGATTCTCATGTATTGCAGAGTAATTGCTATGCACAACATATGCCACCACTGGCTGATGGCAAAACAAATGTAAAATATCAAGTTCGTGTGGGGATCTAAAAACGGTTAGCCTATATCATTTTTGTTTAATTCATAAAAGGTGAAAAACTGATTAAATGATTTCAAATTAAAACGATTTTAATCCAATATAAAGTTCGTATTCTGAAGTATAATTCCATCTCGGCATATGCCGCTCATCCCCCCCCCAATCCAACCCCCATTCAATGTGACAGTTACCGATGTTAAACTATGTTCGGCATATGCTGCTCTCCCCTCCATCCAAACCCCATACAATGTGACAGTTACCGATGTTAAATTATGTTCGGCAGATGCCGCACCCGATCTTAAAAATAAACTCCACCAGCACAAATCCCGTCACCCTACAAGGAAGACAGCTGGAAGAGGTGCAGTCCTTCGTTTACTTGGGTAGTGTTATAGATCAGCAGGGTGGCACAGAGGCAGATGTCAAATCGAGAATTGGTAAAGCCCGAGCCGCCTTCATGCAGCTAAAGAATGTCTGGTCCTCCAGAGAGTTGTCCTTAGACATCAAGATCAGACTCTATAACACCAACGTGAAATCAGTCCTGCTGTATGGAGCGGAAACGTGGAAGATGTCTAAGACTACACTAAGGAAAGTCCAAACATTTACAAACAGCAGCCTCAGAAGAATCCTCCAAATTCGCTGGCCAGACACCATCAGCAATGTCAGCCTTTTGGAAAAGACCTGCCAACTCTCAGCTGAAGAAGAGATCAGAAAGAGGCGATGGGGCTGGATAGGACACACCTTACGCAAACCGGCAGCCAGTATCACGAGGCAGGCACTGAGGTGGAACCCCCAAGGTAAACGGAAGAGAGGTCGCCCAAGAAATACCTGGCGTCGAGACCTGGAAGCGGACACCATCAAGATGGGACACAACTGGAACCAGCTGGAGAAGATAGCAAAGGACAGAGGACTCTGGAGAACTGTTGTTGGTGGCCTATACCCTGCCATGGGTGAAGGGCAATGATGATGATGATGAGATGCCGCACCACGTGTGCAGCAAAATAAATGTAAATAATCGAGTTTAATATGGATCCATATTTTATTGTGGAAAAAAAAGGAAAAAAAAATGTAATTCGAATGTCTAATCTCAGATTATAAGCACGTCAAATACTGCGTCTTTCCCTCTACGGTCACAGAGTGATTGCTGCCAGAGGCGCAACTAGACCAAACTTTCAAGGGGGGGGGGGCAAAAAATCACTTGTATTAAACATCATGAGATACAACTTACTTACATGTGACTAATTTTGGTCTAATCTTATAATGTGTGTGCGCCACACATTCCCCTCTGGTAGCAGATAAGGTTCCGACTGGAGCGGACCCCCCCTCCCCCTCTTTAAGCCATTGTAATAAGTTTGAAGAACAGGGCTCGTTGTTTGTTTAACGAACCAGTTTATTTTAACGAAATATGTTAATACACTTACACACAACATATTTATATTAACTTCATGGAAAAAATAATGAATTTTATTGACATTTGTCGAGAACCTCTATATTGTAGCACTCAGTCTTGTATACATTTGTTTAAGAATCATTTCTAAATGCATATATGTCAGTGAATAAACAAAACAAACGATAAATGTACCTAAACCGCACTGAGCTATATTAGAGCGAGCTCAATGTAAATACGTCACTATTTAAAAGTTAACAAATTCAAAACAAGAATAGACCTGACAAACCATTAGTAGAGGTTTTCTAAAACAGCATCATTCGCGGATTGTTTATTTAATATTTCAAAAGCTCCACTCCTTTTAAAATGTCAACATTGGTAATATTTGTTGCTTAATTAGTTTATGTTCTTTTTTAAACTTTTTTATAACATGAAAAATTACAGGGCTGAACACATTTTTCATAAAGAATGAACCATGATAAAGATGTATACTATTATATCATGTACAGAATGCATCAATAAATTAAATTCGCACTGGTCTGTTAGAAAAAAAAAGCATATTAAAAATAAAAAGAAAGAGCCTGCCAGATTATTGATATGGCAGTCTCAGCAGTCCTTTCGCCTTCTTCGGACACACTTCAAACACGTCTATGAAGCAAAGATTAGCTAGCAAATATTTACCTAAAATATAAATTAAATATCTATTATAAATATAATCTGTCAGCTGTGGCTTTAATATATTTCACAATGATTTAGTAAATGGTTCTTTCATATCTTAATGCAAAGGTCTTAGTGTGTATCAAACGAAATGGGCTGTAAAATTACTTGCTTATAGTATTTAAGTTATAGTTATAAGTTACTTAAGAACAAAATTTTCTTTACCTATATTTAATGGTATTTTAAGTTACTCAGCTGTGTTCAGGAGTACATGTGACATCACAGGCTTAAAAAATTGTGTTGTTTACTTTTAAATACATTGAAATAGTGAGTTTTTTTTTTAGTTAATCATTGTTACTGTCAGTGCCAGTATAACTCACAAACTTAGCGATTTAGGCTACAATGTTTTTAAATTAAAAAAAAAATATTTTCTGTTATAGGAGGATCCATCACTGGAGCGGCATTTCCGAGGTCACAGAGATGTTGTCACATCAGTGGACTTTAATCCTAATATGACTCAGTTAGGTAAAAATATAATTTATACCTCACAAGAGAAAAAAGTTAGAATATTGATATCAGTAAGTTGCAATCTCATAATTTAATTTTTTTGGTCAAAAATATATTCATTTTATTTGTGGATCAGCTCATCAAGCATTTGAATAATAAAGAAAATTAAATTTTTTGCTATTTATCAAAATTTAACAATATAGCATTTAAGAGAAGTAGTATAACAAGTAATTCAACTTTTATCTGATATATTAAAATTTTCTAAGTGAAAAATAATATAAAAAAAATATTTGTTAATTTATACTGCTATTATTGATGACTAATCAAAGTCCCAGTGAGCATTAGATATTAATTCAATTAACCACTTTTGTAGAGTCCTTCTTACATCCCCACTGTAGAAGAGTGTTCAATAGCTTTAACAATGGAACACTATAGAATGTTCCTGATAGACAATTTGTTTGACCTGTTTGGTTTTTATTATTAAATTGAATTTTTTTAATAAAAAAATAACTATCAACTCTTGATTTTAATTTTTTATCTGATTATTTTTATCTAATTTTTGTTTCTAGCTTCAAGCTCCCTTGATAATAATTTGATGGTCTGGAATTTTAAGGCTAAAATGAGAGCGTACAGATTTGTTGGGCATAAGGTATTTTGTTCATATATTCATCATTAAGTTGGACAAGGCTTCAAAGCCTCTGACAAATTTCTTTTATAAGTTGTCCCTGTTACTAATTGTAATTTTATTATTACAATATTATGATTTTTTTAGGTTTTAATCCTGCAATTGGGATGTTTATATTATGCCATTTGTGTATTGTAAGATCCTTGGAGTCATCAAGGGGCTCTTTAGTGTAGACAAACAAATTATTGTAACATCTACATTGTTTGGTAAAATTGTATTACAAATAACCTAGCTTTTATCCATTTAATTTTTTTTTCTTATCGACTCAAATTAAGATTTATACCTCTGACTGAAAAATTTTATATTTCCTTTAAATAATCATGAGTTTATCCCAAGGGACTGGTTAAGAAATAACATATATAATTTTTTCATTCACTTCTAGGCAACCTCTTTCTAGTCAAATTTGAATCCCTTATGAGCATAAGAATGTTTTTAATAAGGTCTCTGTAAGGATGCAATGTTTATCTATTAAATCTTATAAACCGCTATTAGGATGTTTTTTTATGGTGCCCCCCTTTCATCCCCACCATAGCCAAGAGTGCAATGGTCATGGAAGCACCTCAAAAGAATACCTAGGTGACTTGCACAAGGCCCATGCTTCCCCTTCTAATGTCTGGGACCCTTAAGGTTGACATTTGAATGCCAACACCACATTACCATCTGAGAGTTAGCATCATTAGTCTTTATTGAAATATGTGCACAGGGTTTATATAAACATTTCACAGGATATGTTATCCTAAAATTTGTTTATATTTATTAAGTCTTTTAATTATTTTATTTTGACAGGATGCTGTCAACTATGTAAAATTTTCACCATCAGGTCATCTTGTGGCTTCTGCATCACGAGACAAAACTGTGAGATTATGGATACCAAGTGTGTAAGTGTGATTAGTTTGTTACTGTATGTTTTTAATTAAGAAGTGACGTAAAAAAAATTTCATGGTATACGCTGGTCTAGGATATTGTAGAATTGCATGAATTTGAAATGTTTTACTTGCATTTTGTGATATTATTTTTATGTTTTATTTGTATTATAAATTATTATGTAACATATTCATGCAGGAAAGGAGAGTCGACAGTGTTTAGAGCACATACAGCCACAGTACGGAGTGTGGAATTTTCCTATGATGGTCAGTCCTTGGTTACAGCATCTGATGACAAGACTGTCAAAGTAAGACCCCCATGGACATTTTTATTTTGTGATAAAATTGCTTATGTTTTTCACAACTTTTATAATGTGTTATAAATTTAATATTGTGTATATTTTTTTTTAAGCTATGGACAACTCACAGGCAAAAGTTTATGTTCTCCCTGACACAACATAGCAATTGGGTGCGGATAGCCAAGTAAGATCTGTTACACAAATCTATTTTTTTTTTACTACAGATACATGTATACATATTTTTTGCTTCCAAAGGAAGTGTAATGACATGCTAGATATCACCCATGTTTAATTTTCCCATTTCCTATTACATACATTAGTCACATTGAAGCAAAATAAACATAAATTTATCATCTTAATACAGATGATGTACTGCTTTTTTAAGAAATCATCTTTACATCATTTATTTGTCCCTTTGTTTTGGCCTTTGCACTTAAGTTACTACAGCACACATGTATATTTCTTAAATATGTTAACTTTATTTTTTTTAATAGCGAGTTATGTTAGTTCTGAACATTTTTATTTTTTTCATACTAAAACCAATTAAATTGATTGGACAATTTATTTTCTCCTTGAAAGATTTTCTCCTGATGGTCGGCTTGTAGTCTCTGGTAGTGATGATAAAACTATTTTACTGTGGGATCTGAATAGCAAACAGTCTATACACACATTCCATGAGACAGGAGGGTAACAATCTTTTTATATTTATGTACATAATTGTATTATCTGTTGTTTTGAAACCCTTATTTATACTTTCGTCAGTTCATCGATTCTGTTATAACAAGCTCCATAATTTTCTCCTACTAGTACATTGTCTATAATTATAATCAATGTATGACTACTGTGTTGGATATTATATTTATAATTTGATGAAAATCACTTTTAAATGAACACTTAAATATTACTGTTAAAAAAAAAATCTCATTATTTGAACTGTATTTTTATTTGATATAAAAAAGTACATACTATATTATTTAGAATTTAAACATTTGGGACTGTCTTTTTAATTTGTTTATACATGTATCGTTTGTAATATACTTATCTTACTCCAGTGGTTCTCAAAGTGCGGGTGGTCCACTGAAAGATGTTTAATCTGGAAAGTAAAATAATAGAGGGAAAATCTAAACGTAAAATTAATGGCGCTTTTATTTAAAAAAAATTTTTTGGTACTTTTTATCAGGTGAGTCATGAAAACAGAAAACAAAAACCAGTAGTGATAGTAGTTTGCAATCAATCGTCATAACGTAAAAGTTTGAGAACCATTGAATTACGACATAAGACTCTTTTTGAAAATATAAAAGGTTGCAAATTCCATGTACTTGTCCCATATCAAAGAAATATTTTTTCTTCTTCATTTTGAATATTTATTAAGTGTTAGAATCTGGATTTAAGTAAATTTTATGGCCAACAATTTTTTTACAACAGTTTTGTAAATTATGTGGACTTTCATCCAAGTGGTACTTGCATAGCTACAGCTGCAACAGATGGAAGTGTCAAAATATGGGATATCCGTGTTAACAAAATTTTACAAAATCACACAGGTTGTTAGATGTTTATTAGTTATTATATGTTAAAGTTAATTTAAAAAAAATTAAAAGCATTTCAAAGTACTGAAAAGATTATGATGCTTATTGTTTTTCAGTAGGAAATTTCTCATTTTACTTTCTTTGGTTCACTTGTGTCCTAAGATTTGACTTACTAATTGAAATGTTTTTTAATAAAATTTCTTAAAACTGTAATACTTATGTAAATGACATGTAAAAAAAAATAATTGTAAGTGCATGTATAAAACTGATGACTATTAAGGCATTAACTGGTGGGGGGTAAATTAGTAGTACAGCTCACAGTGAGCCCACTTTTTCTCAAAATCTTATTCAATGACTTTGTTAACTAAATCTTGATAATTTCGGTGTTAGTAAGGGCCTTAAATGTATGTTTAAAAAATAATAAAATTGTACGGCAATTCTCTTCTAACCCTAACCCTAAAAAAAAATTTTGATTAAAAAGAAATTAAGTTCATGTTTTTATCCTTGCTTGCCATTCTTTGGCAATTATTACACTTGTGAAATTGATTCATTACTTATTAATTAAAAGTGATTGATGAGTTTAAATGACTTAAAAACTAGTCACTATACCAAAGTACTTTTAGATCCCTGATATTTTTTGTATCAATTCTGAGACTTGTTTTTTCTGAAATATAGCTCATGCTGGTGCTGTAAATAAATTGTCCTTCCATGCCAGCGGCAATTACTTGCTCACTGCTTCTGATGATGCTACACTGAAAATTTTTGATCTGCTTGAAGGAAGAATATTCTACACACTTCATGGACATCAGGTAAGATTCTCATTTCATTTAACATTAAACATTTCTAAGGTGTATTTTTTCCCATCACATCCATAAATATTAAACTTTTTATTTGGAAATGTTTTATAACTCTTATATAGTTAAGTAAAAGGTGTTCATTTTATTGTTACAGTAATTTTTTTTGTATATCTGCAACAGGGTCCTGTATCAGCTGCAACATTTTCAAGAAATGGAGAGTATTTCGCATCAGGTGGACATGACGAACAGGTAAATTTTACAGAGATGATTCATTGGTGCTGAACAATATGGCCATCAGTACATCCTTAGCTTTAGGGAGGATGTGGAAAAGGCACTACAAAATCCTAGCATTGGTTATTTTGTTTGATAATAGATTAATCTTAATAGACATCACAGGAGAGCTCATTCTAACATGGACATTATAGTCCGTAAAAGATATTTAACCCATTACGTCTTGTAGTTACAGATCGACGTCTATACCAATAGCGTCTTGTAGTTGATGATAGTTGCTTTTTTTACTTGTTCCGCTACTCTTGATTCCGTGTTTTCTACAAATTATATTTAGCTATAAAAGTTTAACTTCCTTAAAGAGCGGAAAACAATCTATTTTTTGGTATTTACAGTTTAAAAATATGTCAATAATTTATTTTTCTTCGAATTTTTTTATTTCGTGGATTTTGTCACGCTTTGGATGAAATGGATGAAATTCCACACATATAGATACATAACTTGAAGATACAGTTTTAATTGAATATTAAAGCGATATATATTGTGTTGGTTTTTCTGCTTGAAATATTATATTATATTGATGCATGTACATGTATATACATGAATTATTTGCACTGAATAAACATTTTTTTATTCACTATTTTTTTTTATTAGGTTTTAGTTTGGAAAACAAATTTTGATGTCATGAATGTAGGAAATGACCAGTCTAAAAAGAGAGTTGACAAACCAGTAGAGAAACCCTTTGTTGAAGACATTCCACCAAGACAAGGCTATATTTCACCTAAACCATTTGAAGAAAACACTGTAAATATCAGTTCTTTTAATTGTATGCACTTAAACATTTTTAATCTGATATGTTTTAAAATATTTTGGCTTATCATGACTAAACTAAAAAAGAAATTTATAAAACCTATTTTAAAACTCACAGCTCTTCATTTACAAAATATCACAATAATAAACTGCATAATACTAATCTTTCTGATTAAATTTTTTATATGTAATTTTCATTATTAGTCACATAAAAAAGTGTCTTATGTTTCTTTTTCATTTTGAAATAAATAAAAATTAGCTTATATTATTATGTGCTGAAACGTAAATAAAAAATAACTCCTTAGATCATACAAATAATACATTTATATAAATATTTATAACTAAAAATGTAAGCTTGTATATTGTCATGTAATGGGTAGTTTTTACACATTTGCCAAATTTGATCTTTTTCACTAAATAAGAACAAGTCCAAAATTGAGTTAAAATATTTGAAAACAACGAAGAAAAAATGAAGTTGAATAAAGATTAAGAAAAAGACCTCAATTTTCTTTTAAGATGTTACATTTTTTTAGGCTAAATAGCATATACATGCATATATAATTATATATCTATAAACATTGATAACTCTGTGTCAGATTTTTTTGTAAAATTAATTTAGTTAGTCATATTAAATATATCATATTATAGCTGGATAGAAATAATGTTTTAAAAATAATTTAACAGGTTGATGCAAGACAGCAAATTCGTAAATTAGATGATATCACGCATGGCATTACTAACATTGGACCATCTAAGGTGTGTTAATTAATATAATTTAGGTGTTTTTATTTTTAGTTGTGCTGTAACATTTTTTGTGTAAGAATTTTTTTTATCTTGCTTTTTGAAGAATGGTTTAGTACCTTTTCAAATTAGGGGTTTGTTGAATTTTTCAATAAAAGTATTACAATTTAGACTGGCATAATTTAAAAAAAAATCATTACAGCAGATTATATATTGGGTATTTAAAAAAATTTTTCTTTGTAATCATGAGACATTGACTTGTACATTATGTGTTCAATTGGAAATTAAAATACATTACTTATCATCTCTTTTCTTTTTCCACAAGTTAATGCAGATAATAAGATTAAATCATTATCTCATTTTGGCTACATCTGCAAATTGCTTTATCTATTATTATCTTTGAATGTTTTACTAAAAAATTAGTGACTTATTATCTGTATATTAACACTACTCATAAAATAATCTGTTGCAGTTATCATCAGAGATCAAAGAAAAAAACAGAAACTGGTCCCAGTTAGACAGCGACTCACCTGATGTCTCATCAGAATCTCAAGCCCCTTTGAATCCTCAGCTGGTGGTATTCATGCAGCACGTGGCTAGTCAGTTGGACATATTGACCCAAGTACATTGAATAATGATTTATTTTAATGATTGTTACATCCAAATATATCATAAATTACAGTATTAAATGAGTTTCCATGCCAAACATACTTTTCATTATAACAATAATTATCTTCATTTCATTGTAAACAATCTTAAAGCTATTAGCCATTAATTACCATGCCACCTTAACCACATAATTACCTTACTCATGATTGGCTATGTTGTATGGCTCAATGGTTTGTCCATCTGTATAGGTCATTGTAAATAAACACTTATTTTTGCAATAAAACAAAGTCGGATTGCTCATGTCTATCACTTAATTCCTTAAAAGTAAGTTAATCATGAGCCATGAGCATAGGTTCGATCCTCTGTGAGAACCATGGGAATTTTTCCAGGTGCAATTTGTTTTAAAGTCGTCCTACAAGTCCACCTAGCTTTAAATGGGTACCTGACCTTAAGTTGGGGAAGTAAAGGCGGCTGGACGTTGTGCTAACCACACAATCCCTTCATCTGCCCCGATGGCCCTCTAGGGCTAAGG
Organism: Bulinus truncatus; assembly: GCA_021962125.1. Taxonomy (NCBI): domain Eukaryota; kingdom Metazoa; phylum Mollusca; class Gastropoda; family Planorbidae; genus Bulinus; species Bulinus truncatus. The sequence goes on along the minus strand of JAGDYQ010000355.1, from coordinate 208,162 downwards.
GAACTTTACTTTTTTTTATGAGCATAGGCTACTGTCAAATGGTGTTTTGAAGCAAATTAAAAACATTTTATCTGCAAGCTATTTTAACAATTTTAAAAAAATCGAGCTTGATGATATTGTTAAAATTTATTTCGAGTTGAGATGCAGGCAATTAGCCATTAATATTTTAACAGGAAACAGTGTTCTTACTTTCAATGAGTATCAGACATGACATGACTTGTCCATCATTATTATAGATCATTTTAGACTTGTCGGCTTTAATGAAGCTGAAGTGCTTAGATCAAAGGAGGACTTGTGCTGTGGCCCCTAACAAATATTTTATGAACAGGTTATAGACTAAAGCCTTGTCTGTCCCTTTTAAGTTGGGGCCCTGGAGAACCTGCCATTAAATCTGCCTCTGGCTTAGACATAATTATATAAGTATATATAGAGTGATCATTTAAATTTGATGGAATTAATGTGAAGACAAAACTTGGGACATTAAATCAATCACTCAGTAAGTTGTGCCGAGCCTGACTTATTATTTATTATATCAAGTCCAGCAATAACATGTTTCATTTTTCTGTTTCAGACCATTTCCTCACTAGAAGAAAGAGTGACAAAAACAGAGGATAAACTAGCAGAATGCTTGAAATTAAAAAATGATTAGTAATGTTTTTAAAAAGTAAACTTTAAACCTGAGACTTTATACTGTTTAGAATTCTTTTTTTTTTCTGAATAGAACTGATTTCTCTCTTTAATTCATTTTTTTTTGTAACTTTTATTTTGTAAAATAATTTACACACATGTAAAATATAACTTATTTATCTTTAGTTATTACTTGAAATTATTATGCATATTAATACAATTTTTTAAGCTGAGGAGGTGGGTGCTGTAGCACCATATCCCAAAAATGAAAAAATTGCACAAGTTCATGATGGCTACTCTGTCACATGCTTCATCCTCAGTATGAATATAAATGCTGGGAATACATAACGTAGGATATCAGTACTAGATTTTATTCCGATTCATTTTTGCGAGATAGGTTGATACACCCTCTCAGTTTCTATCTTAAAATAATTTTAATTTGTGTACAATTTAAGAAAACAACACAAAAAAGCTTAAATAAAAGTACAACTCTAAAGAAATTATGCTTTTTTTTTTTAATAGGCTTTTATTAAAAACTTTCATGTGATTATATAATAAAAAAGATCTGTACAAAATTTTTATTATATCACAAACAATGATTGGTCCACTAAAGTCTTATTGTTTATATCATGTTTAATTTTTTTCTTCATTTGCATTACTGATATGTAGCAATTTCTTATTGAATTTTTTTTTTATCTAAAATGCATTTTTTTTTTCAATACTTTTCATTCCGTCCACTTGATTGAACCTGGTAGAGTATAATTACAATGCTCATAAAAAATGTTACAAAAAACTGTACATAAGTAAATAAAGTTTAAATATGATTTCATTTTGTTTTCATGTCTTTTGTTTATGTTTAAGCATGAATTAAGTAGTATTTCTGTAAAATTCAGTGGATCAACACAGCTGAAAACCAAAAGAAAATTGTCACCCTAGTAATGAATTTTAATCAACAAAATGAAATAGTTTCTGAATTAGGTGAAGATTTTTTGTTTCAAGGAAGCTGCAGTATATAATTAATTATTAACAAAATAATAGAAAAAATAATCTTCAGGTTAGCAATTAAAAAAAACAACAATATTTCATAATGAGAAAGATTGCATGAAAAAATTGTTTTGATCTTGGTGTTTCTAATAATTTTTTCTCCCTGTACGGACTCCAACCAAGCACTAAACTCAATTTTTACTACCTTCATTTACATACATTTTTAAACACAGTCCATTCTGTTATTTCTTTTGTGCTGCCTTAAAAGCCAATTCTCTTTCTTCCTTTAATTTTTTATCAGATTCTTCCAGCACAGAATGATCAAGGTCTTTGTAAACAGTTCTATGGTCTGGCGGAAGGTTCATTTCATCTTGAAGTTTCAAAAATCTTTAATAAAAAAAAATGAGTTTATCATATATAATTTTAACTTTAACAGAATTTTGATACATGTATACTTATTGCTAAAACGCTTCTGGAGAAGATTTCTACACTATAAGGTCAAAATATTAATTCTCTATGCCAGACATAAGAACTGTTCTTTGATTAAAGCAGTGCTTTCAATGATAAACATTTACTACAACAAAAACTCTTTATCTGCTAATCTCAAAGAATCAATCAAAGCAAAACCATTCATCATGGGTAATTTCTGCTTGACAATCAAGTATAAACTTTAAACTTCAGCATTTTATGTGCAGAAATCAACTATATCTGTCAGTTGACTTTCTATTTTTTTTCAAAGTCCATGAAGGGTTGAGAGGTTTATCTTTTAGATCCTATAAATCTGTAATGGTATGGTATTTGTAATGCCCTTCTTTCATCCCCATCATAGCGAATGGTGCACCACAGGAGACAAGTAGATCACTGGTACACGCCCATGTCAAACAGTGGAAGGAAAAGCCAAAAATAAGCCCATTTGCTAACATTCAGTTTAAAGTACCATAATGGTTCATCAATGTACTCAATTTATTATATGATGCAATGATTAATTGTGGTACTGTACATTTAAAATTTCAAATATAAATCCCAATTTATAACTTCTTTTTTTTTGGTTAATTTATATCCATTTAATACATTTTAATTCTTACCTAATGTAATTTATTTTTCCAACCCTGAGCGACTCATGACAAAAGCTTGGCCACCTACCAATTATTTCCTTGGTCTAATGTAAGTTAATTCTATAAAATTTATACAAAATTTAAAATTAAAAATAGGGAATATAAGGAATTTACACTTACCTTTCGATGTACACAATTAGCCAATCTCTGTGTTTAAGTCCATTTAGCCATGAGTCTGGTATCGCAGAAAGTCCAAGTTTACACCCTAACAGAGCGCCAGCTACAGCAGCATTAGTATCTGCATCTCCAGCCTATATAGATAAATTATATTACAAATCTTAGAACACCTTTCCATGTTTAGTATTTTCTTTTCTAATGAAATGATACCACTGTTAAAATACTTTTAAAATTTGTATCTTTATTATAGCACATGTACATCATCTATTTCTTTGTTATTGTTACGAAATCATTCACATTATTTTTCAGTTTCATCAGCCATTAAGTACTTTATACAAATCTAAATTTTAATGTAATGCTTCAAAATTTTGTCTTGATAGATGTTGCACCCCGGTTTTTTGGATCATAAGATGGCTCTGACTTAGACATAATAAAAAATGAATAAAATTCACAAATGAATTCCTCCCATATAATCTTTATGTCTTATTTATTGCTACAGATTCAAATGATGCAAATTGAGTGAATATTAAAACCTGCCACTTACTTCCATGACCAGTTTAATAATTGCCTTCTGGAAATTATTCTGCCTTAAGGCCCAAAAGCCAGCACCAAGACATTTGTAAGTGTAACCAATTTTACCACGCTCAGCCAGTTGCAGTTTTTTCAGTTTTGTACAGTGCATATACAAATATAGCTCTCTCTTCTGAAAAATGATCAAAAACAAAAATCAGCTGATGGTTAGAAATCTAACAGTAGATAATTTAACAGCAAATTAAGATATATTTAAAAAAAATGAAAATGTATTTTTTTGTGGTTTAAATATCTATGCAGAGCAGACATTCCCAAGGTGTGGGTGGGTAGCAAGTTTATTTTGATCTGGGTAGTTAAAAGATTCAATAATGATTTCCTAGAATGTGTATAAGTAACTGAACGCTTTGCTGACATTCAACAAGTAGTAGAATAGTTTGTTTGGTCAAACAGAAAATAATATTAAACAACTTTTCATTTAAACATAATGATTTTTAGATTTAATGTAATTTATACCAAATCAAATTTAGTAACAGTGCCTTATCTAAATTTGAGTGTACAAAATCTAAACCTGTTCATCAGTTTCCAACACAAGAGATGCTCTGTTATAAGATTCTTTACAAATAGCTTCAATATCAACTGCAATAGGTTTCTCATTTAGGAGGTTAGCTTGAGTGTGTTGCATCATTAGGGCGATGCAGCAACATACAGCCACACATGAAGCCTGGCATCTGTAGAAAAAAGATTAAGGAAAAATGTACATTCAATTTAAAAAATCAACTTTTTAAAACTATTTAGCAGCCAAATGTTCCTGTATAGTCTGTCCGTTTTGCAGCTAAATGTCTATGTAGTCTGTAGTATTTGATGTTATTTCTTGTAGTTGAAACAAATACAAAACCAGTGCAAGAAATTTTTTTATGATACTCTCTTTAAATCTCCAGCATGGCTGAGTCTGCTATACAGGGCTGTTTTTGGGCATATGCTAAATTTGTGACTGCTTAGGGACAATACTAGCAAAGGGGCCCCTAAAAGTACTAATTCATGTCCAATCTGTTGCCATTAAATCATGATATGCAATATATCATTACATTTGGGCATTGTGAAGATTATTAAATATGAAAAAATATAAGATGATTATCATATATTCATTAAAAGACGTCATCCCCCTCTAGTAGGTGCTTATGCGAAGGACACTCAATAACATAAATTCTTCACGATTCTTCTAAAAAGCATAAAAATGGCTTTTAGTTAATGACTATAGAGGGGGAGGGAAAGCACAAAAATTTATTTTTGTACAGCACATTAAAAAGTGTAAATTTTTTTTTTTGACTTTTATGATTTTTAATAAATTTAGGGCAGCATAATATATGATTGTTCACCTGGGATCTGCATGTGTTGCCTTGCATATTTCAAGAGTGTTGTCAGTGACCGCATCTAAATCCTTCCATTGGTGTAATCCTAAAACAGATGTCCTCATGACAGCTCCATTGGGAGCTATATTTCTTTGACTACTTTCCCAACACTCATAAGCCACCTGTTAAGGGGAGATAAATCGTTCCTGAAATGTTTACCTATCTGAGAATTCATTTTGCAATGATTTTATGAAAATAATCAACAGATTTAGTTAAGCAAATAAAAAAATTATCAAATTTCTGTCTGTTTCTATTTTTTTTTAAAGAAGAAAATTACTCATACAAGTGATGAAATAAAAATAAGTTGTTTATATTTTGTGCATTAGTTCATTTATTTTCAAAAGATCTTAAATTCTCTCTAGAAAATAGGCTTAAAATTTTATATTGATAAATGTACTTTATGTTTTTAAAGTAATGAAGCTGTAACTGAGAATTAGAAAGAGTTAAATAAATTGTTGAGTGATGTTCAAAAACAGAAAAAAAATGAACCTTCTGAGGTTGAGCAATGAATTCAGGATGATTTAGAACTGAGGATGTTGTATTGCCGATGCCCATTCCACCAAAATCTCCAAGTTCTGGGAAACCTTGTTTCATCCACCTTTTAATTCTGAAGGCAAAGTCAGAAACAGTAACCTATTAAATCAGTAAAACTGAAATATTATGTTCAGTAATATAGGTATATTGTTTAAGAAAAAGTATTCTTCAAGCAGTGAAGAAAAAAAAATTGGGGCAAGAAATGTTAAACAATTTAAGACCTGATTTTTCATGTTTTTTTTTTATAATACAGTGAAATGTCGTTATAACGAACATCAGTGTAACGAATTATTCAGTACAGCGAATTTTTTTTTTGCCCCTTCCCTTATATAACATCTGTTAAAAAGTGTCGTTGTAACGAATTTCGTGTTTTCAGTATTGCGAAAAAAATAGCCGTTTTGCCAATATTTAATTTTATCCCCTTACCAAAAAAAAAAATTAATTCGGCATATTTCTAAAACTCAAGTCAACTTGAACTCAAACGACATTCACATTCACGTTTACTAAATAATGGGAGGGGAGAGTGTGAGAGGAGTAAGATATTATGGTAACCTTTAACCTCTACTGATGAGGATAGTAACATAAATTCCACCATGTGCAGTACTGAGACAAGTATCGTCTTGGGACGGCGGGGGGGGGGTAGTGAGTGGCGTGTCACAATTACGTAACAACAAACGAGGGGGGGGGGGCGGTGGTGGATGAGAGTTTTAGCAAGGTCGGGAAGGGGAGAGGAAGAGAGTTAAAACGTCACGAGACAGCCAAGCGACGGGGCACAATTACGTAACAACGAACGGGGGGGGGGGGAAGGATGAGAGTTTTAGCAAGGTCGGGAAGGGGAGGAGAGCCTAAGACGTCATGGGACAAACACATGAATGTTGGGAACGTTTTCGCGGGATTAAAAAAAAAATAAATAAACCAGTGTTACGTCTGTGTTGGGGAAATGCGCTAATGAGAAAGAAGCCATACACTTAAAAGTATAGCTTATTGGGAGGTATGAGAAAGACATAATGGTTTTGGTATGTGTAGAAAGTAACTTGATAGTTTTAGTAAAAAACAATCTTATTGTTTTCGGTAGGGGCTTGATAATAGTGGGTCGCAATTTTTTTTAGAAAATGGCGATCTTATAGTTTGTGATAAGGACTTAATGGACAGAAGACTGCATTTTGCCAAGATGTTAATAAACCACCGGTACCTGCATTTAATTAATAATACAGGAATGGAAGAATAAATGAGTTATTTATTTGACCTTTTTGTGACATTGAACTATACTTTTTTTCTAATTATAATAAAATTTAATCCAGTTACAAAAGTAAATAAATATATAAATATATTTTTAAAATTATTTCGTTTAATAAATCAGACACTATGAGTAAGATAGCCGTAGTGGGTTTCTAAGTGAAGTAAGTCATGTTGAATAACAGTTATAAAAATAAATGAATTACGTCCCTTAGTTCAATGACCGTTAGCGGAAACGAAAGCTGAAAGCTAAATTACTAGCTTAACTAATGAGAAATAAACGGAGAGAATATTTAACATATTTTTAGCTAAATATCTTTGGAAAAAGTATTAAAATGACATAATATATTTGCATTGATACCCAAATGAACTATATCCATATTGCGAACAGAAAATGTCGTCGTCGCCGACGAACCCCCCCCCCCCCGATTTCAGTGTAACAAATTTTCAGTATTACGAACAAATTTCGAATCCCCGTCAATTTCGTTATAGCGACATTTCACTGTAATGATATATTTAGATGTATAATAATGATATGTAAAGATGTATCACATTCAGGGGTGGTGTGATAACCATGGTGGTCCATATACAAAATTAATTCTAATGAACACCTTCCGTGAATAGCAGGATTGTATTTAAACAAAAATATTTCAATTGAAAGAAAGGATACGCTTTTAAGACTTCTTTCTGAACAGGGACATATGCTTCTGCATACTCATCATTACAGTCCTAAAAACAGCTATTATATTTTTCTTTAAATATTATTTAATAGACAGCTTAATTTCATAAGCATTTACCTGGCCTCTACAGAAGAGTAATGATTGGATTATCACAATCATGTGGTCACTGTCGTCTGTCCAATCTCCTTCTTGCCATCTACTTCTATGAAAATCAGGGATTTTCTGAGAATATTCTAGCTTCTTGGGCCTACGTCCATAATACTGATAAAATACATTTTAGAAATCTATTTACAAAATAATACTGACAAAATACATTTTAGAAATCTATTTACAAAATTAATATAAGATTAAGGTCTAACTAGGCTTTTTAAATTACTCTGGATGTGGTCACTGTTGTAGAAAAAACCCATTTTTTTGCCAGTAAATAATTATCTCTATTTTTCATTTTATAGATTTTGAGATAAAAAAAATGTAAGCTGTATAAATTTAAACAGAATTATATTAATTATAGTGAATGTTGATAAAAAAAGAATGTGCCTTAAAATTTTGTTTTACAAATTTTTGAGGAAAAATAATAGCTTTAACTTAAAAGAAAATGTTTTTAACCTTTTTTGCCTCATCTTTGGTTAAGAATTCTGTCAAAAGTCCAATTGCATCACCAACACATTGACCATAGAGGGTAGCCAAGATCTGATCTTTAATTACAGTACTCATTTTGTATTGGTCCCAAACTGGTCAAAATAAAGGAAACAAATTGAGGAAACATGTTTTAAAACACATAACTTTATTATTTCTTAATTATATTTGATGTGTTTGATGCATGAATTCTTTCAGAGTTGACCTTTCTTTGGTATGGATATTACCAAATAGGTTCCTACTGCTGAACAACTCTCCGTGGCGACTGACGAGTAAGTTTAAGTTGTGTGCAATGCATGGAACCTATTCTGCTTAAAAATTATTCTTAAAGCCTGGCTTGCACACTGGAGACAATACCACCCATATTACTGTCACTTGTGATTTCTATTCCATGAAGTTTAAGAACACTAACAAGATCAGATATGTATTTCCTCCTTGGGGTTCAATCAAAATATAAATATAAGAAATCACTCTATCACATTTCCATTTTTGAGAACAGCAAATTACAAGTGAAAGATTATTCCAATGACAATTTAGGAGGTTGAGTCATGCTAATTCCATAAACACTCTTGTTCTCCCAAGCTACACACACACCGCCATGTGCTCTATAATCCAACCTCCCAATCTAACTGTAGCTGACCATTCATACAATTGTGCAGCCATGCGTGCAAAACACTCACATACACCTATTCCTATACGTACTCACACACAGTCACTCTGTGATAAATCTATTGGTTTAAAAGGGCCTAGGGCAAGTGATGATCTTTAAGAGGGCCTGAGTATGTAGAGTGGACACATAAAACATTGTAGAACTCTGGAAATGTATTAATCAAGAAAAAAAGGTTTATAAAGAATAGCATTTAGTGAGGTGCTACTGCACAGTGTGACACCCATGAAGTGAATAGAAAGCCTATTTAATAAAAGTAATTTGTGATACAAATAGCATCAGGTCAATTTTACCTTACTCCAGCTCCCTAATATCATAAAAACAAATGTCAGTTTGTTATTTTGAATATTGGCCAAGTCACTCATGATAAGCCACATATCAAATAAATACTAAATGGTATAAATAAACTAAATACACATCATAATGTATTCTCTAAAACAGTTTTTCCTTTAGTAAAGGGTTAGGGCTAGGCTTTACCTTTAAGAAGGCTTTATATTCCTTTTTGAATATAGTTAGGCCAGGGGTCGGCAACCTGCGGCTCGCGAGTGTGTACTGTATCCTCAATTCCTCATTGTCGATAGATCTTAGACTTCCCCCCCCTTTTTTTTCTAGACTGTAGTCTCTAGTCACGTCTCAAGAGATGGTACTGAATTTAACTGAATCACTTAAACTTACAGTAATTTAACTCTAAAATAACCTCTATCTCAATGCTTTAAACTGTTAATATTTTAAGCATATAATAAAAACACCGAGATACAATGTGTTCTTTTGAACTTGTACACTAATGTACACATACTCTCTGGTCGGCATCCTTTTAGGATGTTGTTTACATTTGTATCCGGGATGTCACACCCACCGGTTTTTTTTTTGACACAGTTGCCAACTCGAAGTGGAAATGTTGGTAACGTTTGGTTTACACGTTTACACAGAGTACTGTAACTATTTAGTATTTACAGTATTCGGCACAGTTTTTTCTCTTAAAGATCAGATTATAAAAGAAATAAAATAAAACAATACATAAACAACTGTTTAAAATAATATCTAAACAACTGTTTAAAAATATCTAAACAACTGTTTTAAACTGTATCTATAAGCACTCTTATGTTAACAATGCCAGAGTTTATTGCTGGGTAGTAAACATAGCAAGAACAATTACTGGATATTGAAAAAAAGACTCACAGCATGAATGATTTACAAGAGCCAAAATCCAGAGATGGTTCTAATGGTGGACACAAGCCCCGTAGACAAGGGGGGGGGGGGCACTGGGGGGCAGTGCCCCCCCTCCCCGCTTAAAAAAGAAGAAAAGAGGAAAAAATAAAGAAAAAGTAAAGGTGCCTCCCTTGCTGGGTATTGGTGCCCCCGCTTACTTTGACCTGGCTGCGGGCCTGGTGGGCACCAAGACTTTTGAAGGGCCACCATAGAATAGGTACTTTACACTTTTGTAGCTTTTACCCACATTAACAAAAAACAATTAGGCGGGGGGGGGAAGGGTCCAAAATATTCTTCAGTGCACAAGTTCCCAACTGACAATATTCATCCTCTGGTAGGCAAGTAAGTATTATTAATTGGACGTCGACCTACAGTTTTACATAAAAATGAACTTTTAAAAGTAACAAAAATATTTTCTGTTTAATTATATTTTTTCCTCGATCATGTTTGTCTACAGTCACTGAGTTTAACCAGAGCATGATGACCCAGTTTCCATTTACAATTTAGGAGATTAAACAAGCGCTTCCGTTTCTATGACAACAGTAGAACACTCTAGGCTTGCAATTTCAGACACTCTGGATGCTGTGTAATCTCTTAAATGTTTTTGATTAATAGTCTTTATCATCAGTAGTGTTTTACATACGTAGAACTTAGTAAATACAATCGAAGATGTGTCGTTATATTCTTGATTATTAAGTTCGTGTGGTCTATATTTGTAATATTATTTAAAATTACAACAAAAAAAAAAACAAACAAAAATAATAAGCAACATTCATTATATGTTCTGATAATTTTATTCAAATCAAATTTTAAGCAGGTGTTAATCTATATGATATGCATGCACACATGTGCCTATATTTTCAGGTATAGTTTTAAGGTTTTAAAAAGATGCTAAAAAGAGAAGCGAAAAGTAAATTGAGTTATTATCTGATCAACCTCAAAACGAAATCTTATTAGTGAATAATGACAGAATGTTGTGCACAGTGGGAAAGACTATGGTGGCGATAAGATTACAGAATGTTGTACACAATGTGAAAAACAATGGCAATGATAAGATTGCAGAGTGTAGTACAATGTGAAAAACTATCTGATTTAAAATTTAGGCAGTTTCCAGCAAGTTGGCTAACATAATTCAAACTTAACTAGCAAACATACTTAAATTCAGCCCAACTCCACCTTAAATTATACATGTACAAATATATAGCTAACAACTTGGATAATATCCATCGTTTAAGGTGATCCATGCACCGATGCAAGGTTTCTGCAAGTTTTTTTTTCTATTGTTTTTTTATTTTTTAAGCTACACTAGCCATTTTGGGCACATGCATACAACAGACCAATTAATGAACAAAGAAATTTTAAAAATTATAAAAAAAATTATAAAAAAATGTATTATGTGACTTTTTGGGGTAAAAAAGTGTAATTTTAAGACATATTTTCTAAGAACCAATTTTTAAAATCTATTGTAGATATCATAAAATAACTTTGCGCAAATGTTAATAAGTGTGTTTCAAACAAACGTCCAATTTTGTTTTAGAAAAAATGGAAAATTAACTGTGAATTTTTTATTTCGGTACACTCAAAAAAGTTACATTTTTTGGGGGGTGGAGGGGGGTTAGGTAAAAAAAAAATTATAAAAAAATTCTATTTAATATTTCCAAAAAAAAAAATTGGAGAACTGTCAACAATAGATATAAGAATAAGCATGCAAAATTGTAAGCTTATATCTAAAGTAGTTTTTGTGAAAGTGTCGAAAAGGTACAACATTTTTTTTAAAAATGCGATTTTTTAAAAAAAATGCTAAAAACTGTCAAAAACCTCTATTAAACAAAATACATGGCCTAAGAAAGGTATTGAATAATTGGACAGTGAAAGTAAGCCATATTGTAATATGAATAAACAATTTTAACACTATAAACATCAGCAGAAAATAAAATATTATGGTTTAGAAACACATCCAAAAAGTTCATATTAATAAATATTCAAAAAAATCATTAAATTAATGCCATACACTAACTTTATGTACTAATTACTTTAAATATTTACATACAAATACACATTTAACATTTTGATCAATTAGAATCATTATAAGTAGTCATTTTTAAAATCTAACTATGGATTACTATCTGATTTTCCAATTCTTATGTTATCCATTTTAGTTTTAATACATAATTCTGTTTCCAGTCCTAAAACTAACAATTCGCAAGTAGCAATATGGAAACCCCACTCATGCACTAACAGATATCTCTAATCTAGATTTCTGAACAAAAATGTGTTTGGGACACTAGAACCAAATGAGTAAATTGGTGTATTCATCCCAACATGACCAAAGAAGCCGCAACATCTCTTTTATTAAAAGACAAGTAAAATAAATGAAGTTCAATACATTGTAATTGAATTAGAGATGTATTATATTTATTTGTGACCTGAACCCCTTCATTACTAGACAGCTTAGAAGCTGATGCATAGGCAGTTGTAGAAGCTGGTTTGAGGCCGGGGTAGTTGCAGGTTTGAGGCAGGTGTGGAAACTGGTGTTGAGGCAGGTGTAGAAACTGGTGCTGATGCATGTGTAGAAGCTGGTGCTGAGGCAGGTTTAGAAGATGGTGTTGAATCAGGTGTTGAGGCAGGTGTAGAAGCTGGTGCTGAGGCAGGTGTAGAGCCTAGTGCTGATGCAGGTGTAGAACCTGGTGCTGAGGCAGGTGTAGAAGCTGGTGTTGAATCAGGTGTTGAGGCATGTGTAGAAGTTGGTGTTGAGGCAGATGTAGAACCTGTACTGTTGCATGTGTAGAGCCTGGTGCTGATGCAGGTGTAGAACCTGGTGCTGATGCAGGTGTAGAGCCTAGTGCTGATGCAGGTGTAGAGCCTTGTGCTGATGCAGGTGTAGAACCTGGTGCTGAGGCAGGTGTAGAAGCTGGTGTTGAATCAGGTGTTGAGGCATGTGTAGAAGTTGTTGTTGAGGCAGATGTAGAACCTGTACTGTTGCATGTGTAGAACCTGGTGCTGATGCAGGTGTATAAACCGCTGCTGGGGCAGGTGTAGAGCCTAGTGCTGATGCAGGTGTAGAACCTGGTGCTAAGGCAGGTGTAGAAGCTGGTGTTGAATCAGGTGTTGAGGCATGTGTAGAAGTTGGTGTTGAGGCAGATGTAGAACCTGTACTGTTGCATGTGTAGAACCTGGTGCTGATGCAGGTGTAGAAACCGGTGCTGGGGCAGGTGTAGAGCCTTGTGCTGATGCAGGTGTAGAACCTGGTGCTGAGGCAGGTGTAGAAGCTGGTGTTGAATCAGGTGTTGAGGCATGTGTAGAAGTTGTTGTTGAGGCAGATGTAGAACCTGTACTGTTGCATGTGTAGAACCTGGTGCTGATGCAGGTGTATAAACCGCTGCTGGGGCAGGTGTAGAGCCTAGTGCTGATGCAGGTGTAGAACCTGGTGCTAAGGCAGGTGTAGAAGCTGGTGTTGAATCAGGTGTTGAGGCATGTGTAGAAGTTGGTGTTGAGGCAGATGTAGAACCTGTACTGTTGCATGTGTAGAACCTGGTGCTGATGCAGGTGTAGAAACCGGTGCTGGGGCAGGTGTAGAGCCTTGTGCTGATGCAGGTGTAGAACCTGGTGCTGAGGCAGGTGTAGAAGCTGGTGTTGAATCAGGTGTTGAGGCATGTGTAGAAGTTGTTGTTGAGGCAGATGTAGAACCTGTACTGTTGCATGTGTAGAACCTGGTGCTGATGCAGGTGTATAAACCGCTGCTGGGGCAGGTGTAGAGCCTAGTGCTGATGCAGGTGTAGAACCTGGTGCTAAGGCAGGTGTAGAAGCTGGTGTTGAATCAGGTGTTGAGGCATGTGTAGAAGTTGGTGTTGAGGCAGATGTAGAACCTGTACTGTTGCATGTGTAGAACCTGGTGCTGATGCAGGTGTAGAAACCGGTGCTGGGGCAGGTGTAGAGCCTTGTGCTGATGCAGGTGTAGAACCTGGTGCTGAGGCAGGTGTAGAAGCTGGTGTTGAATCAGGTGTTGAGGCATGTGTAGAAGTTGGTGTTGAGGCAGGTGTAGAACCTGATACTGTTGCATGTGTAGAACCTGGTGCTGATGCAGGTGTAGAACCTGGTGCTAAGGCAGGTGTAGAAGCTGGTGTTGAATCAGGTGTTGAGACATGTGTAGAAGTTGGTGTAGAAGCTGGTGCTGAGGCAGGTGTAGAAGTTGTTGTTGAGGCAGGTGTAGAAGATCCCATAGACCTCTTAGAAACTCATTTCCAGGCTGCCCTTACTTTCTTCTTTGCTTTTTTTTGGTAGTACCATGGTTATTCTGTTGAAGTACCAATGAATAAAAAATGTGTGATTCATTATTTCTGAATAATTGTAACTCACTATTAGCTTTATTTTTTTCATTGTAAGTAAAAATCTTAACTTGAGTATTATATTTCTCTCTATATAAATTGCATTAATAACGCATCAATGTTTCATAGACAGTCCATTGTATGTCATATACATAGTTAATAAAAAAAACTTACAAAAGTATGATATTATTTTCTTCTAGGCACTGTGCCTACGGCCTACGGGCTTTTCATGTGCCTACGAAAGCCAAAAATAAAATGACAACAAGTTCAGAATGCCAGTAAAATTTAATAATATTTGAAATAAAGTAACTATATATAACCGTGTGAGATAAGCACCTTAGCAAGTCAAACTGCAGTCTACATAGAATAATTAACAATGCGGAAGTTTATTTAGATTTCAAAACGCAAAGAAGTGTATGTGCATTCTTGAAAAATATTAAAAATGAAGTCGGGGAGGGCCTATAAGGGCCTACGATGACCTTAAAACGGCCCTGGGTACATTGTGTAGTTAATATGGGTATATTGTATAGTTTATAGCATTACATTGTGTAGTTTATGTGGGAGTATGTGGGAGTCTATGGAAGTATGTGAAAGTATTTGGGAATGTAGTTAATATTGGTAAATTTTGTATTTAACTTCGGTACATTGTGTATTTTATGTCGGTACATTGTGTATTTAATATCAGTACATTGTGTAGTTAATATCGATGCATTTTGTATTTAATATCGGTACATTTTGTAGTTAATAGTGGCACATTGCGTAGTTTATGCAGGAACATTGTGTATTTAATTCGGTGCATTGTGTATTTAATATCGGTATATTGTGTATTAAATATCGGTATACTTTGTATTTATTATTGGTATTTTTGATAGTTGATATGGGTATATTGCATATTTATTATCGGTACATTGTGTAGTTAATATCGGTTCATTTTGTATTTAATATTAACACATTGTGTAGTTAATATGGGTACATTTTGTAGTTTATATTGGTACATTGTGTAGTATATGTGGGAGTATGTTGAAGTATGTGGGAGTCTACAGGAGTATGTTAGAGTCTATGGGAGTATGTGAGAGCAAGTGGGAGTGTATGGGAGTATATGGAATTTGTGCGAGTCTATTGGAGAATGTGGTAGTTATGGGAATCTATTGGAGTTATTAGGAGTTCTGGGAGTCAATTGTAGTTGTGGGAGTCAACTGGAGTATATGGGAGTCTATGGAATTTGTGCAAGTCTATGGGAGAATGTGGGAGTTGTGAGAGTCAGTAGGAAGATGTGGGAGTCAATTGGGAGTAGTGGGAGTCTATTGAAGTGAATTCTTTTTTTTTTTTTTTATTTTAAACAAGAATACCTAACCGTAAAATAGTTCTGTTAATATCAGATGGTCTTTTGAATCTCCGGTACATGTTAGAAGTCATGGTCATTGGCACCACTGGTGGCATACGAGGAAGGTTAATTTTTCTTCTTGCTGGCTCATATCCTTATAATGTATTGTTTCTTCAAATGGCTGCCCCAATTTGTTTCCAACCCAGCACTCTTATTACTCTATTCCCATTCTATTTTTTTTTTTTGCTTGAAACCTGCCAAAAAAAAATATTTTCTAGATATACTTCCTTACCAAATTTTAAAATCTAATCATGAATGCAAGGGTTAGTAGTGTTAGCAGATGCTCTAATTACAAAGAAATTAAAAATATTGAAAATATTTGAAGGGCTACTTACCATTATTCACTTGAAAAAAAGGAAAAATACTTTCCCTTCCTTCCATACAATGTACCCAAGGCCAATTATCACTGGGTCATCCCTGACATTGCTTTAGTCTGGCATAGGGAGCATTTATGATGACCTTTGAATTTTCCAAACTTGTCTGACGATGTGGTTATTAGCAGTAGTAATATGTTGGCATCAGTTGGTTATTTTTTTTCCCTCTCCTTGCCAGCTCAGTTTGTAAAGATGTTCTTAACAAAATGGGGCTGCTTTTTGTGTATCAGTCCAAGCTCCTTTTCTTTAATAATCATATCCACATTCCACTCGCATTGGGTTGATTGGTTGCCGAGGATGCAAATAACAGTTTTGGGAAGAAGAAATGTTCTTTTCAATGGATTCAGAAACTACTGTCTCTTTCATTCAATATGGTCAGGAACTTACATCTCACCCCAATAGCTGATTGCCATCAGACAGTCATTTTGTTTTCATCTGGAAGAGATGGTTCATAAAATTAATTGAAGGCTGGCTAACATGTACATTTTAATAAAACTGAATTCTTTTTTTTTTTTCTTAATTTTAAACAAGAATACCTCACCATAACATAGTTCTGTTAATTCAAGATGGTCTTTTGAATCTCCTGTACATGTTAGAAGTCATGGTCATTGGCACCACTGGTGAAAAACGTGGAAGGTTAATTTTTAATTATCATATCCACATTCCACTCGCATTGGGTTGATTAGTTGCCGAGGATGCAAATAACAGTTTTGGGAAGAAGAAATGTTCTTTTCAATGGATTCAGAAACTACTGTCCCTTTCTTTCAATATGGTCAGGAGCTAACATCTCACCCCAATAGCAGATTGCCATCAGACAGTCATTTTGTTTTCATCTGGCAGAGATGGTTCAAAAAATTAATTGAAGGCTGTCTAACATGTACAGTTTAATAAAACTAAATTCTTTTTTTTTTTAATTTCAAAAAAGAATACCTCACCGTAAAATAGTTCTGTTAATGCAAGATGGTCTTTTGAATCTCCTGTACATGTTAGAAGTCATGGTCATGCACCACTGGTGGCATACGAGGAAGGTTAATTTTTCTTTTTGCTGGCTCATATCCTTATAATGTATTGTTTCTTCAAATGGCTGCCCCAATTTGTTTCCAACCAATCTCTATTACCTCTCTTTTTTTTTCCCTTAAAACCTGCCAAAAAAAAAAATTCTTTTGATAAACTTCCTTACCAAATTTAAAAATCTAATCATGAATGCAAGGGTTAGTAGTGTTAGCAGATGCTCTAATTACAAAGAAATTAAAAATATTGAAAATATTTGAAGGGCCACTTACCATTATTCACTTGAATAAAAAGAAAAATACTTTCCCTTCCTTCCATCCAATGTACCCAAGGCCCATTATCACTGGGTCATCCCTGACATTGCTTTAGTCTGGCAAAGGGAGCATTTATGATGACCTTTGAATTTTCCAAACTTGTCTGATGATGTGGTTATTGGCAGTAGTAATATGTTGGCATCAGTTGGTTATTTTTTTTCCCTCTCCTTGCCAGCTCAGTTTGTAAAGATGTTCTTAACAAAATGGGGCTGCTTTTTGTGTATCAGTCCAAGCTCCTTTTCTTTAATAATCATATCCACATTCCACTCGCATTGGGTTGATTGGTTGCCGAGGATGCAAATAACAGTTTTGGGAAGAAGAAATGTTCTTTTCAATGGATTCAGAAACTACTGTCCCTTTCATTCAATATGGTCAGGAACTTACATCTCACCCCAATAGCTGATTGCCATCAGACAGTCATTTTGTTTTCATCTGGAAGAGATGGTTCATAAAATTAATTGAAGGCTGGCTAACATGTACATTTTAATAAAACTGAATTCTTTTTTTTTTTTCTTAATTTTAAACAAGAATACCTCACCATAACATAGTTCTGTTAATTCAAGATGGTCTTTTGAATCTCCTGTACATGTTAGAAGTCATGGTCATTGGCACCACTGGTGAAAAACGTGGAAGGTTAATTTTTAATTATCATATCCACATTCCACTCGCATTGGGTTGATTAGTTGCCGAGGGTGCAAATAACAGTTTTGGGAAGAAGAAATGTTCTTTTCAATGGATTCAGAAACTACTGTCCCTTTCTTTCAATATGGTCAGGAGCTAACATCTCACCCCAATAGCAGATTGCCATCAGACAGTCATTTTGTTTTCATCTGGCAGAGATGGTTCAAAAAATTAATTGAAGGCTGTCTAACATGTACAGTTTAATAAAACTAAATTCTTTTTTTTTTTAATTTCAAAAAAGAATACCTCACCGTAAAATAGTTCTGTTAATGCAAGATGGTCTTTTGAATCTCCTGTACATGTTAGAAGTCATGGTCATGCACCACTGGTGGCATACGAGGAAGGTTAATTTTTCTTTTTGCTGGCTCATATCCTTATAATGTATTGTTTCTTCAAATGGCTGCCCCAATTTGTTTCCAACCCAGCACTCTTATTACCTCTTATCCCATTCTTTTTTTTTTCCTTGAAACCTGCCAAAAAAAAAAATATTTTCTTGAAAAACTTCCTTACCAAATTTAAAAATCTACTCATGATTGCAAGGGTTAGTAGTGTTAGCAGATGCTCTAATTACAAAGTAATTAAAAATAGTGAAAATATTTGAAGGGTTGCTTACCATTATTCACTTGAATAAAAATAAAAATACTTTCCCTTCCTTCCATCCAATGCAGGCCCGTAGCCAGGAATATTGGATTGGGGGGAGGCGAAGACATTTTCGGGGGGGCGAAGACATTTTCGGGGGGGCGAAGACATTTTTTTCGGGGGGGGGGGTACCGAAGAAATGATCGGTGCGGATCTAGACAACTTTGACGGGGGGGGGGGCAAAACATTGACCCGGGTGGGGGGGGGGGGCAAAACTGTTTTCATTGTTGAAAATTGGTCTTAGAACAAAAAATATTTTGATAATTTAATGATGTATTACCTAAACTTGCGATAACGGCCCCTCCCCCTAAATCCACCCCTGGTGGGGTAGAAGAAATGTTCATGGAAGGGGGGCGAAAATGTAGGCGTAAAGCGCCGAAAACTTGCGAACGGAGAGGAGGGGTTTGGGGAGGGAATCTCTGAGTCCCCTCCCCAAGAAATTTTTTGCAGTTCCATATCTGGAATGGTGCATTTTAGTACTGATTGTTTAGCTATTAATTAGAAATATATAATTTTAACTACGTTTCAATAATGCATGGCATGTTGCAGTTTTGTTAAAAATAATTTAAATAGTAAAGAGTTTTAATGATAAAAATTTATTGAGGCTGAGCAATTTCTGATTCCTGTTATAAATACATTGACCAATAGTTCTGCTACACAATTGTTACATAATAGATACCTGATTTATATTATTATACCGTTTATTTAACGTACAACCCGGGAAGAACGACAAAGATGCATGAATAAAGCTTAGCTATTTGTGTGATATTTCTTATAAAATATTGAAAACAAAGAACAGATCTATCAACAAAAACAGTCGCAATTATTCAATTGAAAATAAAATTAATTCTGCCAAAAAGTAAATTTGCAAATTAAAAAACATCACTCAGAAATCACGGAGTTTGTACTTTATTATTTTATTATACATATGTATAAAAATGAAGTCAGAAGCTAATGCTACTTTAATAACTTATTTAAGTTGCTAGTTGTCCTCAGAAGATATCAATATATAAAACTATTACAAGGTTGCGAACAGGCCCATCGACAGAAATTTCGGGCCCCTGGGCCGATATTAATATTTTAAAAAGTTGATTGGCCAGCTCAGTCCGGGTCCCGAAAACTCGCCGGGCCCCTGGGCATTGGCCCCCCTGCCCCCCCCACTCGTCGGCACTTGTTGCGAACTTATATTATTATACGTTTCAAATTTGCAAACATCGTGGTTTAGCCAGCCCCGTAGCCAAGGGAGGCACTGGGGGGCCGTGCCACCCCCCGCTAGGTGTGGAGTCCCCACCCCCCACACTTAAAAAAGAAGAAAAATAAGAAAAAATAAAGAAAAACTAAAGGTGCCCCTTTGCTGGGTATTGGTGCCTCCCTGCTTACTTTGACCTGGCTACGGGCCTGGGTTTAGCACTGAATTTACCTAAAAATGCTTCAGCATTCAGATTGTCTGTTACAATCTTTTTCAAATGCAAGCAGGAAAAGATTGCTTAGACGCTTTTTTAACATTGATCTCGATATGGGGTGAGCATTCGTGTGAGGGTTGAGAAACTGCTCTCACACACGGCTGTTGAAGCACCAAATGCCAATGCTGCCCAAAATACCCAGAAGTGAACTTCAATAAGATTCAATCTTTTATGCCCAAAAATTAGATAAGCTATATATGTAAGTATATATAAATAGCCTGAATGATTGCCAAAATATAAACTTTTAAGTTTTTTTTATTATTGATTTATTAAACAAAATGATTGATGTTTTATAGCCGTTATTATTAAAATTTTGTCAAAAAACTCAAATCATGCACGGGGGTCTCAGGTCATGCACGGGGGGGGCTCAGCCCCCCCTAGCCCCCCTCTGGCTACTGGCTTGATCCCATGTACTGTACCCAAGGCCCATTATCACTGGGTCATCCCTGACATTGCTTTAATCTGGCATAGGGAGCCAGATTGGTTGATTGGTAGCCGAGGATGCAAATAACAGTTTTGGGAAGAAGAAATGTTCTTTTCAATGGATTCAGAAACTACTGTCCCTTTCTTTCAATATGGTCAGGTGCTAACAGCTCACCCCCAATAGCAGATTGCCATCAGACTGTCATTTTGTTTTCATCTGGCAGGGATGGTTCATAAAATTAATTGAAGGCTGGCTAACATGTACATTTTAATAAAACTGAATTCTTTTTTTTTTAATTTTAAACAAGAATACCTCACCGAAAAATAGTTCTGTTAATGCAAGATGGTCTTTTCAATGTCTGGTACATGCTAGAAATCATGGTCATTGGCACCACTGGTGGCATACGAGGAAGGTTAATTTTTCTTCTTGCTGGCTCATATCCTTATAATGTATTGTTTCTTCAAGTGGCTGCCCCAATTTGTTTCCAACCCAGCACTCTTATTACCTCTTTTCCCATTCTTTTTTTTTTTCCTTGAAACCAGCCAAAAAAAAATATTTTCTTTATAAACTTCCTTACCAAATTTAAAAATCTAATCATGATTGCAAGGGTTAGTAGTGTTAGCAGATGCTCTAATTACAAAGAAATTAAAAATATTGAAAATATTTGAAGGGCTACTTACCATTATTCACTTGAATAAAAATAAAAATACTTTCCCTTCCTTCCATCCAATGTAATGTACCCAAGGCCCATTATCACTGGGTCATCCCTGACATTGCTTTAGTCTGGCATAGGGAGCCAGATTGGTTGATTGGTAGCCGAGGACGCAAATAACAGTTTTGGGAAGAAGAAATGTTCTTTTCAATGGATTCAGAAACTACTGTCCCTTTCTTTCAATATGGTCAGGAGCTAACATCTCACCCCAATAGCAGATTGCCATCAGACAGTCATTTTGTTTTCATCTGGCAGAGATGGTTCATAAATTAATTAAAGGCTGGCTAACATGTACATTTTAATAAAACTGAATTCTGTTTTTTTTTAAATTTTAAACAAGAATACCTCACCGTAAAATAGTTCTGTTAATGCAAGATGGTCTTTTGAATCTCCGGTACATGTTAGAAAGCATGGTCATTGGCACCAATGGTGGCATACGAGGAAGGTTATTTTTTCTTCTTGCTGGCTCATATCCTTATAATGTATTGTTTCTTCAAATGGCTGCCCCAATTTGTTTCCAACCCAGCACTCTTATTACCTCTCTTCCCATTCTTTTTTTTTTTTTCCTTGAAAGCTGCCAAAAAAAAATATTTTCTTGATAAATTTCCTTACCAAATTTAAAAATCTAATCATGAAAGCAAAGTTCAGTAGTGTTAGCAGATGCTCTTATTAGAAAGTAATTAAAAATTTTGAAAATATTTGAAGGTCTACTTACCATTATTCACTTGAATAAAAAGAAAAATACTTTCCCTTCCTTCCATCCAATGTACCATACCCAAGGCCCATTATCACTGGGTCATCCCTGACATTGCTTTAGTCTGGCATAGGGAGCATTTATGATGACCTTTGAATTTTCCAAACTTGTCTGATGATGTGGTTATTGGCAGTAGTAATATGTTGGCATCAGCTGGTTATTTTTTTTCCCTCTCCTTGCCAGCTCAGTTCGTAAAGATGTTCTTAACAAAATGGGGCTGCTTTTTGTGTATTAGTCCAAGCTCCTTTTCTTTATTAATCATATCCACATTCCACTCGCATTGGGTTGATTGGTTGCCGAGGATGCAAATAACAGTTTTGGGAAGAAGAAATGTTTTTTTCAATGGATTCAGAAACTACTGTCCCTTTCTTTCAATATGTTCAGGAGCTAACATCTCACCCCAATAGCAGATTGCCATCAGACAGTCATTTTGTTTTCATCTGGCAGAGATGGTTCATAAAATTAATTGAAGGCTGGCTAACATGTACATTTGTAATAAAACTGAATTCTTTTTTTTTTTTTAATTTTTTTACAAGAATACCTCACCGTAAAATATTTCTGTTAATGCAAGATGGTCTTTTGAATCTCCTGTACATGTTAGAAGACATGGTCATTGGCACCACTGGTGGCATACGAGGACGGTTAATTTTTCTTCTTTCTAGCTCATATCCTTATAATGTATTGTTTCTTCAAATGGCTGCCCCAATTTGTTTCCAACCCAGCACTCTTATTACCTCTCTTCCCATTCTTTTTTTTTTTTTCCTTGAAACCTGCCAAAAAAAAATATTTTCTTGATTAACTTCCTTACCAAATTTAAAAATCTAATCATGAATGCAAGGGTTAGTAGTGTTAGCAGATGCTCTAATTACAAAGGAAATTGAAAATATTGAAAATATTTGAAGGGCTACTTACCATTATTCACTTGAATAAAAAGAAAAATACTTTCCCTTCCTTCAATCCAATGTACCATACCCAAGGCCCATTATCACTGGGTCATCCCTGACATTGCTTTAGTCTGGCATAGGGAGCCAGATTGGTTGATTGGTTGCCGAGGCCGCAAATAACAGTTTTGGGAAGAAGAAATGTTCTTTTCAATGGATTCAGAAACTACTGTCCCTTTCTTTCAATATGGTCAGGAGCTAACATCTCACCCCAATAGCAGATTGCCATCAGACAGTCATTTTGTTTTCATCTGGCAGAGATGGTTCATAAAATTAATAAAAGGCTGGCTAACATGTACATTTTAATAAAACTGAATTCTTTTATTTTAAAATTTTAAACAAGAATACCTTACCGTAAAATAGTTCTGTTAATGCAAGATGGTCTTTTGAATCTCCGGTACATGTTAGAAAGCATGGTCATTGGCACCAATGGTGGCATACGAGGAAGGTTATTTTTTCTTCTTGCTGGCTCATATCCTTATAATGTATTGTTTCTTCAAATGGCTGCCCCAATTTGTTTCCAACCCAGCACTCTTATTACCTCTCTTCCCATTCTTTTTTTTTTTTCCTTGAAAGCTGCCAAAAAAAAATATTTTCTTGATAAATTTCCTTACCAAATTTAAAAATCTAATCATGAAAGCAAAGTTCAGTAGTGTCAGCAGATGCTCTAATTACAAAGTAATTAAAAATTTTGAAAATATTTGAAGGTCTACTTACCATTATTCACTTGAATAAAAAGAAAAATACTTTCCCTTCCTTCCATCCAATGTACCATACCCAAGGCCCATTATCACTGGGTCATCCCTGACATTGCTTTAGTCTGGCATAGGGAGCATTTATGATGACCTTTGAATTTTCCAAACTTGTCTGATGATGTGCTTATTGGCAGTAGTAGTATGTTGGCATCAGCTGGTTATTTTTTTTCCCTCTCCTTGCCAGCTCAGTTCGTAAAGATGTTCTTAACAAAATGGGGCTGCTTTTTGTGTATCAGTCCAAGCTCCTTTTCTTTATTAATCATATCCACATTCCACTCGCATTGGGTTGATTGGTTGCCGAGGATGCAAATAACAGTTTTGGGAAGAAGAAATGTTTTTTTCAATGGATTCAGAAACTACTGTCCCTTTCTTTCAATATGGTAAGGAGCTAACATCTCACCCCAATAGCAGATTGCCATCAGACAGTCATTTTGTTTTCATCTGGCAGAGATGGTTCATAAAATTAATTGAAGGCTGGCTAACATGTACATTTTAATAAAACTGAATTCTTTTTTTTTTTTTAATTTTTTTAGAAGAATACTTCACCGTAAAATATTTCTGTTAATGCAAGATGGTCTTTTGAATCTCCTGTACATGTTAGAAGACATGGTCATTGGCACCACTGGTGGCATACGAGGATGGTTAATTTTTCTTCTTTCTAGCTCATATCCTTATAATGTATTGTTTCTTCAAATGGCTGCCCCAATTTCTTTCCAACCCAGCACTCTTATTACCTCTCTTCCCATTCTTTTTTTTTTTTCCTTGAAACCTGCCAAAAAAAAAATATTTTCTTGATTAACTTCCTTACCAAATTTAAAAATCTAATCATGAATGCAAGGGTTAGTAGTGTTAGCAGATGCTCTAATTACAAAGGAAATTGAAAATATTGAAAATATTTGAAGGGCTACTTACCATTATTCACTTGAATAAAAAGAAAAATACTTTCCCTTCCTTCAATCCAATGTACCATACCCAAGGCCCATTATCACTGGGTCATCCCTGACATTGCTTTAGTCTGGCATAGGGAGCCAGATTGGTTGATTGGTTGCCGAGGCCGCAAATAACAGTTTTGGGAAGAAGAAATGTTCTTTTCAATGGATTCAGAAACTACTGTCCCTTTCTTTCAATATGGTCAGGAGCTAACATCTCGACCCAATAGCAGATTGCCATCAGACAGTCATTTTGTTTTCATCTGGCAGAGATGGTTCATAAAATTAATTAAAGGCTGGCTAACATGTACATTTTAATAAAACTTAATTCTGTTTTTTTTTAAATTTTAAACAAGAATACCTCACCGTAAAATAGTTCTGTTAATGCAAGATGGTCTTTTGAATCTCCGGTACATGTTAGAAAGCATGGTCATTGGCACCAATGGTGGCATACGAGGAAGGTTAATTTTTCTTCTTGGTGGCTCATATCCTTATAATGTATTGTTTCTTCAAATGGCTGCCCCAATTTGTTTCCAACCCAGCACTCTTATTACCTCTCTTCCCATTCTTTTTTTTTTTTCCTTGAAAGCTGCCAAAAAAAAATATTTTCTTGATAAATTTCCTTACCAAATTTAAAAATCTAATCATGAAAGCAAATTTCAGTAGTGTTAGCAGATGCTCTAATTACAAAGTAATTAAAAATTTTGAAAATATTTGAAGGTCTACTTACCATTATTCACTTGAATAAAAAGAAAAATACTTTCCCTTCCTTCCATCCAATGTACCATACCCAAGGCCCATTATCACTGGGTCATCCCTGACATTGCTTTAGTCTGGCATAGGGAGCATTTATGATGACCTTTGAATTTTCCAAACTTGTCTGATGATGTGCTTATTGGCAGTAGTAATATGTTGGCATCAGCTGGTTTTTTTTTTCCCTCTCCTTGCCAGCTCAGTTCGTAAAGATGTTCTTAACAAAATGGGGCTGCTTTTTGTGTATCAGTCCAAGCTCCTTTTCTTTATTAATCATATCCACATTCCACTCGCATTGGGTTGATTGGTTGCCGAGGATGCAAATAACAGTTTTGGGAAGAAGAAATGTTTTTTTCAATGGATTCAGAAACTACTGTCCCTTTCTTTCAATATGTTCAGGGGCTAACATCTCACCCCAATAGCAGATTGCCATCAGACAGTCATTTTGTTTTCATCTGGCAGAGATGGTTCATAAAATTAATTGAAGGCTGGCTAACATGTACATTTTAATAAAACTGAATTCTTTTTTTTTTTTTAATTTTTTTACAAGAATACCTCACCGTAAAATATTTCTGTTAATGCAAGATGGTCTTTTGAATCTCCTGTACATGTTAGAAGACATGGTCATTGGCACCACTGGTGGCATACGAGGACGGTTAATTTTTCTTCTTTCTAGCTCATATCCTTATAATGTATTGTTTCTTCAAATGGCTGCCCCAATTTGTTTCCAATCCAGCACTCTTATTACCTCTCTTCCCATTCTTTTTTTTTTTTTCCTTGAAACCTGCCAAAAAAAAAATATTTTCTTGATTAACTTCCTTACCAAATTTAAAAATCTAATCATGAATGCAAGGGTTAGTAGTGTTAGCAGATGCTCTAATTACATAGGAAATTGAAAATATTGAAAATATTTGAAGGGCTACTTACCATTATTAACATGAATAAAAAGAAAAGTACTTTCCCTTCCTTCAATCCAATGTACCGTACCCAAGGCCCATTATCACTGGGTCATCCCTGACATTGCTATAGTCTGGCATAGGGAGCATTTATGATGACCTTTGAATTTTCCAAACTTGTCTGATGAGTGTTTTTTGGCAGTAGTAATATGTTGGCATCGGTTGGTTATTTTTTTTTCCCTTTCCTTGCCAGCTCAGTTCGTAAAGATGTTCTTAACAAAATGGGGCTGTTTTTTGTGTATCAGTCCAAGCTCCTTTTCTTTAATAATCATATCCACATTCCACTCGCATTGGGTTGATTGGTTGCGGAGGATTCAAATAACAGTTTTGGGAAGAAGAAATGTTCTTTTTAATGGAGTCAGAAACTACTGTCCCTTTCTTCAATATGGTCAGGAGCTAACATCTCACCCCAATAGCAGATTACCATCAGATAGTCATTTTGTTTTCATCTGGCAGAGACGGTTCATAAAATTAATTGAAGGCTGGCTAACATGTACATTTTAATAAAACTGAATTGTTTTTTTTGTTTTAATATTAAACAAGAATACCTCACTGTAAAATAGTTCTGTTAATGCAAGATGGTCTTTTGAATCTCCTGTACATGCTAGAAGTCATGGTCATTGGCACCACTGGTGGCATACAAGGAAGGTTAATTTTTCTTCTTGCTGGCTCATATCATTATAATGTATTGTTTCTTCAAATGGCTGCCCCAATTTGTTTCCAACCCAGATCTTTTATTACCTCTCTTTTTTTTCCCTTGAAACCTGCCAAAAAAAAAATATTTTCTTGATAAATTTCCTTTCCAAATTTAAAAATCTAATCATGAATGCAAGGGTTAGTAGTGTTAGCATGTGCTCTAATTACAAAGAAATTAAAAATATTGAACATATTTGAAGGGTTACTTACCATTATTCACTTAAAATAAAAGAAAAATACATTCCCTTCCTTCCATCCAATGTACCGTACCCAAGGCCCATTATCACTGGGTCATCCCTGACATTGCTTTAGTCTGGCATAGGGAGCCAGATTGGTTGATTGGTAGCCAAGGACGCAAATAACAGTTTTGGGAAGAAGAAATGTTCTTTTCAATGGATTCAGAAACTACTATCCCTTTCTTTCAGTATGGTCAGGAGCCAACATCTCACCCCTAATAGCAGATTGCCATCAGACAGTCATTTTGTTTTCATCTGGCAGAGTTGGTTCATAAAATTAATTGTAGGCTGGCTAACATGTACATTTTTATAAAACTGAATTCTTTTTTTTTTTAATTTTAAACAAGAATACCTCACCGTAAAATAGTTCTGTTAATGCAAGATGGTCTTTTAAATCTCCGGTACATGTTAGAAGTCATGGTCATTGGCACCAATGATGGCATACGAGAAAGGTTATTTTTTCTTCTTGCTGGCTCATATTGTTATAATGTATTGTTTCTTCAAATGGCTGGCCCAATTTGTTTCCAACCCAGCACTCTTATTACCTCTCTTCCCATTTTTTTTTTCCTTGAAACCTGCCAAAAAAAAATATTTTCTTGATAAACTTCCTTACCAAATTTAAAAATCTAATCATGAATGCAAGGGTTAGTAGTGTTAGCTGATGCTCTAATTACAAAGTAATTAAAAATATTGAAAACATTTGAAGGGTTGCTTACCATTATTCACTTGAATAAAAATAAAAATACTTTCCCTTCCTTCCATGCAATGTACCGTACCCAAGGCAGATTATCACTGGGTCATCCCTGACATTGCTTTAGTTTGGCTTAGGGAGCCAGATTGGTTGATTGGTAGCCGAGGACACAAATAACAGTTTTGGGAAGAAGAAATGTTCTTTTCAATGGATTCAGAAACTACTGTCCCTTTCTTTCAATATGGTAAGGAGCTAATATCTCACCCCCAATAGCAGATTACCATTAGATAGTCATTTTGTTTTCATCTGGCAGGGATGGTTCATAAAATTAATTAAAGGCTGGCTAACTTGTACATTTTAATAAAACTGAATTCTTTTTTTTTTTTTTAATTTTAAACAAGAATAACTCACCATTAAATAGTTCTGTTAATGCAAGATGGTCTTTTGAATCGCCGGTACATGTTAGAAGTCATGGTCATTGGCTCCACTGGTGGCATACGAGGAAGGTTAATTTTTCTTCTTGCTGGCTCATATCCTTATAATGTATTGTTTCTTCAAATGGCTGCCCCAATTTGTTTCCAACCCAGCACTCTTATTACCTCTCTTCCCATTCTTTTTTTTTTTTTCCTTGAAACCTGCCAAAAAAAAAATATTTTCTTGATTAACTTCCTTACCAAATTTAAAAATCTAATCATGAATGCAAGGGTTAGTACTGTTAGCAGATGCTCTAATTACAAAGAAATTAAAAATATTGAAAATATTTGAAGGGTTGCTTACCATTATTCACTTGAATAAAAAGAAAAATACTTTCCCTTCCTTCCATCCAATGTACCATACCCAAGGCCCATTATCACTGGGTCATCCCTGACATTGCTTTAGTCTGGCATAGGGAGCATTTATGATGACCTTTGAATTTTCCAAACTTGTCTGATGATGTGCTTATTGGCAGTAGTAATATGTTGGCATCAGCTGGTTATTTTTTTTCCCTCTCCTTGCCAGCTCAGTTCGTAAAGATGTTCTTAACAAAATGGGGCTGCTTTTTGTGTATCAGTCCAAGCTCCTTTTCTTTATTAATCATATCCACATTCCACTCGCATTGGGTTGATTGGTTGCCGAGGATGCAAATAACAGTTTTGGGAAGAAGAAATGTTCTTTTCAATGGATTCAGAAACTACTGTCCCTTTCTTTCAATATGGTAAGGAGCTAATATCTCACCCCCAATAGCAGATTACCATCAGATAGTCATTTTGTTTTCATCTGGCAGGGATGGTTCATAAAATTAATTAAAGGCTGGCTAACTTGTACATTTTAATAAAACTGAATTCTTTTTTTTTTTTTTAATTTTAAACAAGAATAACTCACCATTAAATAGTTCTGTTAATGCAAGATGGTCTTTTGAATCGCCGGTACATGTTAGAAGTCATGGTCATTGGCTCCACTGGTGGCATACGAGGAAGGTTAATTTTTCTTCTTGCTGGCTCATATCCTTATAATGTATTGTTTCTTCAAATGGCTGCCCCAATTTGTTTCCAACCCAGCACTCTTATTACCTCTCTTCCCATTCTTTTTTTTTTTTTCCTTGAAACCTGCCAAAAAAAAATATTTTCTTGATAAACTTCCTCACCAAATTTAAAAATCTAATCATGAATGCAAGGGTTAGTACTGTTAGCAGATGCTCTAATTACAAAGAAATTAAAAATATTGAAAATATTTGAAGGGTTGCTTACCATTATTCACTTGAATAAAAAGAAAAATACTTTCCCTTCCTTCCATCCAATGTACCATACCCAAGGCCCATTATCACTGGGTCATCCCTGACATTGCTTTAGTCTGGCATAGGGAGCATTTATGATGACCTTTGAATTTTCCAAACTTGTCTGATGATGTGCTTATTGGCAGTAGTAATATGTTGGCATCAGCTGGTTATTTTTTTTCCCTCTCCTTGCCAGCTCAGTTCGTAAAGATGTTCTTAACAAAATGGGGCTGCTTTTTGTGTATCAGTCCAAGCTCCTTTTCTTTATTAATCATATCCACATTCCACTCGCATTGGGTTGATTGCTTGCAGAGGATGCAAATAACAGTTTTGGGAAGAAGAAATGTTCTTTTCAATGGATTCAGAAACTACTGTACCTTTCTTTCAATATGGTCAGGAGCTAACATCTCACCCCAATAGCAGATTGCCATCAGACAGTCATTTTGTTTTCATCTGGCAGAGATGGTTCATAAAATTAATTGAAGGCTGGCTAACATGTACATTTTAATAAAACTGAATTCTTTTTTTTTTTTAATTTTAAACAAGAATACCTCACCGTAAAATATTTCTGTTAATGCAAGATGGTCTTTTGAATCTCCTGTACATGTTAGAAGACATGGTCATTGGCACCACTGGTGGCATACGAGGACGGTTAATTTTTCTTCTTTCTAGCTCATATCCTTATAATGTATTGTTTCTTCAAATGGCTGCCCCAATTTGTTTCCAACCCAGCACTCTTATTACCTCTCTTCCCATTCTTTTTTTTTTTCTTTGAAACCTGCCAAAAAAAAAATATTTTCTTGATAAACTTCCTTACCAAATTTAAAAATCTAATCATGAATGCAAGGGTTAGTAGTGTTAGCATGTGCTCTAATTACAAAGAAATTAAAAATATTGAACATATTTGAAGGGTTACTTACCATTATTCACTTGAATAAAAAGAAAAATACTTTCCCTTCCTTCCATCCAATGTACCGTACCCAAGGCCCATTATCACTGGGTCATCCCTGACATTGCTTTAGTCTGGCATAGGGAGCATTTATGATGACCTTTGAATTTTCCAAACTTGTCTGATGATGTGCTTATTGGCAGTAGTAATATGTTGGCATCAGCTGGTTATTTTTTTTCCCTCTCCTTGCCAGCTCAGTTCGTAAAGATGTTCTTAACAAAATGGGGCTGCTTTTTGTGTATCAGTCCAAGCTCCTTTTCTTTATTAATCATATCCACATTCCACTCGCATTGGGTTGATTGGTTGCCGAGGATGCAAATAACAGTTTTGGGAAGAAGAAATGTTCTTTTCAATGGATTCAGAAACTACTGTCCCTTTCTTTCAATATGTTCAGGAGCTAACATCTCACCCCAATAGCAGATTGCCATCAGACAGTCATTTTGTTTTCATCTGGCAGAGATGGTTCATAAAATTAATTGAAGGCTGGCTAACATGTACATTTTAATAAATCTGAATTCTTTTTTTTTTTTAATTTTTTTACAAGAATACCTCACCGTAAAATATTTCTGTTAATGCAAGATGGTCTTTTGAATCTCCTGTACATGTTAGAAGACATGGTCATTGGCACCACTGGTGGCATACGAGGACGGTTAATTTTTCTTCTTTCTAGCTCATATCCTTATAATGTATTGTTTCTTCAAATGGCTGCCCCAATTTGTTTCCAACCCAGCACTCTTATTACCTCTCTTCCCATTCTTTTTTTTTTTTTCCTTGAAACCTGCCAAAAAAAAAATATTTTCTTGATTAACTTCCTTACCAAATTTAAAAATCTAATCATGAATGCAAGGGTTAGTAGTGTTAGCTGATGCTCTAATTACAAAGTAATTAAAAATATTGAAAACATTTGAAGGGTTGCTTACCATTATTCACTTGAATAAAAATAAAAATACTTTCCCTTCCTTCCATGCAATGTACCGTACCCAAGGCAGATTATCACTGGGTCATCCCTGACATTGCTTTAGTTTGGCTTAGGGAGCCAGATTGGTTGATTGGTAGCCGAGGACGCAAATAACAGTTTTGGGAAGAAGAAATGTTCTTTTCAATGGATTCAGAAACTACTGTCCCTTTCTTTCAATATGGTAAGGAGCTAATATCTCACCCCCAATAGCAGATTACCATCAGATAGTCATTTTGTTTTCATCTGGCAGGGATGGTTCATAAAATTAATTAAAGGCTGGCTAACTTGTACATTTTAATAAAACTGAATTCTTTTTTTTTTTTTTAATTTTAAACAAGAATAACTCACCATTAAATAGTTCTGTTAATGCAAGATGGTCTTTTGAATCGCCGGTACATGTTAGAAGTCATGGTCATTGGCACCACTGGTGGCATACGAGGAAGGTTAATTTTTCTTCTTGCTGGCTCATATCCTTATAATGTATTGTTTCTTCAAATGGCTGCCCCAATTTGTTTCCAACCCAGCACTCTTATTACCTCTCTTCCCATTTTTTTTTTCCTTGAAACCTGCCAAAAAAAAATATTTTCTTGATAAACTTCCTCACCAAATTTAAAAATCTAATCATGAATGCAAGGGTTAGTACTGTTAGCAGATGCTCTAATTACAAAGAAATTAAAAATATTGAAAATATTTGAAGGGTTGCTTACCATTATTCACTTGAATAAAAAGAAAAATACTTTCCCTTCCTTCCATCCAATGTACCGTTCCCAAGGCCCATTATCACTGGGTCATCCCTGACATTGCTTTAGTCTGGCATAGGGAGCCAGATTGGTTGATTGGTTGACGAGGACGCAAATAACAGTTTTGGGAAGAAGAAATGTTCTTTTCAATGGATTCAGAAACTACTGTCCCTTTCTTTCAGTATGGTCAGGAGCTAACATCTCACCCCCAATAGCAGATTGCCATCAGACAGTCATTTTGTTTTCATCTGGCAGAGATGGTTCATAAAATTAATTGAAAGCTGGCTAACATGTACATTGTAATAAAATTGAATTTTTTTTTTTTAATTTTAAACAAGAATACCTCACCGTAAAATAGTTCTGTTAATGCAAGATTGTCTTTTGAATCTCCGGTACTTATTAGAAATTTAAATTTTTCAATCATTAAATAAATTTGCATTTTTTTTTGACATTATGTCTAAAAAGCTTGCTTGTGCCAAAAATTCAAACTTTGCATTATGTCATTTTTTAATGTGCCTTTTTTTTTGTACACTTTTTAGTATAAATCTTTTGGGTTTGGTCCTTTGATACATTATAATGCACACAGAAATTAATTTGTAACTGTTTTTAAGAATCTTGGAGCCTATATTTTTCACTAATTATAAGGCTTACATGTTTGTTTATGTAGCTCCAATTTCTATAAAAGATTTTTTTGATATGTTCTATAAAATGTATATTTAGCTAGTTTTTTTTAACGCTGTTCTGTGTAGTTTAGGCCACCAACAACAGATCTCTGTCCTTTGCCATCTTCTCCAATTGATTCTGTTTCCCACCCCAAGTGAGTACAATAAATCATTTATGCTTTGACATAGCTGGCATTACGAATAAATTATCTTATATGTTAATTTTATTTTTATTGATTTAATTTTTTCCCAAACTAAAGGGCTAAGGCTGATCGAATCTTTTTATTTAAAAACAAGCTTTACTGATTCATTGGATGCTCTTTATACACATTTTATTTAAATGATCTCATTATACTATTCAAGGGATACAAACGTGTTTATATATTTCGAGCGACACTAATCATTGGGTAGCTTCCTTTGCATTAACTCTTAATCGACGGCAGGTTTTTGGCATTTTTTTTATTACCAAACAGGTGTCCTTACATTTTGGACTATATTGTCTGTTTCCTTTATAGCCCATATATGTGTGATATATCATTTTTTTTCTTCTTTGAATAGGCTTTAAAACTGTGCAGCTTTTTTTTTGTGAAAATGAATTTTGATAATATTTAAAAAAAAAGAATTTAACAAAACAAAATTATTTTTTTTTTAAAGTGTACAAACAGCAATAAGACAAAAAACAAGTATTAAAAACAAAAACATTTTTTCAGACATTTTATTGATCTACATATATTTCTGAAATGAAATATTCAGTTATCAATCAATTTCTTAAAAAAAAAATGTTTGGTGACTTTTTTCAAATATGCATATTTTCCTTTAATTATTCACATAAAAAAAAATTAATTTTAAGAAAAACGCAAAAAATGTAGAAAAGTTTATTTTATTAAAAAAGACATAATGCACAGTGTGTTTTTTGCACCGCCCCTCACTTTTTTTACATTTTGTCAAAAAAGTGAGGGTTTTGGCCTTATGCGCGCCTGTGTCGTGAGGCTACCTTGTGTTTTTTCTTGAAAAAGTTGAAAAAAAATGTTTTTTGGTCAGTTTTGAATGTTTTTATATTTTTTTTTTTTGATTTAGCGAGTGTTAGTTTCATTTTTGTCACTAGATTTAAGTTCTTTTTCCACTAAATAATGAGAATCTGAGTCCATTTTAATGTAGTCAAAGTGACTGACAAAACGTACACAAATCAAAATGGCGTTCGGTGCCGGTCAACTGATAGTGTTATTTTATTTGCGAGAAATTGTAGTTAAATAAAAAATAAATATCTTTTATTAGAAAGTATTAAGCATGCATTTTTTTAATAAAAATATTACATTTGTAATAAAAAATATTTAAAAAAATATTTTTTATGGTTTGACTTTATGGATCACCAGAGTCACATTTTATTGTATGCCGTTTGTTGGGAGTTAATTATTCTATAAATATGCATTTCCGGCAAAGATTTTCCCACATCAGTTGCTTGAAATACGGAATGGAAAGGTGCCGTTTGATATGACATCCGGACAAATTTCACATGACCCATAACTTTTGCTATTTAAGCATGATCGGATTAAAATTTATTGCAAAATTAAAAAAAAATAATTTAGAAAACAGTTTTAAAGTTACTTCTTTTTAACGGAAACGACATAAAGTTTTGACTTAAGTCATGAAGTATTTTACATTAGTTAGAATGGTCATTTTTGTTTATGGCCGACATATAGAAAATGCAATGCCTGACCGCCCTTACGATAATTCATTCCTTCCTTCCCAACCCAAAACTCTTCTCACTCTATCCTGCGGGTTATTCGTTGACCTATTTTTATTTAAACTTGTTATATTATTTGTGTAAAATAACTTTAGTAGGCCTAATCTAATTTCATTATGTTATAAATGAATTTTAACAGATTTTATAAGTCGTCAGTTTCCTTCAGTATTAAAAAGAACTCAGTCGACAGGGTGACTTTATTGTTCATAATGCAACACTTTTAAAGTTATTACAATGAATGAATCTTTAAATAAAGGCATCCATTTTACATAACCGATGAGTTAACTTTGAAATATCAAATTTTATTTTAAAAGCAACAATTTACGCTAAAATAAGTAAACTGCGATTGTACCAATTTGACAATTTTTATAATAAATAAAAAAAATGAAGAATGCAAACACTGACCTGAAACATGTTGTTTGTTATACCCAAATGAATAAGAAACATCTCAATTGTAATCCGAAATAAAAAAAAAATATATAGCCTGGAAATAAATTACACATTGTTGACCACACAGCTGGATAGCTAAAACAAAAGCTGTAAAGGGGACATTTATTGTTTTTATTTGTTACATATTCCATATTGAATAAAGTTGAGTGTTAACGTCAATGTTTGACATTATTCAGGTAACATAGATAAAACCGTGAACACTACTAACACACTGGACACATCTCTGACCACACAACCAATTTTTGAACAATCACGTGTCAGGGGACATAGAAATTACTGGAACTTGACTAGTAGGCAGATTTTTTTTTATTTATTTGACATATAGGACTTACCTACGTGTTGTTGTTAAATTTTATAACAATTCGTCGGTTTAAAATGTATTTATTTCTTACACTAATTATGTTATGAATAAAAATTAAAATATTGTACTGCGTACATTTACTACATTGAGGCTCAAACACAAGACCATCAGTTCTCAAACCACACAGCCACCTATCATGAATTAAAACTTCTAGAGAATAAAAAGTCTCTTCACTTTGTGTCTTCACTCTTTACATGACTTAATCTTTCTGAATCAACGGTTAACTCCATGTGGCTCTTAGTCTTTATGCATCAACGGCTTACTCAATGCGGCTCTTAATCTTTCTAAATCACCTGTTTACTCCATGCGGCTCTTAATCTTTGTGAATCACCAGTTCACCCCATGCGGCTCTTAATCTTTCTGAATGAACGGTTTACTCAATGCGGCTCTTACAGAAACATGCGCCCTGTTCGGTTGTTTTAGTATGGATTAAGTTTAATTAGTTAGTATGATTATTTCGTTGCTTAATCTTGTTAATCTTCTACGTTTTCACTCAATGCGACTTTTACAGAAACATGCACCCTGTTCGGCTGTTTAAGTATGGGTTCAAATAGTATGATTATTTCATTAGTTAGTATGATTATTTCATTAGTTAGTATGATTATTTCA
Organism: Bulinus truncatus; assembly: GCA_021962125.1. Lineage (NCBI taxonomy): Eukaryota > Metazoa > Mollusca > Gastropoda > Planorbidae > Bulinus > Bulinus truncatus. Next base: position 172,153 of record JAGDYQ010000355.1, on the reverse strand, counting down.
TTAGTTAGTATGATTATTTCAATAGTAAATCTCGTTCAAACTAAATGGTGGGGTTGTAAGTAGAAGTTATATCTAGGGTCAAAGATCAGAGTGCTCGTTTCATCATTGACCTCTTAGGTAGGTCCAAGTCTTGAGCCGTGTCTGATGTATATATATATAAATATCTATCTATCTATCTATCTATCTATCTATCTATCTATCTATCTATCTATCTATCTATCTATCTATCTATCTATCTATCTATCTATCTATCTATCTATCTATCTATCTATCTATCTATCTATCTATCTGTATATTTCACTTGACCGTCGTCTGATCCTCCCCCCCCCCCCCCTCTCTCTTACCCCATTGTCTGCGATTACCTCAACCTTTTTTTTTTAAAAAAATTAGGTTTAAAAGTTTAGTCAACAATAACCAAAAAAAAAACAGTCCAATTAATCCAGAATTAAACCAGAAGCAGCAATATCAGTACGCGAGGCCTAGGCCGAGTGTTATTTACGAGACAAAGAAAGTTTCGTATGCGTGAGATGAAAAGAACATTGTTTTGTTACAATTTAGGCCGCCACTTTTTAAACAGGTGTTGATTTTTAATCATTCTCGATTCACCAACACAACAAAAATAAAATCTTCAAGAGACGTGAAACTACGTAAAATAACTTTTATTTCACTTGTTTAAACAACATGAAATGTATAAATAGATCCAGGCAGACTAAGGAGTGTCTATCATAGCCAGTTTACCCTCTATGGTTCTGGAGATTAGAAGGAATGTTGACTGTAAAATGAAGTTGAATTTAAGGAACGGAATCCAAGCCTAAGTGATAACTAAATCATTGAAATAACGGAGAGTCACCTGTGCGGCCCTATTAGTACATAGTGGCCCACCCATCAATTCAGACTCTTTATGTGTTTGTGGTTGACTGTCGTAGAGGCACTTAAGCAGAGACTTTCTCGAGTTTTATTTAATGAGGTATGAATAGGCAAAATAAACTGTTGAAGCCATCACTTCTCGTCAAAGTTATAACTGGGCACCATAGGACAGTGGTCCCCAACCTTTTTCTCGCCACGGACCGGCCAGCGTTTGATAATTACACCGCGGCTCACTGGAAGGGAAGGGGGGGGAGGGGCGTTGATTATTTATCGTCCTTGGAAAGTCGCACAATCACGAGAGAAATAAATAATAAGGAAATAATTTAATGTTTCTTGGGCGGCCCAGTAACATTCGTTCCACGGACCGGTACCTGTCCGCGGTCCGGGGGGGGGGGGGGGTCGACAAATTCACTTTCTTTTAACGGCTCTCTTAATGAGTGGGATCAAGTGCAGTTAGTTATAACCAGTACTGGCACCTTTTTTTAATGTGGGGGGGAAATTATTTCTTTTCTTGTATTTTAACGTTTATTATTAATTTATTATATTATTAATTTGTTAAAACTTAATCATTTTAAAACTGCACGCAATAATAATTAAAATAGGTGCGAACTGGTAGTTAAAAGTTAGGCGATCCATCACAGAATAATGGCACCTATTTCTGTATAAAAAAAAGCACTGGTTATAACCAACATTTAATACAAAACATCAATTTATATTGACTATGTTTTTCGCCTCGTGGATTTCCTTTACTGCGATTTGATGCAACTATCATAAGTCACAACCTTCACAAATCACAATTGTCTGGCATCCATCTCCAGCCAACAATAACATGATTTTGTATAATAACATAATAATAATACATTAGTATCAACAGGATACTGTCGTAAATAATCAGTGCTATAAATAGTACAAAACTCTTAGCGTAGTGTTAGTGGCTCCCCGGGGCGGACACTAAAATGCTGCCCCATTTCCGGGCCAACAATTATTACAAGTGGTGAAAATGCCGCCCGTTTTTTTATTGACAAAGTACCGACCGGGGCGAATCTGTTCTACTTTCTCACTTAGTTACGGCACTGCGCATAGATTTTAACAAATACACATTTCTATAGGTGTCCAGACCCAATATCACATCTTCCAAGCACGCCTCTACCTAGTACCTACACAATCTAGTCCAGTTACACACACTCACACATGCATGTGACCCATTTACCAGTAACCAGTTAGCCACTGATTACTCTCCCCTGACCGTACAGACAAAGTTCAGCCAGGTAAAATAAATGACATGGAGTAAACATCACCGCACTCTGTGTACATGATGCGCCAACCTGCAGTTCACGGTCCCCTGTGAGCCCCATAATCACACGTCACCACGAGGTCCGGTGGTCCAGGATCAACGTATTAGATTAGACATCCTCCATTTCCCAGGTCTACACACCATGTTATAATGACCGTAAAGAGTTTATTGGTTACATGTTACCTTGAGAAAATGGGTTTAACATATTTACACGTACTTGATTGAAATGTTTATCATTTTCTCACCAGTAATATTTATTTTGTTTAGTCTCAAAGAATAGTGGCTACTATTGTGAACGACTTATAAAGAATTAGAATTTAATGAATTATAATTTAATGAATTAAAATTTAATGAATTAGAATTTAAGTTTGATTTCTTCAGAAACCATTAGCTAGGAACTAGTGGTAGAAAACAATCAGCTCAACATTTTGGTTACCGTTGTTTGGTGGGGTTCCAAGACTGATCATTTAATTTGTTTATGATTTACCAAGGAGAGAGTGTGACGGATGGTCGTGTGGTAAAGCGCTCGACTGTCGACCTGAGGGTCCCTGGTTCGATCTCCGGTCAGAATCAATGCATATTCCATGTCATGGCTAAAGTCCAGCTATATATCTCCCGTGTTACCATTGCACTATCGTCTATGGTGGGCATAAAAGAAGAGCACCATTAAAACCTTTCCATTAATGGTTTATAGGATCTAAGAGATTTCATCTCATATCAGAATTTCAACGATTAGGAATTACATCGATATCTCTAAACGGATTAAGGCAGACTATGTAGTATCACTTTACCCTAACTTACATTAGCTGGCACCTGGGTAAGTGTCACCCTTGGAGGAATGTCCATTTCCTCTTTTCAACGTCACTGACCAAAATAGGTCTATTGTCGAAAATTAAAACAAAATATATGCCCGTTTTTTTCTATTTTTAAATGCCCGTTCGCCAGATCTGCCCTAGCCGTTAATTATAAGATTATTATTAAATGTAGAAAGCCGGGAAGAGTGCCCAGCAAAGGATGAACGGAGTGATTTGATTCATTGATGTATTTCACCTTGACATTGCCTGTTCTATCCGTGGACTCATCAATTATCTCCCATACATTTGTATGACCTGGTTTGAAGTTTTGTGTACTGTACGAGTCAACTGCCAGATATAACCGCCCCAAGGCGTGTTCACCTTATTTCAAGTTGGGCTTTTAGGCTACCGCCCCAAGGCGTTTTTACCTTAATTCAAGTTGGGCTTTTTTGGCTACCGCCCCAAGGCGTGTTTACCTTATTTCAAGTTGGGCTTTTTTGGCTACCGCCCCAGACTCTGCTCCTGAGGTGGCCCAACGAAATGAGAATTTCTAGAGCCTACAGGTACGACTCTAGGCCCCATAAAGATTTCGCATTGGGGACAAATAATTTCCATGATTCAACTATAACAAAAGAATTCTATAAAAACTTCACAACACAAACAAGAAGTAAATATTTTTTTCTCTCTCGAATGTAAAAGTGCCCAAACGGAAAAAAAACTCAAGTTTCAAATAATAGAAAACAATTTAATGGTTATACATGTACTGCACTGCTATTTTTTTTTTTAATTTGTGTTCTATGTTTTCTTCTTTAAGCTAAGCTTGAGGTTTTACTTTCTCACATTAAACGAGTGTCATGTTTTTATCCTTCACAGTTCCTGTATCAGATCATTGTATCTATAGAATGAGATGACTTGGTCCTTCCTTCCATAAGATGAATAAAATAGAGAGCAGACAAAAGATAAAATTATAATTAAAATTAATTTACAAAGGTGCATATGAATTGAGTTGCATATTTTAAGCTTGTTTTTTTCTCAAATAGGCAAGATAAAATAAATAAACTGACATGCTATTCATTACATTTTTTTTGTTTATTTTCATTTTCTGCAACACTCTCAGCAGTTTATGTCTCGTATTCAGTTAAGATTTTTTTTATGTCTTATAGGCCCTTCCATGGCTTGGAGGGAGCACTGCTGTGTAGGCCCACTCAAGAGTTGGAGGGAACACTGCCATATAGGCCTACCCATGTCTTGGAGGGAAAACTGCCATATTGGCCCACCATGGCATGGAGGGAACACTGCCATATAAGCCCACCAATGAGGGAACACTGCCATATATGCCTATCCCTTACTTGGAGGGAACACTGCCATATAAGCCCACCAATGAGGGAACACTGCCATATATGCCTATCCATGACTTGGAGGGAACACTGCCATATAGGCCTACCTATGAGTTGGAGGGAACACTCCCATATAGGCCTACCCTTGGCTTGGAAGAAAACACTGCCAAATAGGCCTATCAATGGCTTGGATGAAACACTGTCCTATAAGCCCACTAATGAGTTGGAGGGAACACTGCCATATATGCCTATCAATGGCTTGGATGAAACACTGTCCTATAAGCCCACTAATGAGTTGGAGGGAACACTGCCATATAGGCCTATCAATGGCTTGGATGAAACACTGTCCTATAAGCCCACTAATGAGTTGGAGGAAACACTGCCATATATGCCCACCCATGACTTAGAGGGGAACACTGCTGTATAGGCCCACGTTTGTCTTGTTTACTTTTAAGAAATAAAATTAATATTATAACCATATTAACTGAACGGATATAAAACAATATTTACATCAATGATGTCGTACATCCAATATCTCAACCTATCGCGCGCGCACACACAGATCGCAACAATGTCTTTGTTTAGTAAGGCAAAATACCGTTACATTGCTCACACATATTTAGATTTTATTTCTAAAGTGCCAGACGGCCAATACATTCTAACTTCACAGTCTTCCAGAAATTGGATGGAAACATGTCCTGGGGATAACACAAATGGCCCGGCCTATGATATCAAAGTCTGAATGTACAGGTACTTAGCTACATTCGCTGACCTGCAACACATGATTAACACAACCTTATCTTTCGATACGTCCAAAACATACATTATATACTATGATTGATTTGTTTCAGTTTTCCAGTCTGTCTTATCCTAAACAAATCATGACTGACCTCCTAGTTGACGTATAGAAGTATCTGTTCATGCTACTGTAACGGTAAGTACTGTTAGACACTTTAACCACTATTGGGGGGGACGAGGGGGGGTGATGCTTACTCATTTAAGCATAAAGGTATGATTACAAAATATTTAGGATATGTATTGTTCTTGCATGATACATTACATTTATTAACAAATATGAGAAACCGTTTAATATATATATATATTTGCATTATTTTCACAAGAGTAAAAAATAGATAACGTATTTAATAAATGATTCAAAATTCTTTAAAAGAATGATTTTTTTTTTTCTTTTTATGAAATTTAATTTATTTAGCTTAAGCCAATGTTAATTGTGGCAAATTTCGTAGTTTATGCTAAAACATTGTGTATTTAATATATGTGCATTGTGTATTTAATAACGGTATATTGTGTATTTACGGGTACAATGTGTAGTTTATGTGGGAGTCTATGGGAGTATGTTCGAGTTGTGGAAGTTTGTGGGAGTATTGAGAGTATCTGGGAGTCTATAGGAGAATGTGGGAGTCTAAGGGAGTTTGTGGTAACTGTGGATGTCTATGTGTGTATGTGGGAGTATGTGGGATAATTATGCGTATGTGGGAGTATGTGGAAGTTTTGGGAGTATGTTCGAGTATGTGGGAGTATGTGGGAGTATATTTTGTATTTAAAAACGGTAAATTGTGTAGTTAATATCGGTGAATTGTGTAATTTATATCGGTACTTTGTATATTAAATATCGGTTAATTTTGTATTTAATATCGGTACATTTGGTACTTAATGTAGGTACATTGTGATGTTAATACGGGTACATTGTGTAGTTTAAAGCGGTACATTGTGTAGTTTTTTTTTGTGGGATTATGTGGGAGTCTATGGGAGTATGTTCGTGTTGTGGAAGTATGTGGGAGAACGTGGGAGTCTATGGGGGTATGTTCGTGTTGTGGAAGTATGTGGGAGAATGTAGGTGTCTATGGGAGTATCTGGGAGTATGTGGGTGTCTATGGGAGTATGTGGGTGTCTATGGGAGTATGTGGGAGTCTATGGGAGTATGTTCGTGTTGTGGAAGTATGTGGGAGAATGTGGGTGTCTATGGGAGTATCTGGGAGTATGTGGGTGTCTATGGGAGTATGTGGGAGTCTATGGGAGTATGTTCGTGTTGTGGAAGTATGTGGGAGAATGTGGGTGTCTATGGGAGTATGTTCGTGTTGTGGAAGTATGTGGGAGAATGTGGGTGTCTATTGGAGTATGTTCGTGTTGTGGAAGTATGTGGGAGAATGTGGGTGTATATGGGAGTATATGGGAGTATGTGGGTGTCTATGGGAGTATATGGGAGTCTATGGGAGTATGTGTCAATGGATTCTACTCCTGTTTAGTGTTTGGCGAAAGGCACTATAAACTTGGTTTTCTTTTTTAACCACGTAAGGTCAAATTGTTACGCATCAGTAAATTCTACTCCTGTTTTTCAATTTGTGAAACGGACTGTAAGCTTCATTTGCAATTTCTACTATACAATTATCAACTGCCATGCATAAGTAGATTCAACTTTTTTTTATTTCAGTTAGCCAAAGCTGACTATAAGTTTTGTTTAATTTTCTGCTATTCAATGGTCAATCGTCATGCACCAGTAGAATCTTCTCCTGTTTTTAGAGTCTATGGGAGTATGTGGGAGTTGTTGGAGATGTTGGAGTAGTTGGGAGTTGTGGACGTATGTGGGAGTATATGGGAGTATGTGGGAGTATTGGGAGTATATGGGAGTATGTGGGGGTATTGGGAGTATATGGGAGTATGTGGGAGTTGTGGGAGTATGTGGGCATATGTGGGAGAAATTTGGAAATGTGGGAGTATTTTGGCGTTGTGGTAGTTTGCTGGAGCATATGGGAATATTTTGGAGTAAATGGGAGTATGTGGGAGTATGTTGGAGTATATGGAAGTATGTGGGAATATTTTTTATAGATATTTTAAAATATTTATTAGGATAGTTGGGCTGAAAGTGAGTTGGTCAACTTGATCTCTAGTTTAACGTATTACCTGTGTCAGAATTAGTACTTATGGCTGTCAGCGAATGGTGTGCATACTTTAACCACCACCTTAGTACGTCACACTGTGTATACAAAAAACACTGTAATTCTTCACACAATGAGATTTTGTATCGAGATGATTCAATTTGATCTCATTTTACGAATAAGTGTTGCCAGAGTAGCTGTTTTTTTCCGATACTTTGACCTGTTTTTTTGAGGTATTTGCGAGTGTTTAGCGGTTTAATCAGCCAAACACAGCCGATGATTTATTGGTGCTTTGTCATCCTTATAACCTATCATCTACACCCACACAGTCACGTGATAAATAATATGCTAGATTTTATTCCAGCACAAAATGTAATATATATTGCTTACTGGTTAAACCCTTAAATCCTATGATTAACCCAGATGCCGAGCGCATTGTTCGTCTTGTTTACTCAGCTGGACCTTGACATGATTACCATATATCTTAATCCCTATACAAAATGTGTTTTGTTTTGTAAGACTTTGAGATAAAGATTCATAGAACGGAGAAAGACTTCCTGTTATCTCCCCAGTTAAGATAATCGTTGGATATGTCCGTTTAAAGAAATACAAACAAACTTAAATTAATCTGTTTTTATTATATTTTAAGGACGCATTTTATTTTTTTTTTTTTAAATAATGAAAAAAAGGCAAAAAAAAAAAAGTCAACAACAAGGGAAACAACAAAACAAACAATTTATTAAATTTATTATTTAGTCCTATAGGGTTATTTGGCTTATTTCTTAGGGTAAAACTAGAAAGTAAAGAGTAGAATTATTATTTTTTTTTAATAGTTGTACATTTAGAGCCAACACGTTGATATTAAAATCATTCTTAAATGAAATACATTTAGCTTTGTATTTTAAATCGTAAACATAAGACATTTTTTTTTCACTGTCACAAGTTTTCGTTTTTATTTCTGATTTTTGTAACAAAGTCAGCTTTTTTTTAATCATGCTAAGGGGGTATTGATTAGATATATTACCAGAAATGTAGACGCGTGGTGAAATTTTTTTTTTATTTAAAATGAAACATCTAAATTATAAAATCTTTTTGACAAATACCGGTATCTTCATTTGGTCATGATGGTTATTGTTTTATATGACTTTCTCTGTGTATCAAACAACTTTTCATATATATATATATCAGAGATGAGCGGACAGCGGACGCGTCCGCTTGCGGACGCAGATCCGCAGACTTTTCCGAATCCGCGGACTGACAGAGGACGCTTCGTATGGTTAAGTTGCGGACTCGCGGACTGACGCGGATCTTCTTTAGCGTTACCATAAAAAAAATTTCAAGTCATTTAAACAACTAAATTTCAGCAATGCGGACGCGCGGACTGACTGCAAACCAATGTTGTAAGATTCTGCGGACGCGGACGCGGATCATTGATAGAAATCCGCGGACGGACGCGGACGCTAAATTTCAAGATCCGCACACCTCTGATATATATATATATATATATATATATATTAGGGGTATGACTAAAATATAACCATATATCCCCAAATCATATTTGGTGGAGCTTTGTATCACAAATATGGGTAATTTTTGTTTTGCATAAAAAAAGTTCACCCTCCAATCGACAAGAATATTTTATAACATACACATTTTCAAATATTTCAACAAAGGTTTCACCATTACAAATAAAATGGCATAAGAATAATATTGATAATTGTTACAATGTACATTTCTATTGTGCATTAGTAGAAGAAATTTAATGTTCAATTTTTCAATGGACTTGCAAGTGGAAGTAAATCTTGTATCACTTTAATTGCACGCTCTGCACAGATATTAGAACGCATCGATGGCATAGAAGTTGGATCTGTGGACCATAATGTCTTTAATGTCTTCAAAGTCTTTGTATGCTGCTTATCAAAGTCAGTAGTATTGAAAAACTGGGTAGTGAACGAAATGTCAGCTCACGTACCATTGATGAAATCACATGCTGCCACAGCTGTTTGCAGATACTCATCAGAACGAATGATGACAAACAATAAATTGCCATTGAGTTCCATCTATCATTACTGATTACACTGAAAAACAAGTGTTGGACTTCTTATATGTCATTAACGTTTTCGGAATCAGTTTTTCATGCTGATTTTGAATCTGTAAATCATTTTGCTCTATCAGCTCAAATTATTTAAATATTGCCGAACAAAGTTTTTTATGCGCCCAAACAGGAATAGACTGCGCGTACACACATGTTCACAAACACACATACCTCGTAATTATATACGTATATTGGCAATGTTCTTTGTTTCTGCAGTTTCAGACTTCATAAAAGGAGAGTGAATGTGGCAATTGCAAGTTGTTTAAAATATGGCGACCAGAGGATGCGTAAATTCACCGGATCTGTTTTGCTACGTGTGCGGCTTTTTCACAAACAAGTCTCATCAGAAGACTTTCACGCCGTTACTGAAGAAAGCTTATCAACTTTATTTTGACTCAAAGGTGGATTGTGGTAAGTCGTGGGCACCACAGTTCATCTGTTCGACATGTTCAGGCAACTTGCATGGTTGGATGAGGAAGGCAAAGAAAAACAATCACATGGCATTCGGAGTTCCTATGATATGGCGTGAGCAAAGCAATCACTCCACAGATTGTTATTTTTGTTTGTCAAACATCAATGGAATTTGTTATAAAACTCGTACAACTGTCAATTACCCAAACGTTCCATCAGTTTCAAAACCAATTCCACACGATCCTGTCATTTGTCCAGTACCACAATCGCCTGTAGAATACACAATAGACGAAGAGAATGATGAAGAAAATGATGTTTCATCTTGTGCCGATGACTCAGACCCTGACTACAAAGCTGCCGGAGAAGGAATTCATTTGATGAATTATGCTGAACTTTGCGACCTTGTGCGAGATCTGGCGCTAACAAAAGGCCAAGCTGAACTTCTTGGTTCACGGTTAAATGAATTTAATTTGCTTGCACCAGGTACAGCTACAGCAAACTTTCGTCACAGGCATAAACAGCTTGTTCAATACTTTGATGTGACTGGCAGTATTTGCCACTGCACAGATGTTGACGGCCTTATGAGAAGTCTTGGTGTCGAACACATTGTTGAAGATTGGCGACTGTTCATTGACTCGTCAAAGACTAGCTTAAAAGCAGTATTGTTGCACAATGGAAACAAATATGCTTCAGTACCAGTTGGATATTCTGCCCACATGAAAGAGACATATGAAAACATGTCGGAACTGTTGGAAACAATACGTTATCGCGTGTACAACTGGAATATCTGCGGCGATCTAAAAGTAATAACTATTTTGATGGGAATGCAGACTGGGTACACGAAGTACATGTGCTTCATATGCGAATGGGACAGCTGAGATAAGAAGCATCACTATACAAAAAAGAATTGGTCGATCAGAGACAGAATGCAACCAGGAAACAAAAACGTTCTTCATCAACCGTTGGTTGATCTTGACAAAATTCTCATGCCACCGCTTCATATAAAATTAGGACTGATGAAGAACTTTGTCAAGGCATTAGACAGCAAATCGAATGCATTTATATACCTATGCCACAAGTTTCCAGAGCTCAGTTATGCTAAAGTCAAGGAAGGTATTTTCATAGGTCCACAAATAAGAAAAATCATGGGTGATGAAGACTTTCAAAACACTTTAATTCATCCTGAAAAAGATGCGTGGGTGGCATTCAAGTCAGTCGTAACCAATTTTCTTGGAAATAAGAAGTCTGTTGACTATGAAACAGTTGTAAAGAAATGCATTAGTGCCTACAAACACCTGGGATGCAATATGTCTCTGAAAATTCATTTACTCGATTCACATCTAGACTTCTTCCCAGAAAACCTAGGCGCAGTAAGCGATGAACATGGCGAACGCTTCCACCAGGACATTTCTGTGATGGAGTCACGCTACCAGGGCCGGTGGAGTGCAGCGATGTTAGCTGACTACTGTTGGACTCTACAACGCGACTTGCCAAGTACTCAGTACAAGCGGAAGTCCACAGCCAAGAAATTCAAACCATGAACATTTTAAACATTTTACACATGCATTTGACTTTAAATGGAATATATTTTTTACATATAATTTTATTAGTTATAACTGATTTCATGCTTGTGTTTAATATTTGTTTACATTAGCTGCAAAGGAGAATAGATGGTTTAAAAATTTCATTTTTATACATATTGGAGTATTATAACTATAATAAAAAAAATAAGATTGCGGATTTCTTAAAATTGGAGGCTGATAGAGACAAATGGTTTGCATATTCGAAATCAGCGTGTGTAAATTGAGTAAGATTAGATGATGGGTACCAAGAAGTCCACGATAAGTTATTTTTTGTTTTCCAGTGTTATTGGAAGTGATTGAAAATTTACTTTTGGGAAGCTTCCTCTAGTTTTGAAAATCCTGTATCATTATGTTAAAGCCAAGCCATCTCGCCAGCACTCTTGTTCTGATTTCTTTAGTGGTGCTCCAGCATTATCAAATGATGTTTTGAGTTGTTCAAACTTCTCTGCTATTTGTTGAAAGAAACGAGTAGCTGATGTTTGGTGAAGTTGTTGATGAACTAAAATGATCATTCATGACATGTTTCAATATTGTATCTAGAATGTGGAGATATCATCCAATGTATACAGCTTTTTCTAATCCAACATCTTAAAAGTGTTTCTGCAACAGTGTGACTGCACCAATTCTTCTTCAAATATATGCTACAGTTGTGTCAGAGACAATCATTTGTAATCATTGAATACAGTTTTCATTCGGAAAAAGTGGAGAAGAGTAATATGGCAGGCTAGGGCCCTAAATGTGATGTAGAGCCAAAGAAAGAAAGAAGACAGTTTTTTTGTTTTCATTGAATATTGTCTCCCCTTTTGCATTTGCCAGCTGAAGAACAGCGAGTCTGACATCCCTTTTTTCATTTTTTATAACAACAACCTCTGATGTTTTATTTTGTATGGTTATTCCATCAAATTGTAAGCACCAGTGTTCTTTTTAAAGTTTTCCTTGAAATTACTTTGTAATTTTTCTCCTTCTTTCATTAAGACCTTTGTAAATGCCGCTTTGAGTTGGGGTAGATATGCAAACTCCAGTTCCCGACTTTTTGGACCTTCTTTGTACTCAATTTCGCTGCAATCACTAAACGCACTGAAGTAGTTTTTTTGTCTTTTAGACTTAAATGTTTTTTTTTTATTATCTTTACTACTTCTTGAACACTGTTCTTCGCTCACAAAATCTTCTTTACTCACATAATCTTCTGTATTCGAATCTGGTAAGACTTGATTCAACACTTTCTTCAGTAAAGCTTTCTGTGACTGGCACTTACCCTTTGAGTAATTTCATTTTTCTTGGGTACATCTTTAGTGAATCATCTTCAGTAGCCTACTTTTCCTTTTGTTGAAATCCAAAGTGCATAGAACTCTCAGTCTTCTCGGCACAACCACTCTCCTTTCTCATCTCTTACATTAAATATCGCTGTGAAATCATAGTTTCCAGGACTTCGATTATGTCATTCAAACTTCTTAACAACATTGTACAATCATGTCTTTTCTGCTTTTTTACATCAGAAGCAATAATATTGTTTTATATATGTTCACGATATGTAGTTCCATTGGAATTTTTCGCATTTGATCAAGAATGTCAACAGTCTTTGGTGATTTAATGCCCTTTCGGAAATACACTAGATTTGAAGTCCAAATTCTCTTGCTCGTCTTGGAGGCTGGAGCAATTTTGACAGAACTGCTCTGAGACAATCAAGAAATGACACAAATACTAATTATGTATATAATAGTTGGCAACTAAATTGCTGACGGTGCATCGAACAACAAAGAACACAATTACAGATAAAATACTGAATGCGGGTATGACATACGACTTACTGGGCGTGTGGAGGGTGACATTTTTTGAGGGTTGTTATTGATATTTTTTGTTTAGATATGATAAATACCCGTTTGTGACAGTATGGGGAATAGAAAATAATGAAAAAAAAATTAGTCATATACCTAATATATATATATATACACACTGTATATGCTAAACAAATGCTCTCACTATCTCTAAAAAATGAAACTAATACTGCTCTCACTATCTCTATAAAATTAAACCATTGCTCTAACTATTTCTATACATTAAAAATGTGAAATCTATGTGAGCTTTATTGATACAACTCTAATTACCAGAATGGATTTAAAAACCCATTGTTCTATCTGATCGTTGACGGTGATGCAGGAAAGACATTCACAACACTTTAACCTCTTTTTTATGTTGTTTTTAATTCGTCTATTAAAATGAATCATTTTAGCGGGCATTGTTTTATGTTTTTTTGTGGCGAATTCTTTTACGCTATACCAATTTTTATAGCTGATAATGTCACATAACTTTTTTAATGGTGCCCTCTTTCTAGTTTTTTTCGACTCGTTTTTTTATGTTGGGGGGGGGGGGGAGGAGGCTGGAGAAGGGGTTAGGTCCAGGTGGCAGTCATTGATTACTAGATGTATCTACAACTAAGGCTCTACTCATTAAAGTGGTTAGATGTCATCTGAACACTAAATTATGTGCTCAACTCCTCGGGCTGAAGTTTTACGTTGACATATGTCGTTTCTGCAGTAAGCCACACTTCTCAAAGTACATATGATATGTGCATAAGTCAAGTAATTTTTTTTGTTTGTTAACATTTAATGCTCTACGTGGTCAACCCTTGAAACATTTTTGCACGCCCTCTAAATAAAACAGGAACTTTGCTTTCAACTATTTTCGAATGGTTTTATTTTCGTTCGATCATTTTCTGCCGTCTTTATCTTTATCCCTGTTTTTTTTTAAAAGAACTACTTCCTGATTCATTTCGATCAGCCTCTAAATGACGGAATCGATTTTTAGACTTGAGTCAGTTGACTCTGTGACAAATACAGAAACTGCGTGGTGGTAGTGTGAGGTGTCCTGTCACTGTCACAAGTCTGAACCACAAACTGTCAGATAAGAAATTGATTCTTTTCAAAATACTGGAGCATACGAACACTCACTTCATGTGGCCTATATGGAATTAATGTTAATGTTTTTTTTTAATTATCTGACAGAATGACAATCACATTGTTATATTTCTCAGTATTCAGATCTATTTAAAGTGTCGGTAAATAAATAAAATGATTTAATGAAGAATACTTTGAGTGATGTTAATGGAATAAATAATAAATATAAAACGTTGAGTGTTCTTTCTTACAAATATAGAGTTCATAAAGTATTACTGAGCAGCAAGTTTTCAGTAGACACAGCAATTAATAATATCTAAGCCAGTGGTTGAAAACCTTTGAACCTCATAAACTACTAAGTTAAGTGGGTTTTTATCACTAAATGCATAAGTTTATTCCAATGTACCACTAGATGTATACAGTTATTCAGATAAAGCACTAAATTCATGATTTTATTCCCGCGTAACACTAAACTTATACGTTATTCAGCTTTATTCTAGCGGGCCACAAAATTCATATTTTTTTTCCGCAGACCACTAAATTTTTTAATTTATTTCCGCGGACCAGATTCATCTGTCTGTCTGATTTAGTTTATGTATCACCGTAAGAACGATCAATAAATAATCAATGAGGGTTTCTCTTCCTGTTGTATAGTATCAGGCAAACATTCAATAATGTATGAATATTATTTCCTATTATAAATAAATATACATAATTACCATGGAAAAAAATATAATTTATAAACTTCTTCGGCGAGCCTGCAAAATTTTCTCGCAGTCCACGGACCACATTTTGCCGACCGCTGATTATTTTGATGAACGCATTTCAACAAAGTTTATTCTGCTGCACTTTATTGGAAGTAAATCACATTTTATGCATCTTAACAAACCAATGTATAAAGTCCGCGTTTATGAATCACAAATGGGACGATCATTGTGGCAGTGGCGTAGCGAGCTTAACTCGCGCCATGGGGCACAATACCTTTTTAGTGCCCCCCCCCCACATTCGAAAACCATATAATATTATATGTAAAATATAACATATGGCTCCCCTCTTTGGGTAGCGCCCGGGGCATGATGCCCCCCCATGTCCCCTCCTCACTATGCCACTGCGTTGTGGTGACCCTCGTTCATCCCCACGATAGCCGGTAGCTGCGATACCTATGGAGGCACTGGAGATAGGACCTGAAATCGCACGATTCACAATGATGGAAATGTATACCAAGCTTACATAAAGTACACCAAGCTTACATAAAGTACACCAAGCTTACATAAAGTATACCAAGCTTACATGAAATATACCAAGCTTACATAAAGCACACCAAGCTTACATAAAGTACACCAAGCTTACATACAGTACACCAAGCTTACATAAAGTACACCAAGCTTACATAAAGCACACCAAGCTTACATAGAGTACACCAAGCTTACATAAAGTACACCAAGCTTACATAAAGCACACCAAGCTTACATAAAGTACACCACGCTTACATAAAGTACACCAAGCTTACATAAAATACATCAAGGGACCGTGTAATTAATTGATATAGGATACAATTCTGATCCTAGCAGCGATTTCAATCACTGAATTGAATATGTAGACATATTATTATTTAACGTGATTTCATCCTAGGGTTTAACTTATATTTTTTTTTTTCATCTTAAAAGTGTATGCATCCTTTTAAAAATAAAATGAAAAAATAACAACACACGTGACCCCTGTTTTATCTCTTTTAGATTTATGTCCAACACCTTTTAAAAGCAAGTTGTCGCTAACATGTTAATGGATCTTGCTGACCTTTGACACCAATAAACTATTAGATTTTCTTGTTTACTTTTGCTCACGACATTCCTTGATCTACGTAAAAGCATTTTGGATTAAAACCATACATTTCGCTTTAAAATACGTCTTTTGTTTATTGATTTTACTATTGCGTCTAATGATGTGAGGTCGCATGCTTACAAATTCGGCCAATCATGGTTTTAATAGCTGCATATAAAAAAAATAAAGTTCCCTTAGCCCTCGGGGCAGGTGCAATGTTGAATCGTCTGTTTCTGTTATCTCGCCATATGACGAGATTCTACGGTTATTTCGACGCCCAGCCCCCCTTTAATAAAGTCAGGTGCCCATTTAAAGCTTGGTGAACTTGAGGGGAATGTAAACAACATTACCTGAACCTGGACAAAGTTGTGTGGTACGCACTGAGGGTCGAGGTCAGAACTCTAAGGTCGACAGTCGAGCACTCTGCACCAATCGTCCATCCGTCCTTCAATAGCAGCCACCAGTTTCTTCATTAAATTTAGTTCGGCTTACATAAAGATAGTTATGTACTATTATTTCAATTCAAAATATTGTCCGAAATGATTGTGTGTCATCGACACCACATGTGGCTATCAGTGCCGTAGCGAGCTTAACTCGCACCTGTTGCACAATACCTTTTAAATACCTTTTTCGAAAACCATAAAACCATATAATATTATATGTAACATATACCAATTGGCGCCACTTTTTAAGTAGCGCCGGGGGCATGATGTCCCCATTGCCCACCCCTCACTACGCCTCTGGTGGCTACCCCTGAATAAAATTATTGAATTGCTCAATACATATTATAATGTAATATAACCGTAATATTACCATTTACATAGTTTACTATAGTTATTAGAATAATTGTTGAACAGGTATGTTGTTGAAAATTTGATTTTCTAGTAGAAATATAGAAACGGATATTTAATAATTTTGTTTCTAAAAATAATTTTGAATTAAGCAAGAACTTAATTTTTTTTGAAGGATAATTATCTCTTTATTGAGCCGGGCGTACATAAGCCGGGTATTTACTGCTTTTGGGCTAGAATCTGGATATAAAGATGCCGGATATATACTGCACGTAGACCAGAAGCGGGATATAAAGAGGCTAATATTTACTGCATATAGAACATAAAATGCGAATGTACCACTGAGACACTTCACCTTTGTGCACCAATCGTGCCAGTCAACTGCATATTTTTTAATTATTAGATCAGGAACTTCACACGGCTGCGAGCAACAGATCATATAATCTAATCATACTTGGCTTCAAGTAAAATTTAATGAGATTAAGTAAAAGTTGGATCAGTGAAAACGAATTTTCTATTCCATCTCTCCTTGCATTTGTTGATTCGTTTTAGAAATATGTGTTTCATCATTAAATTGAATTGTATCTCTTTTCATCAATTTACTAAATCAACTGGAGATTTGACGCTTTCGTTTTTCATTTCTTAAATTAAATGAAATAACACACAAACAGAAATATTCATTACTATATTGGAGTAAAGACACACACACACACACACACATATATATATGTGTGTGTGTGTGGTGAAACTTATTGATTTCATTCCCAGTTAAATTTGACCCCCCCCCCCGCCCCATAGTGCCTCCATGTAAAATGCTATGGTGAGTTTGTAGAGAGCCACTGCAAAAACAAATGTCTCTTGTTGGTTGCAGGATCAAGATCTACTACACATCTTATATTTATAGGTATATCTCATAGTAAAGTCTATGTATGATCTGCATTTAGTCAGTTTGTTACCACAATAACGATTCAAGTTAATACTGTAATGTCTTAAAAATTCTGAAATCAATGCTCGTTTTTGTGTTCAATATGTCAATGTCACATTTTTGTCGCACATATTTACGTATGTGTTACCTTGTAATCATGATGATCTGCTTATATTTATGTACTAGCTGTACCGTGCAAAACCTTTGCATAGAGTTATATCCCCTTATGCTTGATCGGTAGACTAGGTTATTTTTGGTTTCGGGCAGATTCGATTTTTTTTTCATGATTGTATTTTAAACTGGAATACTGTTGTATTAACTCATTACTTTCGATTTAACGCACACTGTAAATGAGTATTATTATATATGATTCTTATTATATTTGATATAGCACGGACATTGACATATTATAATATTGAAGTATTTTCTTGCGCTTTTCTGCTAATCTACTGAGAATTAGTCGACAATTTTTGAAAAAAAAAAGTGTAATAATTGACATGCAGCTTGTGAAATACAAATCTATGTAATGAATGACATCTCGGCATCAAGGGTATAGCCAATATATTCAAGAAATCTTTTACCCCCCCCCCCCGGGTCATAAAACAATGGTAATTATATAATGAAGTAAATAAGCAGGCAGCTTAATATCAAAATATGACTTGACTTTATAGAAGATTCAATTAGGATTAAGCAGATTAAACAAATTTAACTAATTAAACTGTTGCAAAGAAAGTCATTTTAATCCTTTATAATCCTCACCACCCCCCTACCCTCAACCCCTAAAACTTAACATGTGAAAAGTTCACGAAGTTTCAGCCATTGGAGACTCATCTATCTAGCCATGATTTAATCCTGTTCAATTAGTTCCGCTTACCCGATTCTGTGCTAATGAAAATGCCCATTGTTTACGATACTATATATAAATAATCAAATGTGTTTTTTTTCTAATCCATGAATGAATGTTAATCTAATCACAAACTAAGCCTGTCATGTGAGGATTAAATCTGTGTGTGGATTATTTTGGTACAGCTCACAATAATTATTTTTTTCTACATACGGTTTCTGAAGATGTCCCCCCCCCACCCCCCCAACATTTTGTACATTTCAAGGTTTCACCACATAATTGAAATCTAATGAGATCCGTTCTATATAACCTGCTTATATGGCCGGTGTATAGCCTCATATCAATTGTAGAAACGTAGCTCACAGATCAATGACTGTGTTATGTTATGGTCAAAAACAAACAAACCACACCAAATGAATAGTTTATAAAAAGGAGCACTTATTATCGAAATAATAAAACAAAATTAAAATAGACATTTTTAGTAATAAGAGTCCATTGTTTATGATTATGTCCATTATAGATGATTTACTGCCACTAAAGCAAAATAAATTTGACAAATGACCATTTTTTTTACTAATGCAATTTATGTTTGCCAGCATGAAAAATAAATAACTTTAATAATAATCTTTTCTGGTCGATATAATATATTCAGCTTAAATAATAAACTTAAAAACCCATCCCCATAATAATTTATAAATTCAGGTGCCACCACACACATTTGAAAACAGAGCCTTCACCTATCTCTCCTACATGCCGGTTCCTTTTAAACTGGAGCGTTAGTGGCCTCAAGGTCTGCCCCATTCCCCCTAACCCACCCCCACCCCCACTAAAAAGTGCATAAAAGTGACAAACGACACCCCTAGCTAGTGGTACCAGGAAGTTCCATCCGCGTCCAAATTCCAACATCCTAGTAACAAGGCTCAGAAATATATTTTGATAGTAAACACTATATAACCCCAAAAATACCAATTGTTAAGTACCAAGCCACACCAGTATTAGCTTTGTTATAATCTTAGCTGGTTTTTAATCCGATGGCTAGGGTCATTCATAACTATTTTAATTAAAAGTATTCCTAGCTTAAGTCGACCTGGTCTTTTTTTAGACTGTTTATTTACGTTATATATATTACGCTAGACTGGTGTGGTCAGAGTAAATCGCTCCTTTTCTTTAGTTGAATCTGAGACGAACAGATGCTAAAGACATCAAATATAGACAGTCTTGTTGTAAGTTTTAGAAAACAAAATATTTTATCTTTAGTGATTTTTTTTTTCTTGAGTGTGAGACTTATTGAAACATTTCTGTCACACAAATGAGTCATTAATAAATATTAATTTGGGATAATGTGAGGTATTTAAAGAGGGGAGGGGCAGAGGCGTCAAAAGGTTTTGTGCCGCGGACTCTAAAAATGCCACCCCCTCCCTTTTCGAAATCAGAAAGCCATACTGTCGAACAAATAGGAAACCGAGCCGAATAGATTATAATAGTTTGAGAGGGAAAAATATTACTAAGTAAAAAAAAAAATCAATTTTAGGTACTGTATAGTTTAAAAGGTATTATTTTCAATCAGTACATTACCAGGACTTTCATTGCTTGTAATACATTGGTTTTTAATGATAACCAAACCCCTTTGTGTTCGTGCACTTTAAGTCTTTTTTTTTTATTATTATTAATTTTATATTATGCATAACGGAAGATTTGATATATATCTTCAAAGCTGAGCCATTCTTTATTTATTTTGGTGGGGGTTTGTGAGGGGGGGGCGGCTTATGGAAGGACCATAATGAAAGTACTCTTTGACCAGAGTCTGTATCATAGGTAGGTGATCCTTTATCCCTTCCCCCCTCCCAGCTAAAGGGGCAGTGATAAATACTTACAAAGTTATATCAAACCTACTGCTATGGTGCCACCTTCGCCGTTGTTCTCTTTGCCAGGCCATGAGAACAGCATTTTCGTTTTTCCCATGTCAGGCGTGTTTTATACATGACTCATGACAGAATAATTTGTGACCCTTGGGTAGCAATTTTGTAAAAATAAAAAAAAACAAAAACACATACAGTTTTGATTATTTGTTTGGGACAAGTATTTGCAATTTTTTAAATTTTAAACATTCTTGCTTATGTATTAAACATTACGGTAATAAAATCCCAGTTTCCGGTATGTTAAGGTCAAGGATAACGTCTGCTTCCTCAAGTTGATGAGTTCACAAAGTTGATCTTTTTATAAAATAGCTTGACCCGACCAGATTTTTATGAGATGAGGAAAAAAAAAATATTTCTCTTTTTTTTTTCTAAAATAGTTTTTTTTATTAAGTCCCTGAAAGGATGAGAAGCTTTTTATTGCTGAAGTTCTATAAACCATTAATGGGGCGGGTTTTGAGGTGGTTTTCGTTAACCCCCTCATGTAGTCGACAGTGCAATGCACAGTGCTTTTTTGTGCCGGTACGCACCGGTGCGGCGTACCGGCACTTTTTCAATGTGGGGGGGGGGGGAATATTACATTTCTTGTATTTTAACGTTTATTATTAATTTATTACAATATTAATTTGTTAAAATTTAGTTATTTTAAAATAGTATCTTTGCAGCTGTGATTTAGCTTGCGTCGAGGTGCGAACTGGTAGTTAAAAGTTAGGCAATCCATCACTGAGTACCGGCACCTATTTTTATTTTTTTTACAAAAAAGCACTGCCAATGCATATATATATATTTATATATATATATATATATATATATATATATATATATATATATATATATATATATATATATAAGTCGATTCCGCTTAATTGGGACACATCGGGACCGAGGCTTTTTGTCCCAATTAAGCGGCTGTCTCAATTAAACATACACATTTACTATTGGCTTCTTGGTTTGGTTCCTTTGAGATTTGTCCCAAATAAGCGGCTGTCGCAATTAAGCGGAATCCACTGTATAAATAAATATATATATATATATATATATATATATATATATATATATATATATATGTATATAGAAAGGATTTGGACTACATATTATCCAAGACAAAGCGGTGAAGATCTATTTTTGCTCACTTGATAGTCAAGTCAAAAATGTAGAGTCAAGAAATCGAATGAATGAATTATGTTGTCACATAGTCCAATCACGTGGGGCGAAATAAAATAAACCCATTGAATGGGAATAAAATAAAAAAAAGGGGTGATTGCTAGCCAAGAGGATTTAATCACGAACAAAGTATTGAGAGCAGATCGTGTGCTAATGAATGTTGATGAGATGACGTGTACTTTTGGTCGACAGGGGAGGTTACGCAGTGTAAATACACTGGTATTGTTCATTTTGGAGCGTGTGATTTTAGCAAAGGAAAATAAAAAAAATGACAATGGTTGTTATTTACAGTTATAAGTCATTATAGTAAACAAATGCAGAGTCTTATCATCAGTAAAGTGAAATTGGTTTATATTGTTTAGTAAACTAGGCGGCATTAGTCAATGCTAATGGGGCATCTTATCGGGACTCTAATTGTTGACTGTCACAAGTAAATTATCTAACCTCTTGTACATGGCCCCATCACAAAGACGCTTAATAAATGGTGGGGGGGGGGGCGTTTCAGAGAGGTCGTCGATTTTCAGAGTACATTATGGGCAAATTATTTAAAAGTGGAGGTATTTACAGCGTTTTTGCATAGGGTTCCAAAATTACTTTACTCATTGTGTCCCATGGATTACTGCCCCTACCTTTACCCTTACCCATTACAGCTTAAAGAACAGCTCTACTGACAGTCAGTGAAAAACAAATCCATTCAATACGGAGTGATCTACTTATATGAAGCTCAAGTGATCGATTTTCTAATGCGACTTTTTTTGTTTTGTTACTTTTTGATGGTAAAGACTTTAGCTAAAGAAATGTATAAAATTTTACAATTACTCACTCTTCAGTATTGAAATATATACACGGCTTATTTATTACTCATAAAAAGTTAAAATATAGAATTATTCATATTTTCTACAAATAAATTTAAAAAAAAAAGTATTTTTTTTTCAAAATTTTTTAAGTTTTTGTTTTCATTTTCAAACCGCATACCTTTCAAAGCTTATAAAATAATACTTTACAGTGTATCAAGAGAATAAAGCAACTTCTTAATTGTTTTGTTAATCTATTTTTTTACATTTAATTTGTTTATTAAATATGTTTTCTATACTAGAAGTAGATCGTTTGAGAAAATATACACTTTATTTTAGTAAAAAATCAGAAAATGTGAAAATTATTGTATTTTTATGTGGTTGCCATTTTTTGCTTTTTTTTTATTATTAAAGGTGAGATACCTGATTGAGAATGTGTAAATATTTTAAGATTTACTTGCGTGATTTAACTAATCAATGGAAGCAACAGACAGGAATTTATTATCAACACAAACAAGGAGGTGAAATAAAACATCAAAGTTGATAAAGAAACCTCCAGAAACTGATAACATATGTTCGATACATAAAAACCGTTAAAACAAAGTTATGTAATGCAACATTAAGTGGATCAATGAACCGTTATGTTAATTTCAACCCGATGTCCTGATTTTTCACATTTCAGAGAATTATACATCAACAAATAAACCACAAAATTAGAACACATTGTCACTGACCTAATTTACATTGTATGCGAAATAATTTGAAAAATCTCTTAAAATCTTTTGAAATTTTACTTTTTATTTTATCTAGAGATAATGATGGCATTTTGTAAAAAATGTTTTTAATAAGTTTAATGGGAATCATTACCGTCTCCTTCTGTTGGATGAGCAATGCTGATAAGGTGATAGCTATCAGGCAGAGCAAGTTAACCTAATTTCTAATTTCTTAACTTTTTTTATTATCTCAAGATATTCCCCATTTAAAAATGAATGTTTAATTTCGTTTAGTGAGTTATTGCAATTTCAAACTCGATTAGATTAAAATATTACGCAGCAAATGAAATTTTCAAGGGTTAATGCCTCATACATGTTGTGGATGTTTCTTTGTATAGGTGAAGTTAAGCTTAGCTTTGTTTGGGTGTAAATGTGTTATTAAATATGTTTGTTTTGTTCAGTTATAGGTAGCTTATGCTTTGTACATGTTTAGCACTATTTGTTTGTACTGTAGCAGCTTATGGTAAAGTTAAGATTTGCTTGATGTAAATATGTTGGTAAATAAGTTTGATTTGTTCCGTAGTATAAAGCAGATGCTTCGTTAATGGTTAAACATTTTATGTTTTGTACAGTAGAAGTTAGCTGTTGTATATATTTTTAAACATAAAGAAACCTGCCTTCATGTACGTACGGCTTTCGACTTTTCAAAGTTTGTAAATCAAATTGATAAAGCTTTAACCTGAAAAGCTGTTATTGATTTTGATTGTAATGACCACCATCATGAAATGAAAACGTTGGAAGGAAGTAGTATGATTGTTATTTCGCAAACAACCTCCCCCCCCCCCCCTTACAAGACGCCCAAAGACATGCCAGTCATCTGAAAGTCACGTGCCAAGCCTAAGCATATCATTGGTCATTAATAACATTTGACAGTAGGCGTGAGCATTTCCGTCAGTTATTCCCGTATGGCGTAGTTAGGGGTGGGCAAGTGGGGCATCATTCCCGGGCGCTACTCACAAACCGGCGCCAAATAGTATATTGTACATATAATATTATATGGTTTTCGAATGGGGGGGGGCGGGGCGCTAAAAAGGTATTGTGCCCCGGCGAGAGTTAAGCCTGCTACGCCACTGTACATATCTGAACTATCAAATCTAGCTCATTGAAGGTCAGACGACGAAATACGATAAAGAAACATAAAAAACAACAAATTTAAAGAGCAGTAAAAATACTCCTGCAGCAAGTTGCACGCCCATGTTATAAACATCCATTTGTTTTTGAGAAATGGTGTAAGACGAATATTGTGTTAGAACAAAATATAAAGAAATTGATCTAGCGTCCGCATAAATGCTATCGTTTAATAATGGAGTGTCTGTTTCGTTTGAACAATGTGAGTACCTACATAGATAAAAGAGGCCTTGCTAAATGAATTACTGGCCTGTTGACGACACCGCTATACCAGACGTACATTCTGGCAGTAGTAATTGGTATATCCGAGCTGACCTAGTTTTTGGGCGCTCATTGACGTCATTAATAATAGAGAATTTTTCTTGACTGGAAACTGGGACGCTCTTACATTCGTCACTGACATTGAGACAAACTTTTGTCACATAGGCTACATACGCTTTCTCTCTTTCCCCCCCCCTCTCTCTCTCTCTCTCTCTCAGTCTCTCTCTCTCTCTCTCTCTCTCTCTCCTTTTCTAAGACTTATCTCATAATTGTTTCTCTCCAATTTATTCCCACTTTAATAAGATACACTGTAGGTGTGCTACGGATTCTTGGATTACTATAACCTATTTATAAATTGACTTTCATGCATTAATGTCGTTCATTTTTATCGTATTTTTACCTTAGCAGATACATACTAAAATGACTCTATGCTAATCAACCATTTAATGTGAGTAATTGTCATTAGCATCACAGTTTGAAAGCGGTAATTTTAGTGTTAGAAAATTC
Source organism: Bulinus truncatus (assembly GCA_021962125.1). Classification (NCBI taxonomy): domain Eukaryota; kingdom Metazoa; phylum Mollusca; class Gastropoda; family Planorbidae; genus Bulinus; species Bulinus truncatus. The sequence continues at coordinate 147,057 of JAGDYQ010000355.1, read as the reverse complement.
CCGATTATTACGATTGTAAATGCTATTTCTTGTAAAAACTCCATAAACTTCTTTTGAATGTAGACTTTTTAAAATCTTTTTTCTAATCGAGACGCAGGCGGGAAGCCATTATTATATGAACAGGAAACGGTATTAGAGTTTCGGGTAGCGACAGACAGAAATCGAACGGAAAATATTTTTTTTTTAGGAAAAAAAAAATAGTTTTGCATTTATGAAAGAAAACTGTGAACCTTACAATTATTTTTTTTAGGTTGTTTAATATAGACAAACAATAAGCCAATAAAGCAAAATGTTGCAGACCTATCATAGATTTAGACAGCTATTTAGAATAGTAAAAAACAAAATGTTGCAGACCTATCATAGATTTAGACAGCTATTTAGAATAGTAAAAAGCAAAATGTTGCAGACCTATCATAGATTTAGACAGCTATTTAGAATAGTAAAAAGCAAAATGTTGCAGACCTATCATAGATTTAGACAGCAATTTTGAATAGTAAAAAGCAAAATGTTGCAGACCTATCATAAATTTAGACAGCTATTTTAAATAGTAAAAAAACATGATTTAAAGAAGTTATCTAATAAGAAAGTTGTCAGTGTAGTGTGAAAGTTTTCATCCTGTTACAGGCAGGTTTAGGATTCTTCTGGACATTTGCCTTCTGCAGCAGTGGTCAAGCACGACGTGTGTCCATCGGAACAAGGCATTTCGTTTAAGTCACATCTCATTGCCTGGTAACGCCCATTTTTAAATTTAATTCTTAGCGTGTGATTATGACCGTCATTCTTGGTGGTGCGAATATTCAAGACTTGACCATTCTGAAGACTCCGCTGATTGTCTGCACTGAGGTTGATGCTGTGACTGTGCCTACCAGACGTCTTCTTCTTAGACATGCTGGTCTTCAAGATCAGTCGCTCCTGCACAGGATAAGAAGGGGTTTCAACTGGGGCTGGCGTTGTCCTCGGCTGCAATTTGCCCAGTTTCTCGTACAGGTATTTTTCGCTGGATGTCAGGCTCAATACAATATCCTTTAAAGCATTCAGCTCTTTCCAGACGCTGCTGCTTTCAGCGTGGACGGGCGTAATGGGGTACCTCGTTCTCAAAACCCCAACGTCCTCGATGTTCGGCAAGAAGATTCGCACCCCTGAGGCCATCACACGTCTAGTTTTATTCTGGTAGGTAACTTCATGGTGTGTCTTGGTCGTGTCAGCTGGGGATGTCTCGACCTCCTCGCCAGAGAAAAACTCAGCAGGGATTCTGTAGAAATTGTCTTCGGTGGGATGTACTTCGTATGGGTCCCAGCTGGTCAAAGGTGTAAGGTAGATGATCTCTAGAGGTATGGCGTAGGACATGCGTTTTGTGGACTCCTTACAATCTGTCGGTGAAGAGCATTGCTTCATGTACATGGGGGCGATCTTCTCCTGAGTGGTCTCAGCCATGAAGACGTTCGGGTCGCTGAAGCTGCGCCTGCCCAAAGACAGCCCCATCGCGTCCTTTCTGTTGAGCCGGTACCTACGGTGGTAGAAACCGACGTTCAGACTTTTGTTGCCCGGCTCAGGGTTTAAAAATGGCATCCCGAAAGATGTTTCTGTGATGTTAGCGAAGTAGTTGTCTTTGCCAGGTATTTCGTTCATCATACTGTCAAGGTACTGCCACTCAGAGTTTTTGCCGTCGTCAGGCCCAACTATAGTGAATCTTGAACATCTAGTATTCTGTGAATTAACAAGCGTCAGTCATACTATATAGGTTTACTAATTAAGATTCAGTCATACAATAAGTTTACCAAACCAATGTTGATAATTAAGTGTCAGACATACTAAAAGTTTACCAGACAGATGTTGATATTTATGAGTCAGTCATACAATGAGTTTACAAAACAGATGTTGATAATAAAGAGTCAGTTATATTAAAAGCTTTCTAAAAGTTGTTGTTAATTAATAGCTCAAAGCGGATTAGTGTGCAAATTAAGAAGAAAGAAATGATTCGTTAACGCTGTGTTCTTATTGAAACTTTCAACATTTTTAAAATTAACAGATATAACTATTATGCTAATTGATACTAATTCCTACTAAATCTGTCCGAAAGTGGACCACAATGAAAATAATAAGTAAGCTCAAACTGCGTCTGTGACCTTTTAAAATAAAAACTCTAGATTGATTATTTCCGTCCTATTTTTTTTTTAAATCTCTTGTATTTTTTTGAGCTTTTAAACTGTGAATACTAGACTCTACATTATAGTGTTGAAGTGTCAGCATTTCTTTTGCTGTCTTCTATTTAATGACAATGAACATAGCCATAAACATGCAGAATTACTGGCGTTCACAGGAACCAGCTTTAAACAATGTGCAATACCTCACAGGGTATTATAATGGTTAACAATTTTTTAACTTAAAAAATATTTATGCGTTGGAAACCGAAAACCCGTGTAATTAAACCAAGATATTTTTGTTAACAGAAATGAATCTTTTTGTCCAAGCTGTCGTTAACAAAGGGCTACATGTATATTAATGACCATCGAGAGAGACAGAGAAACTAAATCAACAGAGATGAAGTATTTCACCTTGTATTGATTGAAGCCCTGGTTTCTGGACACCCTCACACTGAGATCATCCGCCGGCTGAAGGTATGACGTGGGCAGGTCTTTAGACAAAGGGTGACATAGCATTCTGTAGTTCCACTGGGCGTACACTGGATCCCCCGACTCCGTGATGTTGATTATGGTGGTGGGGAGAAAGGCGAAGTTCTCTTCTTGACTCTTGCGACCGGTGTATGCAGTGAATCTGACTTTGTCCTGATAGAAAAAAAAATGCCAATTAATCCATGGTTCTTAATCTTTCGTTTCAGTGCACAGTTGACAATTTACATTTACTACAAATTATTTAATGTAACGAATCGACTACGGATACCGCCAACGCGCATGAAAAATAGTCCGTCTAAGCGCTAGAGCGCATGTGCGTTGGCTGTATCCGTAGCCACTGCGTTAATGTAAACAAGAAAACTCTTCATCTTTTAGAGGACAGTGGACGGATGGACGTGTTGTAAAGTATTGTAGCAGCTATAAGAGATGGTAAAGGGTATTTGATATGGAAGTGCATCATGTTTACTAGTCAAATATAGCTCATGGTAGTCATTCTGATGACTTTGCTTTCATAACAAGGGAGAATTGAAAAAGGCTCCTAAAACAGAGCGAGTTGGAGAGTGATGCTTTGCGTATAGTCCAAGGAATTAAGTAAGTTAAAGTTCCTATCTTAGCCCTAACGGGCCTTCGGGGCAGATGAAGTGTAGAATTCATCTGTTTCTATAACCTCGGCATATGAAGGGATTGTGTGGTTAGCACAACGCCCAGCCGCCTTTACTTCCCCAACTTAAAGTCAGGTACCCATTTAAAGTTGGGCGGACTTGTGGGACGACTTTGCACCAAATTTCACCTGGAAAAATTCCATGGGCCTCACCGAGGATCGAACCCAGGACTCTCAGGTCGACAGTCGAGTATCTACACCACTCGGCCATCCGTCCCACAAGTAAGTTAGTCATTGTGATAAAAAGTTAGGTATCGTAGATTTAGTAATGATCGGTTTTTATGTTATGGTTGTGACACAGGTGTATGTTAATTAAGGTAGCAAAACCGATTTATGTTTTGATACTGATTTAGATTTACTTTAAGGTATTTGCTAAGCATTATGTTATGATGGTGACTAAGATCATATGACATGTTAGTAGTGACTCAGGTATACGTTACGGTAGTAGAATCGCTGTTGGCTGGACAACTCTCACCTGCAGCTCGGTAAACGTTTCGGCATCCAGCCAGTGTCTGTCGCTATTGAAAGGTTCCTCGATGGCATCCGTCGCTGTCGTCCACGCCCCCTCCAGGTAACACAGGACGGCTTTGAAATATTTCCTGTAATCTCTGACCGTGTAGTTCTGATCTCTCCATGCCTTGAACCACTCTCTCATCTCTATGATCTGGATTTTAGACATTTAAATCATTCCTTCAACCATTACACAATTAGCCGTTTGTTTCGACTTAAGTACATTCTAAGAAGTGTAAAGCGACTATGTTTTAAACTTAACTACAAAGTGAGCTTTGCCGGTAGGAGCGACCGATAATCGGATCGGTATCGGTATCGGACCGATATTGCCACTATCGGTTAATATCGGATCGGCCGATTGTTGTAGGGAGCGACCGATAGTCGAACCGCTTTTGGCACTATGGGTTAACTATCGGACCGGCCGTTTTTTGGCTGCCGATACATTGTTTTTTTTTTCACAACAGAGTTGCAGGAAAAAAATCAGTAAATAACCCAATTCTGTAACCAGATCAGACAAGATTTAAAAAAAAGGAAAAAAAAAAACCCGTACACAGAAATTGTCACGTCTACATCAGAGATATGACCTTGAAAAAATAGGATTGGCATTTTTAAATTCTAATGTATGACCTTGAATGATACAATTAGTGAACATCTGTGTTTATATTTTTTGGGATAGGAAGTTGGGGGGGGGGGTAAACAAGACACGCGTGGGCGAAGTGTTATAAAATATGTGAACATGGGTTGACATACGTCATACAGCACGACAAAAACACGTGTTTGGCATTGTTGTTGCTTAAGGGGCTGTCCATTAATTACGTCAACAAAATAGGGGGGGGGTCAGAAAATTGTTGACAATTGTTGACAAGGGGGAGGGGGGGAGGTCAAGAAAAGTTGACGTCAAGAATGTTACATTTTTAAATTTAACATAATTACTTAATAAATAGGAAAATTAAGCAGCGTTTGTAGTTCTGTGTTACACACTCGCTTAACATTCAGTATTTTAATTAAACTAACTATATTCCTACTAATTTTGCCACATAAACATTTTGGAAGCCACCTTTTTAGGGGGGGGGGTTAATCAAATGTTGACGTAATTTTATGGGGGAGGGGGTCTCTGGAAGTTTGACAATTTGTTGACAAGGGGAGGGGGAGGTAAAAATCACCAAAAATTTTTTGACATAAATAATGGACAGCCCCTAAAAAGAAAATATCGGTATCGGTATCGGTATCGGTAAAATGCTGGGGAAAAATATCGGTATCGGACTATCGGTAAAAAGGCATATCGGTCGCTCCCTATTTGCCGGTCATAGTCAAATGTGCAGATAACACTGTTTGCTGATAATGCGTTTGTTAAATACAGTTAGCATAATCATTCCTTATAAAATAGCTTCGTATTTAAATATATATATATATATATATATATATATATATATATATATATATATATATATATATATATAAAACATTCATTTATAAATAAAAAATCGTATGCGTTGTTAGCAAAATAAAAAAAAATGATGTTTGTTTGTGTCTATGTATATAGCATAGAATACACCAATACATTTTTCTTTACGAGTTATGATAGGCAACACTCACGCCTCGTCACTGATCTATATACATATCTACACCGATATATTTCCACAACTTTAGTAACCGTCTGGACAACCAATGAACGGGTTGAATCGTCACGTGGTGGAAGGGCCTCAGCTTACCTTATCTTCTACGCTCGTCATGTTCTCCACTTCCTGGGGTACACCAGGTTCTGTGATCTCCTCTACAGCGTTGTAATGTGAAGACTTGGTATCGGGCATCCTCAGCTGGTAGTCATTATGCCTGGTACGGAACTCTACTCCATTCAGGACGTACTTATCGAAAAGTTCAATAGAAATTAATGAAAAAAAAAAACAACTAAAAAAAAAAAGACAATAGTTTTATTAAAATCTGTATAATTAAAACGAGAAATAAAAAACCCACACGTCAACAACGACAGTAAAACTGTTAAAGCGTGTCAAGTTACAATAAATACTAAACCGGCAATACATATTACAAATATTAACCATAAATTAACTACAAAATAGTTGAGCAATTATACATTAAAATATTGCTGCAATAATGTAAACAGTGAATGAACGTTTGGAGACTTGATCAATATTTGTATTTTTAAATAGCTTTTAAAGCCCTTTGTGAAGAAATCTTACATGCTTGTACAAAAACAAAGAATATTTTGACAGTCCTGCAGTAAATATATAGTAAATAGTAAAGTTCCGTTAGCCTAATAGGCCATTGTGGCAGATTAAGTGTAGACTTCAACTGTTTCTGCAACCGCTGCATAAGAAACGGTGTGCGTGGTCTGCATAAAGCCCCATCCACCTTTACTTCCCTAACTAATGTCAGGTACTTTATTTAATGATGGGTGGAAGTTGGGAACTCGACTCAAAATTTCACCTGAAAAAAATCCCGGGCTACTCACCGAGTATCGAGCCAGGGACTATCAGGTCGACAGTCAAGCGCTCCACACAAAAATGTAAATTTACCCCACCCACAGGTCGAGAGCTCGTTAAGCCCTGCCCCCCCCCCGTCTCCCCATGTGATGGGAATAACACGCCATTATATTGACGCCTTTGATACATCTGTTTTATTTGGCAATTATTCTTTAAATATCTGGAACGATAACAACGAAAGGGAATGTTTTTTTTTTCTTTACTAACTTGTCCTTCACCTTGACCGACAGTGAGTCTGTGGTTAGCGTGGTCGTGGATGGACCCCATAGAGTTGCCACTGTGAGAGTTGCTGAAGTAAGTCTTGGTCCCATCCTTTTCAACCCTGATCTGTTTCAATCCAGACCCGCCGTCTGCTCGAAGTTTCTCTTCAGCAGCGAACTGTTGCAGCATGACCTAGTTAACAAATTGAAAACAAAGATTACGTTTAATATTATAGATCAACAGACGTACAGTGAAACAAATAAAATTATCAATAGATAGCATTAACTTTTCAGATAAACAAATTCATTAGTTGATTTATTCACTTATTTAATGGATGAAACTCATTTCGATAGATAAGTAATTTAAGGAAACATTATTTCAGACTTGCAGATTTGTTGTTTTTTTGTTTACCATATTTTTTTTAAAATCTTAGTTAAATTTTTCCTTCATTTTACCTGTAAGTAGTAAAGTAAATTTCCCTTAACCCTAACGGGCCATCGGGGCAGATGAAGTGTAGAATTCATCTGTTTCTATAACCTCGGCATATGAAGGGATTGTGTGGTTAGCACAACGCCCAGCCGCCTTTACTTCCCCAACTTAAAGTCAGGTACCCATTTAAAGCTGGGTGGACTTGTGGGACGACTTTGAATTACATTTTGCCTGGACATCTCACCGAGGATCGAACCCAGGACTCTCAGGTCGACAGTCGAGTGTCTACACCACTCAGCCACCAGTCCCATTCATTTTACCTTAGTGTAAAATATTCATGGATATTCATACCTGTCTGGCTAATGTTGAGACCGTTTTTTTAAGTTCTTTCATTTCCGTTAAAACATCTTTCAGGCTTGACGACATCACCATTTGTGACATCAGTGATGCCGTAAATGTCTGTAGAAATATCACATTAAACATTAGATTTCTATTACTTTGAAAATAACAGACAACATTAACTAGATACGTTGCTTTTACCCAAAAAAGAAGATCCTGTGTATGTGTCCCTGTAAGGATGAGATGAAATTTCTAAACCCTACAGTGCCATATGATTCATATATGAATCAACCATATTTTTTCATTATTATAATTTTATTAACTTTGGCCTAAAATGTGAATGTATTTATTCACGATATCTCAGGGGGATGTAAAATTACAGGAAAAGCGCAATCAACTTTCGCTTTTTATTAAGAGACTATACACCACTAATGGGACAGTTTCTATGGTGACATTCTTTCATCCCCATCATAGCCTATAATGAAATGGCGATGGAGGCACCACGAAAGGCATAGCGGGGACTTCAGCCATGACCTGAAATATCCATTGGTCCTCACCAAAAGATAGAACCACTAAGGTCGCCAGCCGAGCGCTTTACACCACAACTATCCGTCCCCCTAAGACAGTATGTAGAGATTTTCTAGAGCCACCATGGGTTTGACTTCTAACGGGCCCTGAGAAATATTTGTCTCACAGTTATTATTATTATAATGATTAGTACATACTTGGTTATAATTTCATATACGATTCATATGATAACTCCTCTCTTTTAATCGACCCATTTTTTTCTGCACTCGGGGCTTCAGAGTAACTTAACAGAGATAATTTGTATACGGTCAGTTGTTTTATAAATTACAATCTTTTAAAAGATAAATATACTTTATCTTCTTCATGTATTATATATCGAAATGCTGGAAAAGGTATGGGATTTTCAAAAGTTTTTGTTTAAATCATGGATTTCTCTTAGGGTGCTACGCGTAAATATTAACATTGACTACTGAAAGAAAAGACAATGTGATCTCCTATAGCTGGGGTCGGCAACCTTTTGAGACGGAAGGGCCAAAAGTTAAAATTTGCATTTTTCTCAGTTTTTAAAAAGCCACTCAAATGTTTGTTTAAATGTTATGATACTTGATTAGGCCGCATCGAAAGAGCCGCAACTTGACATCGAAAGAGCCGCATGCGGCTCGAGAGCCGCAGGTTTCCGACACCTGACCTATAGTAATGAAGCGTAAGTCCATTCATAATTCACAAGCGATTCGAATAAAATGTGCCAGATCTTTACGAGAGTTAAACGAAAGTCTTAAGAAATCAATAAAATGTACTTGTATGTGATGAAAAAAAAAGTAAAATGCACCAATAGAAATATAAATTGAGATGTTGCTAGTTATTTTTTTTTAAATATAAAAAAAATAAAGAACAAAACAAAACAAGATTCTTTAACCTGGCCATTCACGATTAGAATATTATGCAAGAAACGTTCAGAAAAGGCCTTAATTGTCAGATTGTTCAAATTTTTATGCCAAATGAGATTGAATCCTAGGATTGACAAATTCAGGGGAATAGCACATCGGTATACTCTATGTCAAAAAACTAAAATCATTTTTATGATAAATAAGCTTGATGGACTTTGTGAAATGATGTAATTATCTAGCGGTAATGTTATGGTTGCTTAATGTAAACCACTACACAGGAGTCGTGATTGATTTAAAAGAGAAATGTAATTCAACTGATTTTCTGTTTCCCTATCGGTCAAACTTTTTCCCAAGCGACGTATGCTATTTTTTTTAAACTGCAGTTAATTCAAAAAGATTATTAGAAAAATACCGATTTAAATTTATCCATCTCCAGTGATTGAATATCCGAAATTTTTGAGCTTGTGGAGTCTATTTGAAAGGTAAATAGACCTTAGATGTTCCAATAGATTAGACAAATAGGCGATGACATTATACTCTCGTCATCAAAGGTTCTTTTGTCAGTATGAATTAATGTTTCATCATCAAAAGGTCTTTTGTCAGTATGAATTAATGTTTCATCATCAAAAGGTCTTTTGTCAGTATGAATTAATGTTTCGTCATCAAAAGGTCTTTTGTCACTGTGAATTAATGTTTCGTCATCAAAAGGTCTTTTGTCAGTATGAATTAATGTTTTGTCATCAAAAGGTATTTTGTCAGTATGAATTAATGTTTTGTCATCAATAGGTCTTTTGTCAGTACAAATTAATGTTGTGTCATCAAAAGGTCTTTTGTCAGTATGAATTAATGTTTTGACATCAAAAGGTATTTTGTCAGTATGAATTAATGTTTTGTCATCAAAAGGTATTTTGTCAGTATGAATTAATGTTTCGTCATCAAAAGGTATTTTGTCAGTATGAATTAATGTTTTGTCATCAAAAGGTATTTTGTCAGTATGAATTAATGTTTTGTCATCAAAAGGTATTTTGTCAGTATGAATTAATGTTTTGTCATCAAAAGGTATTTTGTCAGTATGAATTAATGCTTCTGAGGTTATAATTCCACAATAACTGTACTAAAGGAAGAAATGCACACAAAAAAGAACATAATCGTACGAAAATAATCTATTCTCAAGCAATTCACTGCCTATATCTTTTTTATGTTCATTCTTAGCCAACGTGGTGGAAGGAATGAACACATGCACTAACATTTGAATATAATGCGCTAACATTTGTACAACTTAAAGTATATCATGTAAGTGGTAAATTAAAATAAATACTACGAAAGTTTCAAAACTTGAAGATGTCCAGGCGATACACTTTTACAAAATGTTTGTTCTTCTAATATTAAATAATCCATTGATTTTTATTATCAAATCCAAAGAAAATTTAGATATTTATTATTACTTTTCTTTTTTTTTCTGTCGCTTATGTGTTTTCTTCTATTTTGTAGCAGCGATACAGTATGATCTCTCTCAAATTTAATCAGCCTCACAAACAAGATGTTATAATTCACACCAGCCGACCTTGCAAGAAAACAAAAGTTTGTAACAAAATTGTTTATATTTCCCAAAACTTATCACCGGTGGTGTCAAGGCCACCAGCCTAAATGGTGAGGAAGAAATGACATGTCAACATTCTAATTGTTTGTGATTCATTCTGGAATGCTAAGTTAACTAGGCCACCTCATTCTCATTTGTTTATAGAAACTTGCCGTTTCTGTCGGAATAAATCAACCGTTATTGCTAATACAAGAAAACTTTAAATGAACAAGAAAAAAAAACATTAACTCATTATGAGCTAGTTCTGTTCTTGCAATTAATCTTTGTCAATTATCTAGTTGGTCAAATATACCTCAAAAAATTATTTAAAAAAAAAACAAACAACAACCCGTTGTACATTAACAACTTAGAGATAACGTAAATAGTAAGCAACACAGAATATTAATTATGAAATAGATTCAGTGGTAAGCATTATTAAAGACTTTGTTTTTAAATAGTAAAACTTTTATTAAGAACAGGCTACATCATAAAGTTGACACCAAAGTTGTTTTTTTTTATAAAATTACTTGGCAGAAATTCCGACACTATAGACTATTAATGACATTCTAAAAAAAGTTAAATAAGGACAGTCCCATTTATACGTATCTAATTTTTTAATCATTATATTAGTTACTGATTTTAAGCAAACCTTGAGAATGAAGTCAAAATAAAACTGATACTGGATGCTTTGAATTCAAAATAAAACTGATACTGGATGCTTTAATTGCAATGGCATTTTTCTAACATGCTTTAAATATTACTTTGTTTATTTAAGTGAGGAGAATGTCGATGTAAAACTGAACGTTTAGTTTATATTCACTCTAACAAATGTGAATAGTTTTATAAACAGGATACCTGCATAAATAAAAAAAGAACTCAAAATTTTAGATAGTTTAATAAAATGTACCAAAATTCGTTAGTTATAGAAAGTCCAGACAATGTTATTTCGGGGAAAAAAAATGTTATGTCTACAAAATATTAAGAAAAAAAAACCAATCCTGCCATTCATAGATATTAAAAAAAAAATGTTTACATTAAAACAATATATGTATCTATTTTACTTACCAACACAACCAAACATTGCAGCGACATTGTTTCTATGTGTGAATGCAAAATATGTTTTTCCCCAAACCAGAATGACCTTTTTATAGGCGGATGTTTAATTAAACAAGTCTAGTGCAGGCTTGATGGACCTCCCGCTGTTCTTCTACTTTCTACACCAGGACCTTACACCCATCCCCCCAACCCCTCCCCATCCCACCCACTCAAGACAAATATTTCACATCACCATACAGTTTGACACATTTACTGGACAATGTAGTTGGGCGAGTAATTAAGCAATCAGCTATGCAGGCATATTAGCTGAATCGTGGATAGTTTCAAGTGGACCCATACTTGCGGTAAGTTCCCTTTAGCTTATGATTGCTCATCAGATGGGTTGGTTGGGGGGGTGGGGGGGGTGGAGAACGTAGTGTATGCTTTATCTGACTTCTATAAATAGAGATTTATCAAAACGTGAGGGCGAGTTCACGCAACCTTTGCTTTTTTTTCTTCTCACTGTAACACTTATGACATATGAAGATGTTGCATTGTTTTCTTTTCCTAAGCGGACACTTTTTCAAAATATACTAATAGACAACGACACTTCTAATTAACAGTACATATAAATAAATTATTTATTTCATTATACCGTTTATATACAAGGTGCGATGCCAAAATTTTGAACGATGCTGATTTGATTTCATTTATTTCTCTTAAACGCTGCCCCTCGTTTTTGATTCCTGACGTCATAGTTTTACAGTGAGACTAACCAACTCTCACAGATATATACGGATGGTCACTCAATACACAGACTCGTATTTAAAGACAGTCGGAGCAGGCGCGAACTCAGGGCACTTTATTTAAGGGTCAGTCAGAGTCTGACGTTAAGCCCCCAAGGACAAAACCCTCAGAGGACAAAAGCCCCAACTAACACCCCCCCCCTCTGGACCAAACATTCACTTTCATTATAACATAATTAAGCTAAACCTCCTTTCAATAGATGTGTCTATGTGTCTAGATAAAATACAGAAATCTAATTAATGGTATTTGTAAACGTAGCGTCAGATTGTGTGCATGCAGCGAAATAAAAAGAAAACATGAGAAGGTCTGCATGTATTTTTCTTTATGGTCGGTCAAAATTGAATGAATGACTATGTTTACAGGAATCATTTCTAAATCAAGTATTGTGTCTAAGATTTTTTTAAAAATAAAATATCGTTCTATAAAATGTTTCAATATATGTTAAAATATGTATGTTTTTATGTAACACAAACAAATTACATAGGGGGAACTGTTATCACAATAAATGTGTTATTTAGATGCTTTATAGCATAATAACATTAAAATAACTAAAGTCACAGACAATATATTTACCTATTCTAGATGATCATTTAAGGAAAAAATAAACCAAAATCAATTAATGGCAAAATAATAAAAAAGTTCAGCTCGCTGAAATTGACTTCATTATAGTATATGAATAAATGTGAACTATTGGAAATTTAAAAAAAAATGTAATTTAGTTGCATTGTTTAGTTTTTTGACAAATGTCATGTTAATACATTAAAGTTTATTTCTGGTTTATTTTCGAGTTAATTAAAACTTGGAATTAAACATGTAGCGGGAAGATCAGAGCAGTGAGGGAGTATTCGTTGTCCAGAAATGTGTTTATGTGTTATTTTGCACAGATGTTTGTGGTTTGATTTGTAGAGATGTTTGTGGGCTGCTTTGCTCAAAGGTTTATGGGCTGCTTGCACTTTGTTAGTTTTTCTTTATACAACCTACAACTCTCAACGCATTTATGATATCCAATACTGAATTGAGCATATGAGCAATACAATTCTGAGATTATAACTAGAACTTATAAACATTTCTGTTTATAACGAAGATCTGAACTGGAATCGAATCTAAATCAACGAGAGGAAGTAGGAGGGCTGCCAGGTTAAGCACACTCACCACACACACACACCACACACACACACACAAGCTCTCTTTCAGTCACACACCACATTCACACAGCCACACACGCTACACACACTTTCTTGAGCATTAAGTTCGTCAACAAATAAGTGAGTTAAATGTCGGAGTCCTAAGCAAGACATAACATTTGTTTTTATTAATATATGACATTTGCAGCAATCATTTCTGTCAGCTTCCCTGAGATTGAGATGGCATGGGGGCTACATGAGTGACAAAACAAAACGGAATCGGTGCTTACTGGTGGAGATTCAACTTGTGTTGCCAAGTGTCTTGTGTTATAATTAAATTGTAACGCAATTTTCAAAAACGTTATCTACAAATATCGAAAATGGCAAAATCTTATTTAGCAGTAATTATAATATGTTTGTAGAGATTTAAACATCGCACCGTGGAGGGTAAAATAGATAGAAATGCTACAGGATGATTGCAATGAAAAGAAAATAACGTTATCAAAATATTGTATATTGATGTGTGTTGACACGATAACACGAAGTTTGACTTTAGAAAGATTGACAACACCAACAATACTTCTCAATCAAAATATTACATATAACATGGAAATACTGTAAAACAGTAAATAGTACATTACGTCTAACTTACAATGCCAAATATATATGACCGTACAATGCTGAAGATCTATGACCGTACAATGCTGAAGACTTATGACCGTACAATACTGAAGACCTATGACCGTACAATGTTAAAGACCTATGACTGTACAATGCTGAAGACCTATGACCATACAATGCTGAAGACCTATGAACGTACAATGCTGAAGACTTTTGACCGTACTATGCTGAAGACCTATGACCATATAATACTGAAGACCTATGACCGTACAATGCTGAAGACCTATGACCGTACAATGCTGAAGACCTATGACCGTACTATTCTAAAAACCTATGACCGTACAATGCTAAAGACCTATGACCGTACAATACTAAAGACCTATGACCGTACAATGCTAAATACCTATGACCGTGTGGTGAAGGGCTTGATCTGAGACTCCCTATTGGGAGGACATATTGATTATTTCTGGTCATGATAAATGCCCCCCCCCTCACTTATAACTCCCATGTTGCATCTAATGCCGTTGCACTATGGGCTATGGCGGTGATGAAAGAAGGGTATTATCTAAACATTTCAATGAGTGGCTTATAGGATCTACGATAACGGAATCTCATTCTTACACGCCTCACAATGCTGTCATATGCTAATAACAATATATAACAAAAAAATTAACTCCTTTTCCCACCGTTCAAACCATAACCAAATGGTTAGCTAAAAATCATAAGACCAACAAATAGAGACAAAATATTAACGAACAGCGTCTGTTGAATGGCGTCATCATTCATCGACAAACTATTGTGATCGATTATTGTTGATTTAAAAGAAAATGCATTTTTATTGTTTTTTTATAACGATTTATTAAAAAAATGTATTTATTAATCAATTATCGACGTGGCATAAACAAAAAAATCAATGGGAAGAATCAGAAATATATTTTTTTGTTTATATCGGAATTGGAAAGTGTTGATAAATAGTATTGTTTCCGCCATCTTGAGTTGTAGATCATTGAGAGTTCTAGTGTTTACGTCATTTGGTAGAAATGACGTATACTAATAAACCGACAGCTGGGAGCACATGCTTTATTTTATAATCAGTCTAGCTTTGGGCATCAAGATATGTGGATGCATGTTTACAGCTGGCTATTGTATTCCTCTTGAATTTAGCACTATATGTCAGTTCATGTTCGAGAATTAAATAATTTTATAGTTTTTGCTCCAACTGGAGTCGACTTCCTTTATTAGTGTTGACTGAATTCTTACATCTACTACCAGTATAACATATTACTTACAAGTATTATTTAAAGAAGATACCCGTAACAGAAAGTATTTTCAAATTTACCCAATTGCTGAAACTTTTTTCCAAATAATAAAAACTTTTTTTTCCGAAGTAAATTACATTGTTTTTCGGCCATTTTGTTCGAACTTTCAATGATTTCCATTAATTATGTGCATCTTAACTAAAAATATTGTTAAATATATGCATCCTGACATATATATGTATAATGTAAAAACCAAAAAGAGAGAGATGCAATCAACAAAAAAAAAGAAGTCTAAATGTCATCATTAAGTGGTGATTTTCTTTCCAACCAGCACAGAAATATGGCAATTAAGTTAGAATGCATTATTATTTTTGTTACTGGTTATTATCCTACAGCTGCATATGCCAAGGTTACAAATAATCGCGCGTCATTAAACCAAAACCAGTCCGGAAATGAGTGTAAATAATTAATGCAATCAATGCGTTAAACTCTTTAGGGCTTAAAATTTATTTTTTTCCCCGGAAATAAAGAAATATTTTGTATACATATAATACAATTATTCCGTCTTAAATTTAGTTAATAGTTGTCTATATAAAACAATTGATTGACAGCAATTTAACGAAGTTTATGGAAAAATGTCATATGCGGAGGAGGAGGGGGGGGGGAGGGGAGTACGGCCAAGAACCTTTTTTTTAGGGCCTAGGTCGGGCTTCTTTTACTGGGCTTAGGGCGTGTGTCGTTTATGTAGCCTATGGCGATTTTTATAAGTGGTGCCTGAATTAAACGTTTCGTTTTTTTACAATTACATGAGATAATTATCATTCATGTGTCCCCCCCCCCCCCTCCATCAGACACCTTCCATGTCGTTACTCTGTCGGGCAGCCAATGCGTAAACATTCACTTCAGTCATACTCAATCGGTGAAATGCAATAGTTCATGAAATCCAGCAACATCTGTTTATTTGTAGTTTGCCTGAAGCGTCCACAATGTATTGATACCTCCCTATGCTCACGCGGGGGGCGGGGGGGGGAATATAAAATCTGATCCTGTTTTATTTAATCATGGTTGAAAATAGAAAAGTAAAAACTTAATATAGAATTTTATATTGAATTGGAAGAATACTATCACCTAAGTATTGTGTTTTTTTATATATTATTTCGGTGTGTCTCAGGGGCGTCTCTATGGTCAGGGTCACCTAGTGACGCCGGTGGAGTATGATATAAGAAACTGTATACAAATCGCCATAAATTGTATTTATGGATTTCCCGTATTAATTTATATATTTACATCTTAAGCTAATTCTTTTAAAAAAGAACTTTTATGCCATTATTTCATTAAAACGAAATTATTCCCTTGGTCTTTAATTCGGTTAATCTTCAAATTATGACTTAAAAAACGGTAACTTTTATTATATTCCCATAAAATTAATTCTTTTATGGGTCATATATAAAACTGAACATTGTATAGTGACTAAATGCATTGATGTTAAAAAAAAAAAACAAGCAATTAAGCCTGTTCCATTCTGGACACAGGACGTGTTAGCGCATTTTCATGTTATGTATCAGTACGTTTGTTAGCTTTCAGTAAATATTTGTAAATTTTGGAAATGTTTATAATTCAGTTTTGTAATGCATATATCTGTAAAAAAATATTATAAAGACGTTTCTTTATATTTGAAAAAAAATTATTTTCTCTTATACTACAAGTGGTTTGTGGTTACTGAAATAGGACTCATAATTAAAAACATTCGAAATTGTAGTCATTTAATCGTCCGAAAACTCCGTCAATTGTTGCATAGCTCTGATACTTTCAATTAAACTCAGAACACAAGCTTACTATTTCATTTGATGAGTTTCTTAATAAATCTTGGTGAAACTACGTGCTGCAGTATTTCGCACCAAATGAATGGGTTATTGAACGTACAAGGTGTAGAATGGGGCCATATATATATAATATATAAGCCCCTTAGGAGCCCTGAAGCCCAACCCTCAGAGGTCCTATCGCGAAATGAACTTTTGATGTACATATGGCAGGCCAAGACCTACAAAATGATATATACATCATGGGTCTAGGACTTATGGTTGCTGAGATATAGGGCGCTCCATTATTAATATAGCTTATATAGTAAAAAACGGTACTTTATAAGGCCCCTTTTACGGCCCTGAGAGGTCAGATCGCGAAATGGAAAAAGTCATTTCTTGGCTGGCCAAGACCTACAAAATGATATATACATCATGGGTCTAGGACTTATGGTTGTTGAGATCTAGGGTGATGACAGTTAGACAGACAGACAGACAAAACGGGGACAATAGAGCTCTAAAAATAAGCTCCTTTTGGGATGTTGATGGGATGGCAAGATGTTATGGCTTTACAAGGGGTGGGGAAAGTTTTTGAACCGCGGACATCATTTGGTTTTTAGCCCATTTGACATATACACTACGACTTCGAGACTGACAAAGCCCATTAGGCTGTGAGTTCCGCAACCTGCCTTTTTCGTCACAGTAATGACGTTTACATCAGGCTTGCGGAGTCGCCAAATTTTTTCCGGCTCCGGCTCCCACAAATTTGACGGCTCCGGCACGGCTCCGACTCCCTATTAAGATAGTATCACACGAGACAAATTTTTTTGTAATTGCGCCACGCACAGATGCCGCTGATAAAAAGTTATGCAAATTTTGCCGCGTTCACCCCCATAGTCAGGAACTTGAAAAATATACGCATGTCGGTTTTACTAAAACCAAACCATTTCAGTGCATCCAGAATCATGTCATTATTTTCGACCGAGATTTCACTAGTCGCCATTTTCATAATTAATAAACAGTTATTTCAATGATCAAATTAGCAAATAGAAAAATGATACATTATTTAAAATATTTTAAAGACTTCAGTATTTATTTTTATTATTTAGAAATTCGAAGTGACTATTCGGACCCGGGTACCAATAAACTCCGATTTTTATTCGGACCCCGTCCCAATAAAGTCTGATTGTTATTCGGACCCGTGGCAAATATGCACTTAGCTTAGCTATACATAAACTTTATTATTGTTTTTTTTTTATAATTGTTTGAATTGTATGATTTAATCGTTACTCAGTGTCTAGGGTTCCACTAAGCGGGCTCTGTATTATTATTTTTTCGGGTTCCGTCTAATAAAGTTTAAATATAGCTAGGCTTAGTGCATATTTGCCACGGGTCCGAATAACAATCGGATTTTATTGGGACCCTGGTCCGTATAGCCACAGCCTTATAAATTTATCTACTCTATTTCAAATATTCTTTTTATTATAAAATTGTTAAATACAGAAAGCGACCATTTTGATTTTAGTCTATTACATATTCCAGGTTAAATAATAATACGGAATGACGCGTGCTATTTGTCGTCGTAGTAAACATTTATTTTAAATGATTGATACAATTATTCTATGAAATAAAACTGTTTTAACTTTATATATGACAAAATAACATGCCATTAAAAAAAATTCGGAGGGTAAACAAGATTTAAAACGAACACAAAACGATTCCCCATTAAAGATTTCTTTAGTTGATATGCGTGCACACTATCATTTAAACGCTGCTACTGTTGTGGCGTTCGTAAAAATGACAACATTTCAAATTGTAGGAAGCAAACAATCAAACGCATTTGGAATTTTAAAGCTAAAAAAAAAATTCTGCTGTAAAAAAAAAAACAACATTCGGGAGCTGTGGAGCTGCCAGATTTGTTCGGTTCCGGCTCCGGCTCCAGCAAAAAGTAGCGGCTCCCGGCTCCGGCTCCGGCTCCGCAAGCCTGGTTTACATATAATCATTATTATTTCATACAAACATAACTTCCATCTGCTCATGGTTGGGCTCTCCACTCAAATTAAAACGACCAGCAGCAGCAATTTTCTCCGTACAATGTTATCAACTGACTGAAAACAAAAGGGACTAAAATCATAGTCTGGAAATAGCAACCTCGATTTTGTTGATTAACATGGGAAAACAATGTGATTTCCTGTCTGGAGATATTTTGAGAAGATTGAACACAAGCTTTACGTCAGACTCTGCTGTCATGCGTCACACTTGTGTTTATTTGGGTTAATTCTATGTGAGTAATTATTGTGTTGTTAGTCCGGCATTGGTCTAAAACTAAATTACATTTTTAGAATCCTTAATAATACTTCGTGAAATATTTGGAAGTATTGCGAGGACGAATTTAAAAGACCTCCCACCACCCAATAACCATTGTACATCACAACTCAATAATCAATGCACACCATCACTACACAATAACCATTGTACAACATCACCACACAATAACCGTTGTACACTATCACCACACAATAACAATTGTACACCATCACCACACAATAACCAATGTACACCATCACCACACAATAACCTTTGTACACCATCACTAGACAGTGACCATTGTACACCATCACCACACAATAACCATTGTACACTATCAGCACACAATAACAATTGTACGCCATCCCCACACAATAACCATTGTACACTGTGACCACACAATAACCATTGTACACCGTGACCACACAATAACCATTGTACACCGTGACCACACAATAACCATTGTACGCCATCCCCACACAATAACCATTGTACACCATCACCACACGATAACCATTGTACACCGTCACCACACAATAACCATTGTACTCCATCCCCACACAATAACCATTGTACACCATCACCACACAATAACCATTGTACACCATCACCACACAATAACCATTGTGCACCGTCACCACACAATAACCATTGTACGCCATCCCCACACAATAACCATTGTACACCATCACCACACAATAACCATTGTACACCATCATCACACAATAACCATTGTACACCATCACACACAATAAAAATTGTACACCATCATGCAAAGAATTATATTAAAAAGTTAAATACATTTTTGATACTATTACTAAAATGTTATATCTTTTTGGATATTTTTAAATGATACTAATGCAACAAAATTGATTATGAATATATTCTATTGTTTTGTACCTAAAATGATATTTATTAGTTTATATACTATTTAGGATTAGGGGGACGGGTGGTCGGTTGGTGTAGAGCGCTTGATCTTCGACCGGAGGTTCCCGGGTTTGAATCTCAGTGAGAACCTTGAAAATTATTCAGGCTGGTGAAAGTCGCAGTGTTCACCTAGCTTTAAGTGGGGGGGGGGGTGGTTGAGGTGGCTGATCGTTGTGCTAACCACACAATCCCTTCATATCTGAGGTTACTGAAACAGATGAATTCTACACTTCATCTGTCCCGATGAGCCCTTTTGGGCTTAAGTGAACTTTACTTTTAATATTTAGGATTAGAGAATTTAAGAAAAATTCTTGGTTTTAAAATGAATGGTTGTATCACAAGCAAATAGTGTTACCATATATTCTTTTAAAGCAAAGTATAATTTCAATGTAACGAAAAATTCTACTGTTCTTAGTTTTATTTAAATTTTAACTACCTATTCAGAAGAGGGTAATTACAATGATGTCATTGCCTATCAAGCCGGCCATGTTTAATTACCCCCACCTTTACCACCCCCTCTCTACACAGACAGGTGAAACTTTCCCCTCCCAAACAACTGAATCATCTTAGTTGACCATGTTACGTAACCCTAAGCTTATGGTCAAGCCAATCTCCCAACATGGATTTGATGCCAGCGTTATCACCCCCCCCCCCTTTCCTTCCTACCACCGACATTTATTAAGTTAAGTTAGAAATACGTCATTAGACAGCAGATCAGAGAAAGATGCAGTAGTATAGCGCTGACAGGCCTATAGTACATAGACCTAGTTAGTTCGGTGTGGACGGTCTTAACAGTTACACGTTGGTATATAGAAGTAGTTAGAAGATAAGCAAAGTTGTATTAAAGGATGTGTTAAAATATTTGTATAGTGTTAATGTATCAACATCCCAAACAAAACTTTTTTTTTTTAAAATAAGATCAATGCATTTAGTCATTATAAAATGCTATGTTTTATGTATGACCCATAAAAGAATTAATTTTATGGGAATATGATAAAAGTGGCAAGCGTTTAGGATTTACAGAAATTCAAGATTATGACTCAGGTCAGATTTAGACAACAACTTGACTGATGCATTTGTTGGATGATAAATAAAGACATACGGACATTCAGTTTATTATTGTATTATATATATATATATATATATATATATATATATATATATATATATATATATACAGTGGCACCGAGAGCCAACGCGGGCCCCAGGGCAGGACATCAGTGCGGCCCCCTTAATAAACAATGAGTCGTGAAAAAATTGACATGGTCGGGGCTGCCGGGCCCCCTTTATGCCCCCTTATAGATGCGGGCCCCCTGGCAATGACCCCCCCTGCCCCCCTCTCGGCGGCCCTGTATATATATATATATATATCATCTCGATGTAAGTAGTTAGTTTGTTCTTGATGATCTTATTTGGGGTGATCATTGAAGTCATTAACAATGTAGTCTTACACTTTTTAATCTATCTACCTATCTTTAATTATCTCTTTATATATCCGTAATTTTTTTTAGTCAAGAACTTTTCATTTTAATTGATCTATAGAACCTTTTTTTCAATCGTCAAGCTCGGAAAAAATCCATAATTTTATTAATAATAAATTACTATACTTATGAAACTTTTTTTTTTGCTTTTTTAAGGATTTTTCTATCTATAAAAAAAATTAAGTAAATCATAAAAGAAACAAGAAAATACGAACTGTCCCAAAAATTACTGCGTTCAAAAAAAAAATTAAAAATTAAAAAAAAAACATCTTGATAATGGCCCCCCTGTTGTGCTCTGATGAGTCATTTTTTTTAAAATTTAGGTTATCCCAGCGATACGTCAAACCCATGGGACATTAAGCAAGCCTACAGTTCTGTTACTTTAAATAGAAATTGTAAGGACATAGACAGACATAGATAAATAGACAGACACATTGTTAGATAGTTATATAGATAGACAATTAATTATTGTATTAATGTAGATGTTAGAGGGAATTCCCTGTAGTACGGTGACGCACCTAACGAATGGGTTATTGAACGGGGGAAAAGAAAAGGAAGGAGAGACACAAACGGTTGACGAGGAAAGAGATAGAACATTGTTTTGGTTATTTTTGTTTTGTTTTAAGTTTGAAGAAGGTAGGGGAATTAGGAAGGAACGGAGGAGCTAGGAAGAAGTATTTATTGTATTAAAAGAATGGACAACTGGTATTTATCGTAGAGACATGATTTAACGGTTAATGTTCATTATTGAATAACTAGTTCTTACGATTATTCAATAAAGTGATTTTGGTTAATAACTGGAGGTGTTATGAACTTGTATAAGTTGTGCAATTAAAGAAAGTAATTAAAAAATAAATATATAAAAGAGACCACCGCATCCATACCCTGACAGAAATGAGGTCAAACAAATTAATTCTTTATTCAGCATAAAAAAAAAACAAAAGCAATGTGGTTTTCTCTTTGGTCTATAGGGAAGAGATTAACACGCTATTCTCTTAAGTGGTCTTTTTATTCAAGACAGTCTCAATATAGATTTATAGCCGCAAACAAACAAAACAAATAGTGAAATCCTTAACATTGCACTCTATAGAAACAGCAACAACAAAAAAAAAAGCATTTCCATCTTGATCTTTAAGAGAATCACAGTTCGTAAATTAAGAAGAAAACATGACCGACTTTGTTAAAATAACTTTCATGTGCTTTGCACAAAAATAAAGTGTATAATAACTTGTTTGTTCATTGTTGTGTATGAGTTCAAGATATCTTTTCAATGTCCTCGTTGGCCTCATTTTAATTTTTTTTGTTATGGGTGATAATTACAAAATCCAAGTATTTGACTAAAGCCTTTCTTAGGTTTTTTGGTAGAGATTGCCAAAAATTTATTTTGAGTGGCTTTGGCGAAACTATATTTGAGTGGCGTTGCCACTAATATATTTTAATGGCGTAGGAAAAAAGTATATTTTAGTGGCGTTTGTAAAAGTATATTTTAGTGGCGTTTGCAAAAGAATATTTTAGTGGCGTTGGTACGATTAAACAAAATGATTTAATAAGTCAACGACAGACATACAAATTGTACCCTAATATAATGGTTTTGGCTGGGGCCAGAGCCACTGTCTATCTGATATCACCACCAATTCAACTACTTGCAGTCGGTTTCTCTTATTTGCTACTAGTCTGGTGACATCGCTGAATCCACGTTTTCATTTTTTGTACTTGTTGCGTGCTGGTATTACTTTTGGTTACAATGACGATGTACAAACACCAAACAATAGAAGAGTCAAATGCAGGCTTTGTATTTTCCTTCTTTAATCTTAATATTTATCATACAACATCAAATCTTTACATCCATAGGTCAGAACATCACATAATACAATAGTCTCTAACGCCTTATATATATATATATATATATATATATATATATATATATATATATATATATATATCTACTGCTGTCGTCTTTTACTACTAAAATTATGCCCTGAATAACTGTTAGAATAATAGAAGACTATAGTGGACTTCGTTACATCTCACATCTACTCTCTATGCTCGCCTCAGCCCAATTGCCTACTCTATTTCCAAATCTACTTTTATATCATTGGGACCTCTCAGTCTGTTCCATACTTCCCCCCATCAACCAGAGTCAGTTTTCAAACACAGGTGTGTGTGTGTGCTATAAATTACATTCCATTCCATCTCCTGACCGAACAGAAAAAGGTACCATATTAAATGATACGTCACGGACACTCTGGTATCCATACATGATACCTGTGCTGACCTCAACGCCCATCGTCACGGGCTATTGGTTTGATTCTTGCCATACATTCTATTAGGGGAAGATGTGGTGGGGTTGATGCTACAAGGGAGATGCCATACAATCCGTGGCAGTCCGGTGATTTATCTGTTTCTCGGAATGTTAGTTGACCCTCTATAACCAATGTGTGAGAACCCTGTTCTCCTCAGTACTATAGTGAATGACCTCAAGGTAAAGATTTTTTTCTGTAACCAGAAACAACAAACAACTGTAACAAACAACACGCAATGTTATAGCACGAAAACAATAAAAAAATATTGTATATATTTACAAGCTACACAACATTTTACTATTCAATGACAGCAATATACCTACTGAAATAAGTTATCTTGCATCATTCTATGTCATTAAACAAGTGATTTTTTTTACAATACTCTGATAAAACTTACTTTTACATCATTATCAAATGAGCGAAAAACTTTATATTCAAAGGTTTCATGCTCCCCCCCCCCTCCCCGGTTTGGTTGATCGCCTCTCAAATGAAAAAAAATAACATCTCCCATCGCTCGTGGGGTCTGGGTCGATATCGCCCATTGAGAATCACTGGCCTAATTTGACTATCCATAGCACCGATTCCCTTGAAGATTAGGATATGTGTGCTATGTGTGCAATGTGTGTGCTATGTGTGTGCAATGTGTGTGCTATGTGAGTGCTATGTGAGTGCTATGTGAGTGCTATGTGTGTGCAATGTGTGGGTAATGCGCAAAGCCATTGGTTCACAAATTGAGGTTTCGACTAGTTGCAAACTACAAGAAAACTCGGAATGGGCATAACTTTAAGAAATTAAAAAAAATAGAAAAATAAAAACAAAATAAAAATGAATCACCCTCGTTATCTAGTGAAAATACCAGTATTAAGTATCTGGTAAAATACCGGTATTTGGTTTCCTCGAAATGCAGCCTTCTAGTTATTAAAAAAAAAAGAAAATACCATAAAAAAAGCAAAAACAACAACAATCTCAAGTTCTGATTCTAATGCTCCCCCTTTATCGTTTCGCCAAATCCGCCCATCTTACTTTATCAAAGCACAGCAAATGCTAAGAATAAGGTTTAAACAAATCTTAAATGTTTCAGGTTTATATATATATATATATATATATATATATATATAAATATATATATATATATATATATATATATATATATTTGTATGATTTTAGGAGTTTTTGCAAACTTACTTTTTAATAAATTTAATATAACATTTGACTGTTAATCTACCATGCAAAAAAAAATGATAAAAACAAATTCACTAAACAAAAATAAAATTTCCCATTGACCTGATTTCCTACGTATTTGTCTCAAAATTCATGAATGTGTCTTACTAGAAATAAAGCATTAACTAAATCAATTCGTTTTACATCGATTTATAATGAATCTTTTCGTGGCATTTCTGTACCTTCTTTTTCTCCTCAAAGGAATTATACATAATAAATTAGAATCAATTTTTTACAAACTAACAGAAGGAACAAACCATGAACAAAGAATACCACAACTTCAGGACGATGATCTGTATTTATTAAATCATAGAATAACAAATGAATCAAAAATAGCATTAGACAGATATGGTCATAATTTTTATTCCCCTTATCCATTTCAATTTATTTTTTTTTACCACAACAGCAGGGCCGTGTTTTAATAATTTCAGGACGCCGTAAATGACGGAACTATAAGTTGGGCTGAACTGTAATTTGGGCTGAACTACAATTTGGGCTGAACTGTAAGTTGGGCTGAACTGTAAGTTGGGCTGAACTGCAAGTTGGGCTGAACTGCAAGTTGGGCTGAGCTGAACTGTGAGTTGGGCTGAACTGTAAGTTGGGATGAGCTAAACTGAAAGTTTGGCCTAACTGTAAGTTGGGCTGAACTGCAAGTTGGGCTAAACTGTAAGTTGGGCTGAGCTGAACTGTAAGTTGGGCTGAGCTAAACTGTAAGTTGGGCTGAATTGTAAGTTGGGCTGAACTGCAAGTTGGGCTGAACTGTAAGTTGGGCTAAACTGTAAGTTGGGATGAGTTAAACTGTAAATTGGGCTGAACTGTAAGTTGGGCTGAACTGCAAGTTGGGCTGAACTGTAAGTTGGGCTGAACTACAATTTGGGCTGAACTGTAAGTTGGGCTGAACTGTAAGTTGGGCTGAACTGCAAGTTGGGCTGAACTGTAAGTTGGGCTGAGCTGAACTGTAAGTTGGGCTGAACTGTAAGTTGGGCTGAATTGCAAGTTAGGCTGAACTGTAACAATACTTTAAAAAAATGAATAAGGTACTGACAGGAAATAATTGACATGTACGTTTTTTAATCAGAATTTTGGTAATAAAGGGACCATATTGAAAAAGTTTATCTTAATTGATTGTTAAAATGGTTATTAACGATTTCAGTAGTCACGTGTTCCTGTTATGCAATGCACTGACAAGAGATTATTTTTTTATTTTCTTGCTGAATAGGTGTAGACTGGCTGATTAGCACATCGCTATTTGAAAGTATATACAGGTTAACCAAAGCACAATTATGTGAGACTATAAACAGGTTAACCAAAGCACAATTATGTGAGAATATAAACAGGTTAACCAAAGTGCACACTCGTAGGGGATGAACAGGTTAACCAAAGCACAATTACGTGAGGAATAAACAGGTTAACCAAAGCACAATTATGTGAGAATATAAACAGGTTAACCAAAGCACAATTATGTGAGAGTATAGACAAGTTTACCAAAGCACAATTATCTGAGAGTATAAACAGGTTAACCAAAGCACAATTATGTGAGGTATAAACAGGTTAACCAAAGCACAATTATGTGAGAGTATATACAGGTTAACCAAAGCACAGTTATGTGAGAGTATAAAAATATTAACCAAAGCACAATTATGTGAGATATAAACAGGTTAACCAAAGCACAATTATGTGAGAGCATAAACAGGTTAACCAAAGCACAATTATGTGAGACTATAAACAGGTTAACCAAAGCACAATTATGTGAGAATATAAACAGGTTAACCAAAGTGCATACACGTGAGGAATAAACAGGTTAACCAAAGCACAATTACGTGAGGAATAAACAGGTTAACCAAAGCACAATTATGTGAGAATATAAACAGGTTAACCAAAGCACAATTATGTGAGAGTATAGACAAGTTTACCAAAGCACAATTATCTGAGAGTATAAACAGGTTAACCAAAGCACAATTATGTGAGGTATAAACAGGTTAACCAAAGCACAATTATGTGAGAGTATATACAGGTTAACCAAAGCACAGTTATGTGAGAGTATAAAAATATTAACCAAAGCACAATTATGTGAGATATAAACAGGTTAACCAAAGCACAATTATGTGAGAGCATAAACAGGTTAACCAAAGCACAATTATGTGAGACTATAAACAGGTTAACCAAAGCACAATTATGTGAGAATATAAACAGGTTAACCAAAGTGCATACACGTGAGGAATAAACAGGTTAACCAAAGCACAATTACGTGAGGAATAAACAGGTTAACCAAAGCACAATTATGTGAGAATATAAACAGGTTAACCAAAGCACAATTATGTGAGAGTATAGACAAGTTTACCAAAGCACAATTATCTGAGAGTATAAACAGGTTAACCAAAGCACAATTATGTGAGGCATAAACAAATGAACCAAAGCACAATTAAGTGAGAGTACTATAGCACAACTACTTAAAAGTATAAATAGGTTAACCAAAGCACAACTATGTGAAAGCATAACAAAATATTAACAGTACTCTACAATGTGATGGTTTAAAAATGTCAGCTAGTACTCAACTATGTGTGAGTTTAAAAGGTTGGCTAGTACTCTAATCTGCGAAGGTGTAAACAGGTTGGCAAGAACTACAAATCTATTTAAAGTATTCAATGGCCAATCATTTCCTTCAAGTTATTTCCCTTTAAAAACATTTCCTGTTACGAACGAGACGTGGGCAAATTACAAGTCAATTTCAGGTCCATTTAGGCCAGAGACTTCAGTAGATGAGGTAAAAAGTACAAACATACTTCTTAAATTGTGTTTTTCTCTTTTTCTATCGAACGCCGGGTAACAGCCCTTATTTATTCTTGAATGATCAACTCAAGTCTGGGTTTAAATAACATGACACATTTTCCTTTGTTAACTCATTTTTAGATCATTTCAATTATTGTGTATGTTTTCATTCTATAAATTTCCTATCAGAAAAATAATACACTTACATTACACTTTGAACATAGAACTTTTAGGTATGCGAGATATTATATATAAATTACACATGTAAAAATAAGCTTGGACATGAATATTAGCCCCTGGTGACAATAGGGTTGAGAGCCCATAATGTGTAAAGTTACGGCATTGTCCAGTGACTTACAGTGACTTACAGTGACTTACATTGGTTATTTTGACGGCTATTGACTGTAGTCTCAGCTATGGTGAAGATATAGAAAGGGGTCTTCAAAAATCTGACCTTGGTGGTGGTTCACATATTAAAATCTTATTCTTACAGCGATATCTTTTACATGAAATGTAACCAGAGGTCGCAATGAATAAAACAGGGCCATTATGTGATCAATTGATGAAATTAAAATATGTGCTGATTTCCTTCTAAACCTCAAGTTTGGTTCAAAACATTGTTTATAAGTTTGAAGTAGGTTGAACATGTTTATATTTCAATGACAGAACTTTACAGTGATTTAAAACTGTATAACTATTGCCCTAGAAAAATGTCATTATTGTATGTACACACAGTGGGACGGATGGCCGAGTGGTATAGATACTCTACTGTCAACCTGAGAGTCCTGGGTTCGATCCTCGGTGAGAACCATGGGGATTTTTCCAGGTGAAATGTGTTTCAAAGTCGTCCCGCAAGTCCACCCAGCTTTAAATGGGTACCTGACATTGAGTTGGGGAAGTATTGGCGGCTGGACGTTGTGCTAACCACACAATCCCTTCATTTTCCGAGGTTATAGAAACAGATGAATTCTACACTTCAACTGCCCCGATGGCCCTTTAGGGCTAATGGTACTTCACTTATTTACTACTTACTATGTACACACAAATTAAAACACATATTTTAAATGACAGACAGAATGACAGTAATTAAGAGAGTAAGCATAAACTGATATCTAAGTACTCACAATGAAATAATAGCACAAAGAAGGGGAAATAATAAAGATTTAAAAAGTGACTCAAAGATTAAAAAAAAAAAAGTTGTTAACGTTGAATTATTTGCCCCCACAAACAAAATAATAGAGCGACCATTCGAAGTAGTTAAATAATTAAACATTGATCAACCAGAAATATCCTACTAAATTACATTTAACAATGTCATTCGAATGTCACTCTGCTAATCTCATGACATTAATTCATTACATAATTATAGATTACTCAAATGTCAACTAGATTTAAAATGGAATACTGCGTCAAATCTAGTGAATTCCCAAATGGATTAACTGATTAAATTTAATTAGCGTATTAACATCCGACATGGTTAACATGCAATGTTTTCTTTTTGTTAAGAAAGTTCACATATATTTTGTTTAAATTTGACGTACACCTGTCATTAAAACGAAAACCATAAATATTTTGTTCTTTAACGATAGAAAATAATGTAGACTTTATAAAAAATTATCCCAAAAATATAGATGTAAAATTTAACGAATAAATTTGTTGATTATTTATTATATAAATTTTGGAATGGGAGATAAAAAATAAAACTAAGAATCCAGGATTCTTTTCAATTTTATTCGAGATGTCAATGTACTTAACTCAAAAACGTTCCAGTATTTGGAATCACATACCACAAATTCGTGTTTATTTATTTTTAAAGTAAAACTAACATAATGCTCAAAACTTAAACAATGGTACCACCCACACTTATACATATTCCCCCCCACAGGCTTGCGGAGCCGGAGCCGAGGAGCCGGGAGCCGCTACTTTTTGCTGGAGCCGGAGCCGGAGCCGAAAAAATCTGGCGGCTCCACGGCTCCCAAATGTCTTTTTTTACAGCAGAATTTTTTTTTAGCTTTAAAATTACAAATTTGTTTGTTTGCCTCCTACAATTTGAAATGTTGTCATGTTTTATGAACTTCACAACAGTAACAGGCACATCGCCACAAGAAATCTTTAATGGGGAATCGTTTTGTATTTGTTTTAAATCTTGTTTACCCTCCCAAATTTTTTTCATGGCATGTTATTTTGTTATATATAAAGTTAAAACAGTTTTTTTTCATAGAATAATTGTATCAATCATTTAAAATAAATTTTTACTACAACGACAAATAGAACGCGTCATTTCGTGTATTATTTGACCGCGAATTTGTAATAGAATAAAAACAAAATGGTAGCTTTCTGTATTTAACAATTTTATTATAAACAGAATATCTGAAACCGCGCAGATAAATTTATAAGGCTGTGGCTATTCGGACCCGGGTCCCAATAAAATTCGATTGTTATTCAGACCCGTTGCAAATATGCGCTAAGCTTAGCTATATTTAAACTTTATTAGACGGAACCCGAAAAAT
The DNA here is from genome assembly GCA_021962125.1 of Bulinus truncatus. Classification (NCBI taxonomy): domain Eukaryota; kingdom Metazoa; phylum Mollusca; class Gastropoda; family Planorbidae; genus Bulinus; species Bulinus truncatus. The sequence goes on along the minus strand of JAGDYQ010000355.1, from coordinate 116,626 downwards.
AATAATACTGAGTCCGCTTAGTGGAACCCTAGACACTGAGTAACGATTAAATCATACAATTCAAACAATTTAAAAAAAAAAAACAAATATTAAGTTTATGTATAGCTAAGCTAAGTGCATATTTGCCACGGGTCCGAATAACAATCAGACTTTATTGGGACTGGGTCCGAATAAAAATCGGAGTTTATTAGTACCCGGGTCCAGGCCCGTAGCCAGAGGGGGGCTAGGGGGGCTAACCCCCCGTTCATGATTTGAGCCCCCCCTCCCCGCGCATGATTTGAGCTTTTTGACAAAATTTTAATAATTTCGGCTATAAAACATCAATCATTTGGTTCAATTTTGTTTTAGGGGCCCGGACTGAGCAGGCCAATCAACTTTTTAAAATATTGATATCAGCACTGGGGCCCGTGTCACCCCTGCCCAGGGACCCGAAATTTCTGTCGGTGGGCCTGTTCGCTACCTTGTAATAGTTTTATATATTGATATCTTATGAGGACAACTAGCAACTTAAATAAGTGAATAATATAATATTGACTTCCGTCTTCACTTAAAATGTATAATAAAATAATAAAGTACAAACTCTGTGATTTCTGAGTGATGTTATTTAATTTGCAAATTTACTTTTTAGCAGAATTAATTTTATTTTAAATTGAATAATTGCGACTGGTCAATTTGTTGTTGATAGATCTGTTCTTTGTTTTAATTATTTTATAAGAAATATCACACAAATATCTAAGCTATATTCGTGATTTTCGTCGTTCTTCCCGGGTTGCACGTTTAACCAACAGTACAATGATATAAATCAGGTATCTATGATGTAACAATTGTGTAGCAGAACAAATGGTAAATATATTTATAACAGGAATCAGAAATTGCTCAGCCTCAATAAATTTTTATCATTAAAACTCTTTACTATTTAAATTATTTTTAACAAAACTGCAACATGCCATGCATTATTGAAACGTAGTTAAAATTATTATTTCTAATTAAAAGCTAAAAAATTGGTACTAAAATGCACCATTCCAGATATGGAACTGCAAAAAATTTCTTGGGGAGGGGACTCACTGAGGTCCCCTCCCAAAGCCCCTCCTCTCCGTTCGCAAGCTTTCGGCGCTTCGCACTCCATCTTCGCCCACCCCCCGAACATTTCTTCTACCCCACCATGGGCGGAATTATGGGGAGGGGCCGGGGGGGGCATGTCCCCCCCCCACCCCGGTTATCGCAAGTTTAGGTAATACATCATTTAATTATCGAAATATTTTTTGTTCAAAGACCAATTTTCAACAATGAAAACAATTTTGCCCCCCCCCCACCCCCCGGGGGTCAAAGTTTTGCCCCCCCCGTCAAAGTTGTCTAGATCCGCCGTTGTACCCCAGAATCAGTTCTTCGGCACCCCCCCCCCGCGCCGGAAAAAATTTCTTCGCCCCCCCCCTCCCCAATGCGATAATCCTGGCTATAAATAATAAATATAAATGCTGAAGTCTTTAAAATATTTTAAATAATGTATCATTTTACTATTGGCTAATTTGATCATTGAAATAATTTTTTAGTACTTATGAAAATGGCGACTAGTAAAACCTAGATCGAAAATAATGATACGTTTCTGGATGCACTGAAATGGTTTGTTTTTAGTAAAACCGACAATGCGTATATTTTTCAAGTTCCTGACTATGGGGGTGAACGCGGCCAAATTTGCCTAACTTTTTATCAGCGGCATGTTTGCGTGGCGCAATTACAAAAATTTTTGTCTCGTGTGATACTATCATAATAGGGAGCCGGAGCCGTCAAATTTGTGGGAGCCGGAGACGGAGCCGAAAAAAAATATGGCGGCTCCGCAAGTCTGCCCCCCCCCCCCCCCCAGATCTGCAGAGGATATCAACCCATTATTATTTTTTAAAAAATACAATTTAAAGCATTTCTATTGTCTCTGACTAAAGTAAACAAATAAAACCAAACAAACAAAATAAAACAAACAATAACAATTGAAACAAAAAATAAAAAAAATTACAAATAAGAAAAATGACGTGAAATTGATATTGTAGACAACTATGTTTGGAAAAAAAAATATCTAAAATGTCAACACCCACAGAAATATTATAAGGCCGTACTGACCTCATTTCCTTCATTGGCCCAGAGTTGATTTTCCATTTTTAAGGCTGACAGCACTTTATTGCTATAAAAACACTTTTATTCCCATAAACAGATATCTGAGATTTGGTGACCGATTTCATTTAACTTAAATGGTTGAGATGCGATGTATTATTTCGTATATATATATATATATATATATATATATATATATATATATATATAAATAATTTTATTTAAAATATATTTCATTTAAAATAATTTTATTTAAAATATATTTCATTTAAAATAATTTCATTTAAAATACACACGAATCACTTGTAAATGTATCCGTAAGTAATGATGTAATCATTTAAACAGTATATTGTGTTTCTTGACCTTGACAAGTCTTGGAGTACCATACAGTAAAGAGTAAAAATTGGTTTAATTGTAAAAGGATACAAATAAACATCCCCATTTCTCATATATTTACATATCATTCGAAAAACAGACGGAAAGTTATTCCTTTTTTTTTTTTAGAAAATGACACATGCAATATTTTTTGCTTTTATTAACATGAGATCCACAGAAATCCACACTAAGACAATACATGGTCAAGGGTCAATTTAGTGAATAATAAACTGATCCTAAAACAGTTTTTTAAAAAGTGATGACATTTATTGTGATAATCTTGGTATTTATGCTGTGTTTTTGTCTAGTTTTCTTGTACATTTTAAATAATATATATATATATATATATATATATATATATATATATATATATATATATATATATATATATAATATATAATAATAGCGATTTGGGCGCTGCGTTATATCGAAAGTAAAGAATTAATATAACAGTATTCCAGTTTAAAATACAATCATGAAAAAAAAAATCGGATCTGCCCGAAACCAAAAAATAACCTCGCCTGCCGATCAAGCCTAAAGGGATATAACTCTATGCAAATTTTTTGCAGGGTACAGCTAGTACATATATATTAGCCGAATTTTTTTTTTAAGTTTCGGCTGGCTGACATAATTTTTCGGCTGATAGCCGGCGTAGCCGAATTTGACCATAAATTGAGTAAATTGACATTTGCGGCTGATTTTCGGCTGATTTTTGGCAGATTACGAAATATTTGGCTAAAATTCAGCTGACGACACCTAGACAATATTGAATTGATAAAACTACAGCAATAAAACAATTTTACAATACTTGGGGAAAAGTTTTATTATTTAAAACAACAGAAATAAACAATTTTATCATCATCATCTTTTCAAGTGAAGTATAGACAGAACCATCATCAGTGCTGAATTCCAACTCGTTGGACATGATGCCTTCACTGACTTATGATTGTGTCTATGACTGTCAATGATGGCGTTAGTGCTGCTCTCAGAGGCATCCAATATTGATGCACTAAGCTGATCATCTACAAGAAGCAATATACACACTGAAGACATGTCTTCTTTCAGGGTCTTTATCATTTCTTTATCCTCTGCGAATGCTGCATCGTCTTCTATAATTGCGGTCTTGAATCTCTTCATTTTTATTGATGCTGTCGGTAGTATTAAGGTGCAATACGTGTGCTTTGAAGTGCTGATAAAAGTCAACCTTCAAAAGCTTTGAAGTCTTTATCATAATTGCATCACCATCATGGCAGCTAGTATTTTGTGATCATCAGAAAAGCTTTTCAAGACAGAGCTGATATGGTCAGCAAGGTCATGTGCAACAAGATTAAGTAATGCGACAGTTAATATAACGGCGAACGAAATACGGCGGCTAATGAGGCGCGCCGCATATTTTTCGGCGGATTTACGGAGGACAAAATTCGGCGGCGTAGCCGGCGCGCGGCGCCGGCTGAGGGGTCTAGGCCCGGCCCATGCTCCCCCCCCCCTGCACGCTACGGGCCTGCTGATAACCCTAATCGTCTATAATAAAAACTTAAAATAACAATTTTAGTGTAAAATTTACAAACGAAATGTAACTTTTCATGTCATGGACATACTTCTCAGAGAAGTATGTGTGACCCTTCGTAACTTCTCTCTCTGATATCGGGACATTTTGGGACTTTAAAAACTTGTCAACGTCAGAAAAATTAAATTTTGGTAATAAATTTAAACTCATTATATCTTAGATTAGACGAAAATGTAGAAAAAAATAATCATGAATTAATAGAATTTATCGTGCTAAGTATTAATCAAGTGTAAACAAAGCGACCGGAAGCCCATTATGATCTTTTCACAAAGACAGCTGACGCGCAGGAATACACGTGAGAAAGGTGTATAGAGCTTGATTAAAAAAAAAAAAAATTACAAAAAAAAGCCTTGTCCACTTTATAAAAGTGAAATGTATACACAATTTATACACACTAATTGTAATATGAGTACATCACATGAAGATTACCCCAATAATAATTTTCTTAAACTACAATGTTGGTGAAAAGAGGATGTACATTAAGATAGTGGGAAGGTCTGTTGAGTGATGGAGAAAATGAAATAAGAGATCTAAATACATTTGAAAAAAAAGTAAAAATATAAAAGAAAACACATCTATCTCTTTCATTAACAGGCGAAATGGCGTCAGTTCGAGAAGTTAAGACTGATAGTTTCCTTAGCTGTGATGTCATTAATGACCGGTAGGTCGACTAGTTTCCTGTTGGCCTTCACATTTATAAAAAAAAAACTAATGAGAACGTGAACAGGTATTTAGTGGTCATGACGTCGGTAAACAACGGTACGAGTAATGATGTCAGTAAACAATGGTACCAGTGATGATGTCGGTAAACAATGGAACCAGTGATGATGTCGGTAAACAATGGTACCAGTGATGATGTCGGTAAACAATGGTACCAGTGATGATGTCGGTAAACAATGGAACCAGTGATGATGTCGGTAAACAATGGTACCAGTGATGATGTCGGTAAACAATGGTACCAGTGATGATGTCGGTAAACAATGGAACCAGTGATGATGTCGGTAAACAATGGTACCAGTGATGATCTCGGTAAACAATGGTACCAGTGATGATGTCGGTAAACAATGGTACCAGTGATGATGTCGGTAAACAATGGCACCCGTGATGATGTCAGTAAACAATTGTACCAGTGATGATGTCAGTAAACAATGGTACCAGTGATGATGTCTGTCAGAAAACAATGGTACCAGATATAATGTCATTAAACAGTGGTATCAGTGATGATGTCTGTAACAATAATGTAATCAATAGTGACGGTTCAACCAGTCAATAGAAATATGTACAGTATCACTGCCAGCTATGACAACGTTGTACGGTCTCACTGCCAGCCATAGCAACGTTGTACGGTCTCACTGCCAGCTATAACAACGTTGTACGGTCTCACTGCCATCTATAACAACGTTGTACGGTCTCACTGCCAGCCATAACAACGTTGTACGGTCTCACTGCCAGCCATAACAACGTTGTACGGTCTCACTGCCATCTATAACAACGTTGTACGGTCTCACTGCCAGCCATAACAACGTTGTACGGTCTCACTGCCAGCCATAACAACGTTGTCCGGTCTCACTGCCAGCTATAACAACGTTGTACGGTCTCACTGCCAGCTGTAACAACGTTGTACGGTTTCACTGCCAGCTATAACAACGTTGTACGGTCTCACTGCCAGCTATAACAACGTTGTACGGTCTCACTGTCAGCTATAACAACGTTGTACGGTCTCACTGCCAGCTATAACAACGTTGTACGGTCTCACTGCCAGCCATAACAACGTTGTACGTCTCACTGCCAGCTATAACAACGTTGTACGGTCTCACTGCCAGCTATAATAACGTTAACTATTTATGCATTTTGTAGGATGAGGCCTTTTCAAAAGTTATCCTGACACTGAATTGACATACATGAACTGAGTAGTGGAGTCTAAATAACGTGGACAAATACATGTCGGATACATTGTTATGTAATTGTTCCGTTGTATTTTTTGTACTTGTTGCAATCCTGTGCATTGACTGTTAACAAAATACAGAATATCGTAATCAGACGGATTAATCTATTGTTCTCATTTTAATAAAAAAAATGTTTCCCATTTATTTGACGTCAGTCTGTGCTATCAAATACTCAGAGGCGAGTCAGAGGCGAGAAAGAGGTGGGTAATTACACTAAAATGAGAACAGTGTCAAAGACGCCACAACGGCTGTAGGTAGAAAATATGCCAGTGGGTTACTCCGAATAAGTTAATCGATTATAAATATATCGTTAGACTTTCTTAAATAAAGATCAACCGATTCCAACTCCAGCTGCAAGCCTACCACCCAGCCTTGGTACGGGGTATCTGTATTCTAGTATTACATAAAAAAACATACAACGAATATGTTGTTACAGATCCAGACACAACCGCCACGAAAGTGGGATCTATTAGACTGACGCTATCACAACTCTCATTTTACCAGTCTAGTCCAACCAAACACATGCGCACATTCAGACACGCAGGAACGAGGCGCAGGAACGAGGCGTTAGTGTTGCTAGTCATAACTCTTACAGAAAAATGTATTGATGTTTTTATGCCATATACAAAGCACTCACGAAAAAAAGATTTATATATTTGTATACATTATTAAACTAATAACATAAACGATTAATTTTTAACTGATGTTATATATATTTAAACTTGTAATCATTTTATTACGAATGATTATGCTAACTATATTCAATAAGCACAGTACCATTATATAGCTGAATACACTCACGTGTTGTACTGTCAAATCCGTCATAGATTATTTACCTTGACCATAGATACGAAGATTGGTCAAGCATTCCTTCAATGCAAACAATCACTTGGTGACTATAGCATATTTTTATAATTGACGTTGACAACATACTTTTAAAAAAAAAAAACCCACTCAGAGGAAAACATTACATAGTTGAAGTAAATCCACTGGATCATGGATGTGGAGTTGTTAATTACACATTTATTGTCATAATTATAAGCTTCAGACTTGTCATATGTGTTTATGTTTATACATGAGCGTGTTTGTTTCTGTCTACATAATTATAATTTTTATTGTTGTTGTCAAAGTAGATATGGAAAGCTAAAAGTGAAATAGGAATGGAAAGAATACAACAGGCGGATAAAGGCCGTTTGAGGCCAAGGGCGTAGAGGAAAATATTGAACTTCTGAAAGATAAAAAGGGGGTTGGGTTTATGTAACAACTCTATAAACATACAAAAGTGTGTGGTATTACTTTTATTAAAATCGCAACGATAATACTACACTTTAAATGTGATGACACGGGAATGGGTTTCTTCTGATCATGTCTTAAAATATGGAAGTGAGTGATGATGGTCTGCTTTAGTAGTTGTGTGCGTTCTCTTCGTCTATCTCATCAAATTTAACGACCTTGGTTGGACAGGTCATAAATGTTGCCCACTGTGTGTGCTCGCGTCGTTAAATTAAAATTATTCTTAATAGCGTAACTAGTCAGCGGGATCATTCGTTAAGATAGGTCATTATTGGTCAATATAGGTCATTGATTGATCAATATAGGTCAATGATTGGTCAATATAGGTCATTGATTGGTCAATATAGGTCATTATTGGTCAATATAGGTCATTGATTGGTCAATATAAGTCATTGATTGGTCAATATAGACCAGCGGTTCTCAACTTTTTTCGTGACTATATCCCAAAGGGTGCAAAAATATGTCCGCGGGTACCCCTCAAAGTTTAGAGCAAACTGGTGACCTTCCTCAAAGTCTTGGTGACCTTCCTCAAAGTCTTGGTTGTTTTAAAACGAAAATTACATGTCGTTGCGTACCCCTGTATAGCCTTACCCTTACCCCTTGGGGGGGGGCGAGACTTGATTGATGTTCGACTATTGGTAAATGTTTAAGTGAAAGAACAAACTAGATGAATATAGACACATATCCATAGAGATGTGTATGTGGAAAAATTATTGTAATAAAATTATTATTACAAATAATTACATCATGGCGTATTGTACTCAAGTTAGTGAACTTTCGCACGTGCATTTTCAGGCTAGATAAAACAGATTGATGACAACATCTTCGTTGCTGACTGGTAGCATTACTAGCTGACGTCAATACCAAAAAAAGTACCCATTTCCCTTTAAAATTATTGTCTTCCTAAAGGTGTAAGCGGCAGTAACATATTTTTGCACCCTTTGGGATATAGTCACGAAAAAATTTGAGAACCGCTGGTCTATATTGACCAATCAATGACTTATATTGACCAATCAATGACCTATATTGACCAATAATGACCTATATTGACCAATCAATGACCTATATTGACCAATCATGTTAATGAGTGTGTTTCAAACAAACGTCCATTTTTTTTTTTTTTTTTTTTTTTTGGAAATATTAAATAGAATTTTTTTATAATTTTTTTTCTTACCTACCCCCCCCCCACCCCACCCCACCGAAAAATTAACTTTTTTGAGAAAATGTATTATATTGTGTCGATTAAAATGTGCCTTAATTTGCGTTAAAAATTTTAATCATGCGTTAATTTCGATCAATTTTTTAACGCGTCAAAAAATTTTGCGATTAAAATTTTTAACGCAACAATTAAACGCGTTAATTTGACTAAATGCGGAAAGTTCACCAAAACGATAAATAACAGAATTTCACCATTTGAAGTTTAAGTTCCGTCCACTTATTAAGTAGATCTACCACACCCACCCTGCCGCAATTCGCACATACCATCACCCCCAGGTATGTCGACTGAAGCCCCACTTGTAATATATGATGAAGATGTTTTGGTTATTTAGCCCTTCGACAAGTAAACTCCTGCTCCCTACCCGGTCGATGTAAAAAGAGAAAACTTTCATTCACTAGATTACATTATATACTGTAGTGTATTGGTAGAGGTATAATGAACCCGTTTATAATTAGATCAAAATAACGAGATGCTAGAAATTTTGTATCATCATTTTTTTTTGGCGCATAATTTTGTATCGTATTTTGATAGTATAACATCTTGCTAATACATCTGTACCCGAGACAGTGGTTGTATCTTTCATAATTATTGTGATACTGAGTTAAATTTTATATATGGCTGTTGATTTACTGCAATTAAAGCGTAATTAATGCGTTAAAAATATGCGATTACATTTTTTAACACAAACACCTAAATGCGTTAACTTGTACCCAAATGGTGTTATTTCAGAGTTGCAGATAAAATTTAAAAAATCAGTAAATAACCCAATTCTATAACCAGATCAGACACGATTTAAAAAAAAAAAGGAAGAAAAAAAACCCGAACACAGAGTGTCACGTTTACGTAAATCACATCATCTATATGACCTTGAAACAATAGGATTGCCATTTCTTATTTCCAACTTATGACCCTGAATGATGCAATTAATGAACATCTGCACGTGTTATAGTTTGATTGACAAGTGTCATGGCTTTGAAACAATGTAACTTGTTGTTGGTAAGTGACGTCACATACAATATTAACATTACCCACCTCCCCACCAATACAACCACAGTCGGCGAGTTGAAGGACAAATTTACTTTAAATCTTCTTTTGAAGTTTTGTTTTGCGCGTCGCTGTCTATAAATGTTATTCTTATATTCTTTCATTCATTTACTTTTTTACTATCAACTATTTGTTCAATGTTTTAGTGAATAACAAAAAAGATTTTTTTTTTATCGGTCTGTTAGTTATATTAATAAAAAATATTGTGTAAAATGACACTCTTTGATGTTATCGGTCGGCTTTCATTTTTCATCTTCTGTTCTTTCTTTCCTGTTGACGACACACTTTATAACAAGTCGCGGCCCACATGTGAGACTGAGAACAAATGAACAAGGATGCTTACTTGCTCGCGTCAAAAATGAGTCGAACATTTCAAGGTCTGGCTTGTCAAAGACGTCACACACACACACACACACACAAAGGTTTAATACTCTATTGAAGTCTATTGCTTAGGCCAAGTAAGTGCAAAAAATAACAACACGTTGTTATTATTTTAAAATGACATGTTGATAGAATTAAAAATGTTACAATTAATAAATAAAGTACTTTTTTCGATTAAATATGCGTTTATTTGCGATATTTTTTTAATTATGCGTTAATTTCGATTAAAATTTTTAATCGAACAGCAGCTCTATTATATATATATATATATATATATATATATATATATATATATATATATATATATTTATTTATTTATTTATTATTATGGCTTCACACTTCTAAAATCCTTCTTCATTCCTTTACCTTCCTCAAACTGTACAAATCAAGGAGCAATATTTTCTTCTGTGACCCAGCAAAACCTGTCTAGTGGACCACTAACTGTCCATAGGCAGCTAATCATATATATATATATATATATATATATATATATATATATATGATTAGCTGGTGGACGTATGATATACTATGCGTTGGTTTAAAATCGCTGACATAGAATAGAGAACTAAGGTCCACTTATTGTCTTCATTTTGCGCTCCTTCCTGTCCAGAGCTGTGGCCGCTCACAATGAATCAGGTGTGCCACCGATTAACAAATAGAAACCTTATTCGTTGTTAGCATAAGTATAGACTCTGGCTGATTGCTTATAAATACGTTTGCCAGATGCAAGCTGCTTACTGCTGTTGCTTATTCAATCGACAGGTTAGTGATAGCGTGTTCCTCTTCAACCAAAAAATTAAGTGAAAGAAGAATCTTGTTCAAATACATGCGTTAGTTCTTTTAGGTAGAAATGCAGCATATCATAAATCATCTTTTCTGTTTAGCATTTATATTAAGCGCGATTCTAAGAAATCTGAAATATTCTTTGTGTGCTTCATCTGCAAATTGTCTAAAGCAGCACGTGCAATATTGTAATTCAGTGTGCGTTCAGAATTTAACACGTCCAGGTTTATGCTATGATAGTGACAAATGATCTGACATATACGACACATGTTGTCCTCGCCTGGTGAACAACTCTTACAAGGAGCCACTCAGTCATGTGATCAGTGACTTGCCTAGTTCTGACAGGTTTCAATGTGACACTTTGCCGAGTGAAATGAACCAAGACCATTACTATATAATTTCAGACTGTAATTTGAATTTCACAAATAATGTATCTAAAATCTCCAGAGATATGCTAAATATTGCTGATCAATGTCAACATCCAGTTACTAAGACCATGGACGACGTGTTACCATATTCAGACATGTATTACGGGATATTGTTCAAAAATAGATTCTGTGCATTGTGTAACGGGTACAGTGTTCATGAAAACACCGCCGACGCTATAGCAATAAACAAGTCAGTCAAAATTGCAAGTCCGTGGAACGTTAAAATATCTTGCACACATTTTCAAAACATGTATCACCTCACTTCAGAGTATGAATTCTACATAAGCGCTGCCCGTGATAGGGAAAATGAATGCGAAATTACCTATATCAAACCCGATTCTTACTATTCACCCAGAAAATGCTAAGCGTCTGTCTTGGAAAAGACTGAGGTGAATGGCATATCTGAAAATATCACTGAGCATGACCTTTGTAGGAAGATCACTGGGAGGTCAATGTCGTTTGCTGGATACCGTAATATATATTGTGCCTTGTGTGCCAAGGACATTCCTCTGTGTAAATATCCATCCGCGAATGTGTTTATTGGTACTATGGAACCATGGATGTCAGTGACCAAGCGAGTACGTCGGCATGATGATGAACGCTGCCAGCTGTCAAGTCATTTTGTGGGCCCAGATGTAAGTAAATTTAGTTTAGATTGTTTTTTAATGTACTTTACTTATTACGTGTGCGCATCTACCAACAATCCATTCATTTATCCATCTGTATTATAATGTAATAATCCCACGTACGTTTGGTGTATTTTCTAAGTATAGGTGTTACCAATGCAGACCCCCCCCCCCCGCCTTTTATTTTCTCGCCTCCCCCTGCATTTTTTTTTAAATAATATAAATAGTCGAATAAAAACTGCATGCATTTTTCAATTTCTATTTCATTTTTAAAATATAAACTGCTTACAAATATTTACTATGCATGCAGTACCCCCCCCCCCCCATATCAAGCCACAGTTTTCACGTGTAACTTTTAGAGCACATTCTTTAATAGGAAATGTGCAGTCCGATGTGGGATCCAGGATATTAATGAGAGGTCTATAAATATATTTTTTGTTCCGCTGATTGAGCCTCTTAAGTAATGTTATTTTACCACTATCTTCAGAGACAGGCAGTGCTGTCCAATTCCAAGAGCTATAATCGTTTTCCCATACACAGAGCTTAAGTTATTTTAGCACAAATAAGGCATCCATTGTACCAGCCCCTCTTCATTGTTGTAGCTTTAAAGGTTTTCTTGAAGTATATGAAGCTATGATGAAGTTCGCGTTGGTTGTTGTGTTTCTCGATGAGTAAGCGACAGTTGAAGATCTGCTCGAGTGTGCTTCTGTCTTGTCCTAAAACCTGACTGTTCATCTGCCACTGGCTTTAATTGATTTGGTATACTTTTTAGCATTTCTTTGCTTGGGCGACTTCGTCCACTCCTTGGACCAAATTTCTTTCCGATATCTTCTGGTTTCCCGCTGGGATGGGACCAACATTCACGTGGGGTCCGCGGGTTTGGTTGTAAACTTACGGGGATCCCGTGGGGATGGGTTTTAAAAACCGATCCTTAATTCTTTGTCACTACAATATATTAGATAAGTGACCTTTAGCACCAGGGATTAGATAATTGAAGATGAGCTTGAGACATGACACACCTTGTGACGACATGATGTTAACTTAGTAGTTTTGGTCATGATACTATTGGCAGATAAGAGCTAGAATTGTTTAACTCAACGTAAATGTATTACATTTTAGTCCATTTGACATGTACCTTACACTTCGGATTTTAGTATCGTAGTACATTATGTATTTGTATTGGTTGTGAATTAACAGCCTATGTATTATAAATGTGTCAGATTGATATAGTTCTATATCTGCGAAAAAACAGAGATGATATATAATTTTACATCTTGAGTCATACCTTTTTGTATTGTGGATATATACAGTGATATGTACAGCTTTTTAGTATCTTGAATTAGACATGCAAGGTAAAACGTGAATCCAGAAACTTGTTGACATTTAGAGACTTAACAGTTGCTGTTTTTTTTTTTGCCGATGAAGGTAAACGTGATGTTTGAAAGTATTTAAAACTGACGTATTTAGATGGAGAAAATGATCCATTTTGCGTTATTTACAGGGTGCATCACACTTGTAGCATGAAAGTCTCCTGATTGTACCAACAGTTTTTGAATATTTGAGCACCAGACACAAACATTACATCCATAAGTGGATTCGTAATGAGTAAGGTTGGTAAGCAGGCACCCGCACAGGTGAAAGCAGAATTAACCAACACAATTGTATCAATGTACTGTAAGACTTCGCTTAACGAGGGGTATATCTTACATGAAAGTAGAGCGTAATATGAACAAGCGATGAACGAGGTTATCACATCATGTAAATAATGTGCTTAGGGGAAGATAAGTAGAAATTTGGTCAAGTATTTCACCAATTAAATTTATTAATTATGTTTTTAATAGCATTAAAACAAAAAAATATTTCTTACCAATTTAGAAACAAAAAAATCGAATATACATATAAAAATGGATACACCTCTAAGTCAGCAGGTTTACATTTCAGATCATTTGGTCACTTCTGTATTTCCAATTTTCTGCCTTTTTATCACGAAGGTATTTTATGTACATTGGGTTTTCATTTAGCACTCTGTAAGATGTTGTTGGTAAGCCTACATAACCCCTGTCTTACCTTTAAACTTCTGTCAAAATTAGGTTAATTTATATAAAATGAACATACTTTTTAATACATGTAAAAATTAGTGCAAAGCGTGACACCAAACTTTACAAAAGAATCTCTCCGTCACGTGGCATTAGTACTTAAGATTTGTATCTTGCTTTGAGCTAATGACATCTCTACGATTTCTTGTGATAAGTATCATCATTCTTAAGCAAATTAAATGTGTGATATTATGTTAAATAACATCATGTACATTAGGGGTATGACTAGAATATAACCCTATATCCCCATATCATATTTGGTGGAGCTTTGTATCACAAATAAAGAAAATATGTGTCATTTTTGTTTTGCATAAAAAAAGTTCACCCTCCAATTGACACGAATATTTTATAACATACACATTTTCAAATATTTCTATAAAAGTTTCAACATTACAAATAAAAGTGGCATAATAATAGTATTGATAATTGTTACAAAGTACAATGTACTTTTCTACTATGCAATAGTTAAAAGAAATTTAATGTTAAATTTTTCAATGAACTTGCAAAGTGGAAGTGAGTCTTACATCACTTTAATTGCACGCTGTGCACAGATTTTTGAACCCTGCGTTTGTAAAGGTGCTGGATCTGTGGACCAAAATGTCTTCAATGACTTCAAAGCCTTCGGAACTTGTTTACAAGCTTCTGATGAATTATCAATCAGTATTTGGAGCACTTGGGAGAGAACCAGATGTCAGCCCATGTACCACTGATGAGATCACATGCTGCCTTAGCTGTTTGTCGATACTCCGGTATCAGAACGAATGATACCAAACAATAAATTGCCTTTGAGTCCAATCTCGCATTGCTGATGTTTGGAAGTGATCGAAAACGTACTTTTGGGAACCTTCCTGAAGTTTTGAAAATCATGTAGCCATGTCATCTCGCTAGTACTCTTGTTCTGATTTCTTTAGTGGTGCTCCAGCATTATCATATGATGTTTTGAGTTGTTTATACTTTTCTGCTATTGCTGAAATAAAGAATAGCAGATGTTTAGTGAAATTGTTAATGTACTAAAAATGATCATTCATGACGTGTTTCAATATTGTATCTGGAATGTTGTGTTGGCATCCGATGTATACAGCTTTTTCTAATACAACATCTGAATATTGTTTATGTAACAGTGTGACTGGACCAATTCTTCTTCCGGTATTTGCTGTAGCTGTGTTAGAGACAATCATTTTTATCGAAGGCCAGAGTTCATTCAGAACAGTTTATTATCTATTGAATATTGTCTCCCCTTTTGCCTATGCCAGCTGAAGAAAACCAAGTCTGACTTCCCTTTTTATTAATTTTTTTATAACAACAACCTTATAGGTTTTATTTTGTATGGTCTTTCCATCCAATTGTAAGCACCAGTGTTCTTTGTTTAAGTTTTCCTTGAAATTACTTTTTAATATTTCTTATTCTTTTAAATACACCTTTGTAAAAGCTGTTTTGAGTTGGAGTAGATATGCATACTTCAGTTCCCGAGGTTTCGCAGACTTTTTGGGTCTTCCTTGTACTCAATTCTGTTGCACTCACTAAACACACTGCAGAAGCAGTTTTTGTCTTTTTAGACTTTAATGGTTTCTTATTATCTTCCTAGTACTAGAACACTGTTCTTTTCTCACAAAATCTTCTTCACTCACAGAATATTCTGTATCCTAAATTGGTGAGACACATGATTCAACATTTTTTCCAGTAAATCTTTCTGTGACTCGCACTTTATTTTTAAGTAATTTCATATTTCTTGGGGGAATATTTGTGAATCACTTTCTAAGGTACAATAGACTAATTTTCCTTTTGTTGAAATCTGAAGTGCATAGAACTCTCTATCTTGGTACAACCACTCTCCTTTTTCAACTGTTACATTAAACATCACTGTCTTTGATTATGTCTTTCAAACTTCTTAACAACATTGTCAATTTTTCTCTCAGCTGTTGATTTACATTGTTGAATGGGCAGTGTCATTTTTTTCCATAACTGTTTTACTTCACCCGTAATCAGTTTGATCCTGTCTTTTCTGCTTTTTACATCAGAAACTAATGTTTTATATCTGTTCACGATATGTAGATCGATTGGATTTTTTCTCACATGATCAAGACTGTTAAGAGTACTATGCTTTCATGATTTAATGCCTTTTCAGAACTCCACAAGATTTAAAGACCAAATTCTCTTGTTCTTCTCGGAAGCTGGAGCATTTTTTGACATAACTGCGAGGGGATAATCCGGAAACAACACAAATACTTATTATGCATCTAACAGTTGCCAAATAAAATGCGGACGGTGCATGGAAAAAAAGAACAAAATTATAGTTAAAATACTAAATGAGAGTATGACATACGATTTACTCGGCGTTTGGAGGGTAACATTTTTAACAGTTGAGGGTCGTTATTGATATTTTTTGTTTAGATATGATAAATGTCCACTTGCAGCAGATTGGGGAATGAAAAATAGTAAAACTAATCTTTAGTCATATACCTTATGTACATAACATTACGGTATACGTTTGACTTTATTTATCATATAAGTGAAAAATGTGATGTCACATGTCCATTTCATGGTGCACTATCATCACTAAATCATCTAGTTTATGTGACATCAAAGCATTAATTGAGATATATATTATGACATAAAACGACATCAGTGCACACATGTTGGTAGCTATATGACGTCATTTACTATCGTAAAGGTGAAAT
Organism: Bulinus truncatus; assembly: GCA_021962125.1. NCBI lineage: Eukaryota > Metazoa > Mollusca > Gastropoda > Planorbidae > Bulinus > Bulinus truncatus. Next base: position 100,087 of record JAGDYQ010000355.1, on the reverse strand, counting down.
GTGCGATGTACCCTGTGCACAGGGTGATGTACTAAAATAATTTGACTATATCTCTTGTCAAAAGATGCTTATATTTCTCAACTAATCTTTGTGTATCTACGTTCTATTTATATAGTTTTTCTTTCCTGTCAATAGAAGTGTCAATGTGTCATAGCTCCTGTCAATAAAAGTGTCAATACGTCATAGCTCCTGTCAATAGAAGTGTTAATATGTCAGAGCCCCTGTCAAAAAGATATGCCAATTTGTCACAGCTCCTGTCAATAGAAGTGTCAATGTGTCATAGCTCCTTTCAATAGAACTGTCAATGTGTCATAGCTCCTGTCAATAGAAGTTTCAATGTGTCATAGTTCCTGTCAATAGCTGCGTGTATATTGAGTGAGTGTGTGCATGTGTGTGAGTGTATCTGCTTAAAGTAAACGCCTCAATCGTTAAAAATTGTGTTCCAATTTAGGCTATATATTTATGATTAGTTTCACCCTTAGGATAATTATGCAGTTCTTTAACCTTTTTTATTTATAGCTGAAAGTTTTTGGTAAAAAAAAACATAGAATGATTTAGGCCAGTGATGTAAATATGAAATGCACAGGAAATGCCCACAGCCGTCGTAAAACTTAATTTGTGATCTTTGAAAGGGAACGCTTGTAATATTTCTAGACAATGACTATTTTGGTGGGTAAAAGAGGGGGTGGGGGGATAAATGGGTATGGGACCCAATATTTCTGGCAACGACTTGTAAGGGAAAAAAGATGTAGTATGTGTGCTCATTGTTTGTGCGCGTGCTTTGCGAGCAATGTTTCGGCACATACTAACACAACCGAAGACATTGTTTTGCTTTACTTAATTATTTATCACGACGAAGATGGTAAACGAATGTGTGGCATGATTCGTCTTTCCAAATCAAAACCCAATTTAAGTTAAACTTAACATGCGATTAATTAAGAAACTGTCGAATAAAATAGAATAGGATAATAATTTATTATTACTTTCTTTCTATTTTTTTTTCTATTTAGGGAGAATGCCGGACAGTCAGTTGTTCACCAGGAAAAATACCAACACAAGAAGGAGATTGCATCACAGCTATAAAGACCATTAACGGGCTGGGGTACAAACTAGCCATGAAATTACGTCCCATCAACAGTTTAGAACTGACGAAAAAGGATCTTAAAATATCTCACTTAGCCATTTACAAGAAACTAAGAGCCCACACGACCGGTCAGAAGGTGATAAATGCCATTACTAATATCACGAAGAGCTCAAAACGTTGCTTTATGATAAACACGTATGAAAAATATGAGATAAAGTTTTCTCTGGTAAAAACAATGTAAACTTGGCAACAACTTTTATTATGGCGCAAAGCTCAAACCGTTCCTACCAGATTCGATCCTACAATATCTTGGCCTACATTGTAGCTGATAGAAACAAAACTCGAGATGAGTTCGAGCAGAAAATGCTGCAGATGGTAACAAGTACACGGAACATCAGTCTAGATACAGAGTTAGGAAAAAACTTTTATTTGAAACCAATTTTATTAAGTAATTCTGCTTTTACCGACTCCATTCATTTGAGGATGAGGAAAAATAGGCCTACTTTTTACACACCCAGCATTTGGTCTTTGAAGGAGAAATTTATTGACATAACGTATAACGTATGCCCATATATTGAAGTAAATAATACTAATATAACTATAGACGAATGGGAAACAAACATTTCCTTTGAGAACGATGGACGCAGTTATAATATTCAAAGCGGACCAGGTGTTACATTTGTAAATGGAAAAGTTTTGATTTGTGTGGAAACGTTTAAAAAGTTGACGAAGGAGAGAGTGAAAGGACTGGTAGTCTTTCTTTATTACTTCCAGGTCGTTTGTATCTCTCTGTCCGTCGCCTGCTTGATCTTATCTTTATTAACCTACTTTCTGTTCACCTCTTTACGAACACTTCCTGGGTTAAACAACATCAGTTTATGCGTTTCCCTGGCAACCGCGCAAATATGTCTTCTCATTACCGCGGATTACGGAGTTCAAGGTCACCTTACATCCGGGTTCTGCATGTTTAATGCCATTCTGTTACATTTTACTTGGCTGGCGTCTTTTGCTTGGATGAGCGCCTGCTGCATTCGCATGTTTCTAGCTTTTAACTCGTTTAACTTACACAGAAACGTTGGCAATAGCGACCTAAAACGTTACTTCCGTTATTGTCTTTACGGCTACGGCATCCCGGCCTTGATTGTAATTTTAACAATGACCATTAATGTAACTACAACTTCCGGGGCATCAGTAGGATATGACGACACAATTTGTTTCCTTGACATACGTAATTCTGTATTAAACGTAGTGCTCTCAATGCTGGTTCCACTTTGCATCATGGTCATCGGCAATGGTGTCTTGTTTACCATGACCGTGTTTCAAATGGTCAGTGTCGCCGAGGTGCAGAAGTCCGCAAGCGTGACGGAACGCCGGGGCGTGATGACCTATGCGAATCTCTCAACACTTACGGGCATCTCTTGCGTCATCTCTGCTGTAGGCGTCTGGCTGGAGAATGACATCCTTCAGTTAATAACGTGTCCACTCATGGCTCTACAAGGCGTGTTTATCTTTGTCTCCTTCATCTTCAACAAAAGAGTTGGTAAGATGTATTACGATTTGTTTCGTCTGCGCCGTTGGGGTTTTACATTAACCGTTAGAAACATCAATTTTAAGACATCTAGCTCCAACGAACCCAATACAAACCAACCCTCCAAATTAGGTACAGAGAGCTCTGATATATAGGAAGTAATTTTAAACTGCAATAGAATTAAAAGAGTTATTGAATTTTGAAAAGTCCGCTCCGAGGCGTTTATGTTCAAGACACACCAAGATTCAAAATTTTATTTGTGAGATCAGTTTATGAAATTATTTTATAAGATCAGTTCATGAGGCTAGAAATGAAATTATTTTATGAGATTATTTTATACTTAAAATGTTCAAAACTAATTCAACAAAAACTTACCATTTGGCCAATGTCGTAAGCTGAAATTATCATCAATCATTAATTCTTTAATTGATATGTGGAAACGGCATATGAGAAGAGTATTTAATGTTTATTATTTATTATTTTGAAAAAAAAAAGATATACCAGAATAAGAAATGTATTAATATTGACAACATACATACATACTTACTTAAACGGAAAACAGACTGATTATTTTCAGACAACATACCAATAACAGATAATGGATTAAATCTATTAGTATTGGTTTTTGAGTTTTGGGAGAATACGTGTTTATTTATCCTAATTTTAATAAAATTGTATTATTTCAATGTGATTTTTTAGGATATATATACAATTTTGAGTAAATAAAATGCACCACAATTAGTGTTTTTATATGCTCAGCATAAAGACAGATTTGACCAGTTTATAACTCATGAAACGATCACCCAAGAAAATTGTAAATTTGTTTACACGATGTTGTTGAATCCTTTTTACAAACATAGTTTCCTAATCTAATTTGAAATTGCATTTCATTTAAATTCGCTTTTAAGCATTTTTCTTTAATTACACCATTGTTATAAATAGCTCTGTTAGACTCAGCGCTGCTTGTTAACACAACATTTGAAATATCTTACAGGAAATCTTTGCTTACTACTAGAGTTAGCCATTGCAGTAACACACCAGCAGATGACCATCAAAATGGATAAATGATTTACCTGTGCGGGATTCCCTGTAATGTCTGTAGGCACTTTAAATAAACCCTTCACCTTCGCACCTGGGAAAGTAATCATAAATAAAATACAATACTATATATATATAAATATATATATATATATATATATATATATATATATATATATATTTAATATATATACATAACATAAATCTGTATTTTTGGGAAATAGGAGATTTTCAGTAATGGGTATTATAAACATGAAATTTTTATTCCTTAATCATATAATGTCTTTCCCTCCCCCCATGCCCCCATGTGGTTTATTCAAAATGTATTTATAGTTGAACATAATATTCAATTTGACCTAGATTTCATATTATTGCTCCTCAGACAGAATACAGACTTTTTTTTTAGTTTAGAGTAAAATAAAAAAGTTCGTCTTAATTGTAAATAATTTTGAATTAATAACCAGGCACAGGTATCTATGTGTGCATTGTATATTTCAATTAAAATCGTCATCTAATATTATTTTTGATTTTAACTAAAAAATGTGGAATCTTAATTTTTTTTTCAATTTTACCGCTTTTTACGGTCATCTTAATAGAGCCAATCCATACTGAAAGCTAAATCTAAACCTGAAGGAGATATTCTCTTTTTTTAATTTTGATTCGTAAGGAAAGCTAAGAAAACAATTTGCAAAAAAAAAAAATTTAGTTTGGGAGAGGGGGGGGGGGAACAACTTTAAAAAAAAATTTAGTTCTGCGGACTCTAGCACATACAGACTCCAGTACCTACAGACTCTAGCACATACAGACTCCAGTACCTACAGATTTCAGTAACTACAGACTCTAGCACATACAGACTCTAGCATATACAGACTCTAGCACATAAAGACTCTAGCACATACAGACTCTAGCACATACAGAATCCAGTACCTACAGACTCTAGCACATACAGACTCCAGTACCTACAGACTCTAGCACATACAGACTACAGTACTCCAGTACCTACAGACTCTAGCACATACAGACTCCAGTACCTACAGACTCTAGCACATACAGACTCCAGTACCTACAGACTCTAGCACATACAGACTCCAGTACCTACAGACTCTAGTGCCTACAGACTCTAGTACCTACAGACTCTAGTACCTACAGACTCTAGTACCTACAGACTCTAGTGCCTACAGACTCTAGTACCTACAGACTCTAGCACATACAGACTCTAGTGCCTACAGACTCCAGTGCCTACAGATTCTAGTACCTACAGACTTTAGTACCTACAGACTCTATTACCTACAGACTCTAGTACCTACAGACTCTAGCATATGCAGACTCCAGTACCTACAGACTCTAGCACATACAGACTCCAGTACCTACAGAATCTAGCACATACAGACTCCAGTACCTACAGACTCTAGCACATACAGACTCCAGTACCTACAGACTCTAGCACATACAGACTCCAGTACCTACAGACTCTAGCACATACAGACTCCTGTACCTACAGACTCTAGTGCCTACAGACTCTAGTACCTACAGACTCTAGTACCTACAGACGCTAGTACCTACAGACTCTAGTGCCTACAGACTCTAGTACCTACAGACTCTAGCACATACAGACTCCAGTACCTACAGACTCTAGTACCTACAGACTCTAGTACCTACAGACTCTAGTACCTACAGACTCTAGTACCTACAGACTCAAGTGCCTACAGACTCTAGTACCTACAGACTCTAGTACCTACAGACTCTTATACCTAAAGACTCTAGTACCTACAGACTCTAGTACCTACAGACTCTAGTACCTACAGGATATAGTGCCTACAGACTCTAGTACCTACAGACTCTAGTACCTACAGACTCTAGTACCTACAGACTCCAGTACCTACAGACTCTAGCACATATATACTCCAGTACCTACAGACTCTAGCACATACAGACTCCAGTACCTACAGAATCTAGCACATACAGACTCTAGCACATACAGACTCTACCACATTCAGACTCTAGCACATACAGACTCCTGTACCTACAGACTCTAGCACATACAGACTCCAGTACCTACAGACTCTAACACATACAGACTCCAGTACCTACAAACTCTAGCACATACAGACTCCAGTACCTACAGACTCTAGCACATAAAGACTCCAGTACCTACAGACTCTAGCACATACAGACTCTAGCACATACAGACTCCAGTACCTACAGACTCTACTACCTACAGACTCTAGTACCTACAGACTCTAGTACCTACAGACTCTAGTACCTACAGACTCTAGTGCTTACACTCTAGTACCTACAGACTCTAGCACATACAGACTCCAGTACCTACAGACTCTATGCCTACAGACTCTAGTACCTACAGACTCTAGTGCCTACAGACGCTAGTACCTATAGACTCTGGTACCTACAGATTCTAGTACCTACAGACTCAAGTACCTACAGACTCTAGTACCTACAGACTCTAGTACCTACAGACTCTAGTGCCTACAGACTCTAGCACATACAGACCCCAGTACCTACAGACTCTAGTGCCTACAGACTCTAGCACATACAGAATCCAGTACCTACAGACTCTAGCACATACAGACTCCAGTACCTACAGACTCTAGCACATACAGACTCTAGCACATACAGACTCCAGTACCTACAGACTCTACTACCTACAGACTCTAGTACCTACAGACTCTAGTACCTACAGACTCTAGTACCTACAGACTCTAGTGCTTACACTCTAGTACCTACAGACTCTAGCACATACAGACTCCAGTACCTACAGACTCTAGTGCCTACAGACTCAAGTACCTACAGACTCTAGTACCTACAGACTCTAGTACCTACAGACTCTAGTGCCTACAGACTCTAGCACATACAGACCCCAGTACCTACAGACTCTAGTGCCTACAGACTCTAGCACATACAGAATCCAGTACCTACAGACCCTAGCACATACAGACTCCAGTACCTACAGACTCTAGCACATACAGACTCCTGTACCTACAGACTCTAGTGCCTACAGACTCTAGTACCTACAGACTCTAGTACCTACAGACGCTAGTACCTACAGACTCTAGTGCCTACAGACTCTAGTACCTTCAGACTCTAGCACATACAGACTCCAGTACCTACAGACTCTAGTGCCTACAGACTCTAGTACCTACAGACTCTAGTACCTACAGACGCTAGTACCTACAGACTCTAGTGCCTACAGACTCTAGTACCTACAGACTCTAGTACCTACAGACTCTAGTACCTACAGACTCAAGTGCCTACAGACTCTAGTACCTAAAGACTCTAGTACATACAGACTCTTATACCTAAAGACTCTAGTACCTACAGACTCTAGTACCTACAGACTCTAGTACCTACAGGCTATAGTGCCTACAGACTCTAGTACCTACAGACTCTAGTACCTACAGACTCTAGTACCTACAGACTCCAGTACCTACAGACTCTAGCACATATAGACTCCAGTACCTACAGACTCTAGCACATACAGACTCCAGTACCTACAGAATCTAGCACATACAGACTCTAGCACATACAGACTCTACCACATACAGACTCTAGCACATACAGACTCCTGTACCTACAGACTCTAGCACATACAGACTCCAGTACCTACAGACTCTAGCACATACAGACTCCAGTACCTACAAACTCTAGCACATACAGACTCCAGTACCTACAGACTCTAGCACATACAGACTCCAGTACCTACAGACTCTAGCACTTACAGACTCTAGCACATACAGACTCCAGTACCTACAGACTCTACTACCTACAGACTCTAGTACCTACAGACTCTAGTACCTACAGACTCTACTACCTACAGACTCTAGTGCTTACACTCTAGTACCTACAGACTCTAGCACATACAGACTCCAGTACCTACAGACTCTAGTGCCTACAGACTCTAGTACCTACAGACTCTAGTGCCTACAGACTCTAGTACCTATAGACTCTAGTACCTACAGACTCAAGTACCTACAGACTCTAGTACCTACAGACTCTAGTACCTACAGACTCTAGTGCCTACAGACTCTAGCACATACAGACCCCAGTACCTACAGACTCTAGTGCCTACAGACTCTAGTACCTACAGACTCTAGTACCTACAGACTCCAGTACCTACAGACTATAGTGCCTACAGACTCTAGTACCTACACTCTAGAACCTACAGACTCTAGTACCTACAGACTCAAGTGCCTACAGACTCTAGTACCTACAGACTCTAGTACCTACAGACTCTATTACCTACAGACTCTAGTACATACAGACTCTAGTACCTACTAACTCAAGTGCCTACAGACTCTAGTACCTACAGACTCTAGTGCCTACAGACTCCAGTACCTACAGACTCTAGTGCCTACAGACTCTAGTACCTACAGACTCTAGTACCTACAGACTCCAGTACCTACAGACTCTAGCACATACAGACTCCAGTACCTACAGACTCTAGCACATACAGACTCCAGTACCTACAGACTCTAGCACATACAGACTCCAGTACCTACAGACTCAAGCACATACAGACTCTAGCACATACAGACTCCAGTACCTACGGACTCTAGTACCTACAGACTCAGTACCTACAGACTCTAGTACCTACAGACTCCAGTACCTACAGACTCTAGTGCCTAAAGACTCCAGTACCTACAGACTCTAGCACATACAGACTCCAGTACCTACAGACTCTAGCACATACAGACTTCAGTACCTACAGAATCTAGCACATACAGACTCTAGCACATACAGACTCTACCACATACAGACTCTAGCACATACAGACTCCTGTACCTACAGACTCTAGCACATACAGACTCCAGTACCTACAGACTCTAGCACATACAGACTCCAGTACCTACAGACTCTAGCACATACAGACTCCAGTACCTACAGACTCTAGCACATACAGACTCCAGTACCTACAGACTCTAGCACATACAGACTCTAGCACATACAGACTCCAGTACCTACAGACTCTACTACCTACAGACTCTAGTACCTACAGACGCTAGTACCTACAGACTCTAGTACCTACAGACTCTAGTGCTTACAGACTCTAGTACCTACAGACTCTAGCACATACAGACTCCAGTACCTACAGACTCTAGTGCCTACAGACTCTAGTACGTACAGACTCTAGTACCTACAGACTCCAGTACCTACAGACTCTAGTGCCTACAGACTCTAGTACCTACAGACTCTAGTACCTACAGACTCTAGTACCTACAGACTCTAGTACCTACAGACTCTAGTACCTACAGACTCAAGTGCCTACAGTGTCTAGTACCTACAGACTCTAGTACGTACAGACTCTTATACCTAAAGACTCTTGTACCTACAGACTCTAGTACATACAGACTCTAGTACCTACAGGCTATAGTGCCTACAGACTCTAGTACCTACAGACTCTAGTACCTACAGACTCCAGTACCTACAGAATCTAGCACATACAGACTCTAGCACATACAGACTCTACCACATACAGACTCTAGCACAAACAGACTCCAGTACCTACAGACTCTAGCACATACAGACTCCAGTACCTACAGACTCTAGCACATACAGACTCTAGCACATACAGACTCTAGCACATACAGACTCTAGCACATACAGAATACAGTACCTACAGACTCTAGCACATACAGACTCCAGTACCTACAGAATCTAGCACATACAGACTCCAGTACCTACAGACTCTAACACATACAGACTCTAGTACCGACAGACTCTAGCACATACAGACTCCAGTACCTACAGACTCTAGCACATACAGACTCCAGTACCTACAGACTCTAGCAGATACAGACTCCAGTACCTACAGACTCTAGCACATACAGACTCCAGTACCTAAAGACTCTAGCACATACAGACTCCAGTACCTACAGACTCTAGCACATACAGACTCCAGTACCTACAGACTCTAGTGCCTATAGACTCTAGTACCTACAGACTATAGTACCTACAGACTCTAGTGCCTACAGACTCTAGTACCTACAGACTCTAGTACCTACAGACTCCAGTACCTACAGACTCTAGTGCCTACAGACTCTAGTACCTACAGACTCAAGTGCCTACAGACTCAAGTACCTACAGACTCTAGTACCTACAGACTCTAGTACCTACAGACTCTAGTACCTACAGGCTCTAGTGCCTACAGACTCTAGTGCCTACAGACTCTAGTACCTACAGACTCTAGTACCTACAGACTCCAGTACCTACAGACTCAAGTGCCTACAGACTCAAGTACCTACAGACTCTAGTACCTACAGACTCTAGTACCTACAGACTCTAGTACCTACAGGCTCTAGTTCTTACAGACTCTAGTACCTACATACTATAGTACCTATAGACTCCAGTACCTACAGACTCTAGCACATACAGACTCCAGTACCTACAGAATCTAGCACATACAGACACTAGCACATACAGACTCTACCACATACAGACTCTAGCACATACCGACTCTAGCACATACAGACTCCAGTACCTACAGACTCTAGCACATACAGACTCCAGTACCTACAAACTCTAGCACATACAGACTCCAGTACCTACAGACTCTAGCACATACAGACTCCAGTACCTACAGACTCTAGCACATACAGACTCTAGCACATACAGACTCCAGTACCTACAGACTCTACTACCTACAGACTCTAGTACCTACAGACTCTAGTACCTACAGACTCTAGTACCTACAGACTCTAGTGCTTACACTCTAGTACCTACAGACTCTAGCACATACAGACTCCAGTACCTACAGACTCTAGTGCCTACAGACTCTAGTACCTACAGACTCTAGTGCCTACAGACTCTAGTACCTATAGACTCTAGTACCTACAGACTCAAGTACCTACAGACTCTAGTACCTACAGACTCTAGTACCTACAGACTCTAGTACCTACAGACTCTAGCACATACAGACTCCAGTACCTACAGACTCTAGTGCCTACAGACTCTAGTACCTACAGACTCTAGTACCTACAGACTCCAGTACCTACAGACTCTAGTGCCTACAGACTCTAGTACCTACAGACTCTAGAACCTTCAGACTCTAGTACCTACAGACTCAAGTGCCTACAGACTCTAGTACCTACAGACTCTAGTACCTACAGACTCTATTACCTACAGACTCTAGTACCTACAGACTCTAGTACCTACTAACTCAAGTGCCTACAGACTCTAGTACCTACAGACTCAAGTGCCTACAGACTCTAGTACCTACAGACTCCAGTACCTACAGACTCTAGTGCCTACAGACTCCAGTACCTACAGACTCTAGCACATACAGACTCCAGTACCTACAGACTCTAGCACATACAGACTCCAGTACCTACAGACTCTAGCACATACAGACTCTAGCACATACAGACTCTAGCACATACAGACTCTAGCACATACAGACTCCAGTACCTACAGACTCTAGCACATACAGACTCCAGTACCTACAGACTCTAGCACATACAGACTCCAGTACCTACAGACTCTAGCACATACAGACTCTAGCACATACAGACTCCAGACTACCTACAGACTCAGTACTCTCTAGCACATACAACTCCAGTACCTACAGACTCTAGCACATACAGACTCCAGTACACAGACTCTAGCACATACAGACTCCAGTACCTACAGACTCTAGCACATACAGACTCCAGTACCTACAGACTCTAGCACATACAGACTCCAGTACCTACAGACTCTAGCACATACAGACTCCAGTACCTACAGACTCTAGTGCCTACAGACTCTAGTACCTACAGACTCTAGTACCTACAGACTCCAGTACCTTCAGATTCTAGTGCCTACAGACTCTAGTACCTACAGACTCTAGTACCTACAGACTCCAGTACCTACAGACTCTAGTGCCTACAGACTCTAGTACCTACAGACTCTAGTGCCTACAGACTCTAGTACCTATAGACTCTAGTACCTACAGACTCTAGTACCTACAGACTCAAGTGCCTACAGACTCTAGTACCTACAGACTCTAGTACCTACAGACTCTATTACCTACAGACTCTAGTACCTACAGACTCTAGTACCTACAGACTCTAGTACCTACAGGCTCTAGTGCCTACAGACTCTAGTACCTACAGACTCTAGTACCTACAGACTCCAGTACCTACAGACTCTAGTGCCTACAGACTCCAGTACCTACAGACTCTAGCACATACAGACTCCAGTACCTACAGACTCTAGCACAAACAGACTCCAGTACCTACTGAATCTAGCAAATACAGACTCTAGCACATACAGACTCTACCACATACAGACTTTAGCACATACAGATTCCAATACCTACAGACTCTAGCACATACAGACTCCAGTACCTACAGACTCTAGCACATACAGACTCTAGCACATACAGACTCTAGCACATACAGAATCCAGTACCTACAGACTCTAGCACATACAGACTCCAGTACCTACAGACTCTAGCACATACAGACTCCAGTACCTACAGACTCTAGCACATACAGACTCCAGTACCTATAGACTCTAGCACATACAGACTCCAGTACCTACAGACTCTTGTACCTACAGGCTATAGTGCCTACAGACTCTAGTACTTACAGACTCTAGTACCTACAGACTCCAGTACCTACAGACTCTAGTGCCTACAGACTCCAGTACCTACAGACTCTAGCAGATACAGACTCCAGTACCTACAGACTCTAGCACATACAGACTCCAGTACCTACAGAATCTAGCACATACAGACTCTAGCACATACAGACTCTACCACATAAAGACTCTAGCACATACAGACTCCTGTACCTACAGACTCTAGCACATACAGACTCCAGTACCTACAGACTCTAGCACATACAGACTCCAGTACCTACAAACTCTAGCACATACAGACTCCAGTACCTACAGACTCTAGCACATACAGACTCCAGTACCTACAGACTCTAGCACATACAGACTCTAGCACATACAGACTCCAGTACCTACAGACTCTAGTGCCTACAGACTCTAGTACCTACATACTCTAGTACCTACAGACTCCAGTACCTACAGACTCCAGTACCTACAGACTCTAGCACATACAGACTCCAGTACCTACAGACTCTAGCACATACAGACTCTAGCACATACAGACCCTAGCACATACAGACTCTAGCACATACAGAATACAGTACCTAACAGACTCTATTACCTACAAACTCTAGTACCTACAGACTCTAGCACATACAGACTCCAGTACCTACAGACTCTAGCACATACAGACTCCAGTACCTACAGACTCTAGCACATACAGACTCCAGTACCTACAGACTCTAGCACATACAGACTCCAGTACCTACAGACTCTAGCACATACAGACTCCAGTACCTACAGACTCTAGTGCCTACAGACTCTAGTACCTACAGACTCTAGTACCTACAGACTCCAGTACCTTCAGATTCTAGTGCCTACAGACTCTAGTACCTACAGACTCTAGTACCTACAGACTCCAGTACCTAAAGACTCTAGTGCCTACAGACTCTAGTACCTACAGACTCTAGTGCCTACAGACTCTAGTACCTATAGACTCTAGTACCTACAGACTCTAGTACCTACAGACTCAAGTGCCTACAGACTCTAGTACCTACAGGTTCTAGTACCTACAGACTCTATTACCTACAGACTCTAGTACCTACAGACTCTAGCACATACAGACTCCAGTACCTACAGACTCTAGCACATACAGACTCCAGTACCTACAGACTGTAGCACATACAGACTCCAGTACCTGCAGACTCTAGTACATACAGACTCTAGCACATACAGACTCTAGCACATACAGACTCTATCACATACAGACTCCAGTACCTACAGACTCTAGCACATACAGACTCCAGTACCTACAGACTCTAGCACATACAGACTCCAGTACCTACAGACTCTAGCACATACAGACTCCAGTACCTACAGACTCTAGTGCCTACAGACTCTAGTACCTACAGACTCTAGTACCTACAGACTCCAGTACCTTCAGATTCTAGTGCCTACAGACTCTAGTACCTACAGACTCTAGTACCTACAGACTCCAGTACCTACAGACTCTAGTGCCTACAGACTCTAGTACCTACAGACTCTAGTGCCTACAGACTCTAGTACCTATAGACTCTAGTACCTACAGACTCTAGTACCTACAGACTCTAGTGCCTACAGACTCTAGTACCTACAGACTCTAGTACCTACAGACTCTATTACCTACAGACTCTAGTGCCTACAGACTCCAGTACCTACAGTTTCTTGCACATACAGACTCCAGTACCTACAGACTCTAGCACAAACAGACTCCAGTACCTACAGAATCTAGCAAATACAGACTCTAGCACATACAGACTCTACCACATACAGACTTTAGCACATACAGATTCCAGTACCTACAGACTCTAGCACATACAGACTCCAGTACCTACAGACTCTAGCACATACAGACTCTAGCACATACAGACTCTAGCACATACAGACTCTAGCACATACAGACTCTAGCACATACAGACTCTAGCACATACAGAATACAGTACCTAACAGACTCTAGCACATACAGACTCCAGTACCTACAGACTCTAGCACATACAGACTCCAGTACCTACAGACTCTAGTGCCTACAGACTCTAGTACCTACAGACTCTAGTACCTACAGACTCCAGTACCTTCAGATTCTAGTGCCTACAGACTCTAGTACCTACAGACTCTAGTACCTACAGACTCCAGTACCTACAGACTCTAGTGCCTACAGACTCTAGTACCTACAGACTCTAGTGCCTACAGACTCTAGTACCTATAGACTCTAGTACCTACAGACTCTAGTACCTACAGACTCTAGTGCCTACAGACTCTAGTACCTACAGGTTCTAGTACCTACAGACTCTAGTACCTACAGACTCTAGTACCTACAGACTCTAGCACATACAGACTCCAGTACCTACAGACTCTAGCACATACAGACTCCAGTACCTACAGACTCTAGCACATACAGACTCCAGTACCTACAGACTCTAGCACATACAGACTCTAGCACATACAGACTCTAGTACCTACAGACTCTAGCACATACAGACTCCAGTACCTACAGACTCTAGCACATACAGACTCCAGTACCTACAGACTCTAGCACATACAGACTCCAGTACCTACAGACTCTAGTGCCTACAGACTCTAGTACCTACAGACTCTAGTACCTACAGACTCCAGTACCTTCAGATTCTAGTGCCTACAGACTCTAGTACCTACAGACTCTAGTACCTACAGACTCCAGTACCTACAGACTCTAGTGCCTACAGACTCTAGTACCTACAGACTCTAGTGCCTACAGACTCTAGTACCTATAGACTCTAGTACCTACAGACTCTAGTACCTACAGACTCAAGTGCCTACAGACTCTAGTACCTACAGACTCTAGTACCTACAGACTCTATTACCTACAGACTCTAGTACCTACAGACTCTAGTACCTACAGACTCTAGTACCTACAGGCTCTAGTGCCTACAGACTCTAGTACCTACAGACTCTAGTACCTACAGACTCCAGTACCTACAGACTCTAGTGCCTACAGACTCCAGTACCTACAGTTTCTTGCACATACAGACTCCAGTACCTACAGACTCTAGCACAAACAGCCTCCAGTACCTACTGAATCTAGCAAATACAGACTCTAGCACATACAGACTCTACCACATACAGACTTTAGCACATACAGATTCCAATACCTACAGACTCTAGCACATACAGACTCCAGTACCTACAGACTCTAGCACATACAGACTCTAGCACATACAGACTCTAGCACATACAGAATCCAGTACCTACAGACTCTAGCACATACAGACTCCAGTACCTACAGACTCTAGCACATACAGACTCCAGTACCTACAGACTCTAGCACATACAGACTCCAGTACCTATAGACTCTAGCACATACAGACTCCAGTACCTACAGACTCTTGTACCTACAGGCTATAGTGCCTACAGACTCTAGTACTTACAGACTCTAGTACCTACAGACTCCAGTACCTACAGACTCTAGCAGATACAGACTCCAGTACCTACAGACTCTAGCACATACAGACTCCAGTACCTACAGAATCTAGCACATACAGACTCTAGCACATACAGACTCTACCACATAAAGACTCTAGCACATACAAACTCCTGTACCTACAGACTCTAGCACATACAGACTCCAGTACCTACAGACTCTAGCACATACAGACTCCAGTACCTACAGACTCTAGCACATACAGACTCCAGTACCTACAGACTCTAGCACATACAGACTCCAGTACCTACAGACTCTAGCACATACAGACTCTAGCACATACAGACTCCAGTACCTACAGACTCCAGTACCTACAGACTCTAGCACATACAGACTCCAGTACCTACAGACTCTAGCACATACAGACTCTAGCACATACAGACTCTAGCACATACAGACTCTAGCACATACAGAATACAGTACCTAACAGACTCTATTACCTACAAACTCTAGTACCTACAGACTCTAGCACATACAGACTCCAGTACCTACAGACTCTAGCACATACAGACTCCAGTACCTACAGACTCTAGCACATACAGACTCCAGTACCTACAGACTCTAGCACATACAGACTCCAGTACCTACAGACTCTAGCACATACAGACTCCAGTACCTACAGACTCTAGTGCCTACAGACTCTAGTACCTACAGACTCTAGTACCTACAGACTCCAGTACCTTCAGATTCTAGTGCCTACAGACTCTAGTACCTACAGACTCTAGTACCTACAGACTCCAGTACCTAAAGACTCTAGTGCCTACAGACTCTAGTACCTACAGACTCTAGTGCCTACAGACTCTAGTACCTATAGACTCTAGTACCTACAGACTCTAGTACCTACAGACTCAAGTGCCTACAGACTCTAGTACCTACAGGTTCTAGTACCTACAGACTCTATTACCTACAGACTCTAGTACCTACAGACTCTAGCACATACAGACTCCAGTACCTACAGACTCTAGCACATACAGACTCCAGTACCTACAGACTGTAGCACATACAGACTCCAGTACCTACAGACTCTAGTACATACAGACTCTAGCACATACAGACTCTAGCACATACAGACTCTATCACATACAGACTCCAGTACCTACAGACTCTAGCACATACAGACTCCAGTACCTACAGACTCTAGCACATACAGACTCCAGTACCTACAGACTCTAGCACATACAGACTCCAGTACCTACAGACTCTAGTGCCTACAGACTCTAGTACCTACAGACTCTAGTACCTACAGACTCCAGTACCTACAGATTCTAGTGCCTACAGACTCTAGTACCTACAGACTCTAGTACCTACAGACTCCAGTACCTACAGACTCTAGTGCCTACAGACTCTAGTACCTACAGACTCTAGTGCCTACAGACTCTAGTACCTATAGACTCTAGTACCTACAGACTCTAGTACCTACAGACTCAAGTGCCTACAGACTCTAGTACCTACAGACTCTAGTACCTACAGACTCCAGTACCTACAGACTCTAGTGCCTACAGACTCCAGTACCTACAGTTTCTTGCACATACAGACTCCAGTACCTACAGACTCTAGCACAAACAGACTCCAGTACCTACAGAATCTAGCAAATACAGACTCTAGCACATACAGACTCTACCACATACAGACTTTAGCACATACAGATTCCAGTACCTACAGACTCTAGCACATACAGACTCCAGTACCTACAGACTCTAGCACATACAGACACTAGTACCTACAGACTCCAGTGCCTACAGACTCTAGTACCTACAGACTCTAGTACCTAACATACTCTATTACCTACAGACTCTAGTACCTACAGACTCTAGCACATACAGACTCCAGTACCTACAGACTCTAGCACATACAGACTCCAGTACCTACAGACTCTAGCACATACAGACTCCAGTACCTACAGACTCTAGCACCTACAGACTCCAGTACCTACAGACTCTAGCACATACAGACTCCAGTACCTACAGACTCTAGCACATACAGACTCCAGTACCTACAGACTCTAGCACATACAGACTCCAGTACCTACAGACTCTAGTGCCTACAGACTCTAGTACCTACAGACTCTAGTACCTACAGACGCTAGTAGCTACAGACTCTAGTGCCTACAGACTCTAGTACCTACAGACTCTAGCACATACAGACTCCAGTACCTATAGACTCTAGCACATACAGACTCCAGTACCTACAGACTCTAGCATATACAGACTCCAGTACCGACAGACTCTAGCACATACAGACTCCAGTACCTACAGACTCTAGCACATACAGACTCCAGTACCTACAGACTCTAGCACATACAGACTCCAGTACCTACAGACTCTAGCACATACAGACTCCAGTACCTACAGACTCTAGCACATACAGACTCCAGTACCTACAGACTCTAGCACATACAGACTCCAGTACCTACAGACTCTAGCACATACAGACTCCAGTACCTACAGACTCTAGCACTTACAGACTCCAGTACCTACAGACTCTAGCACATACAGACTCCAGTACCTACAGACTCTAGCACATACAGACTCCAGTACCTACAGACTCTAGCACATACAGACTCCAGTACCTACAGACTGTAGCACATACAGACTCCAGTACCTACAGACTCTAGTACATACAGACTCTAGCACATACAGACTCTAGCACATACAGACTCTATCACATACAGACTCCAGTACCTACAGACTCTAGCACATACAGACTCTAGCACATACAGACTCTAGCACATACAGACTCTAGCACATACAGACCTCCTGCCCCGTAGCAATAGCAGGGGTGCCAGGTAATGCATTTTACTAAGTGGAACAAATAAGCAGAGGGGGCCAGACAAAACGCAGGGAGCCCGCCCCCATTGCCCCCCTGTCACGGCCCCCTTGCGGGGTCCCTGCGGTCGTTGACTATTGGTATGATCACCTACTGAATTCTGGCCAGCATTTATATTTGTCCCAGCCACGTGGTTACACAGGACGCGCACAACACAACAAGAAATGAGTACACAACTCCAATGTAAACGTAACACAACGAGTATTTATTTACATTAGAAAAATAAAGACAATTTGTTCTAAAAAGGAAAATAGCATCATCGGCTAATGCACACACTTATTACGAATCATATATATTACACCGAATTACCTGGGGTGGGTAGTTCTCACAAGAACTCAGATCTGAGGTGCCTTAAGAAAAATCGACGATCCTGACTTATTGTAAATTGCTAAATTGTTAATTCATAAACATAATTTAGATCAGCAGTTCATATTTTGACGAGTCAAGCCCCTCACACGGACGCATTGGGGTGGGGGGGTATTGTGTCAGTGTTGTAGAAAGTGTGTGTCGGTAGAGATCAAAAGACGGACGTTTAGAGAAAGCGCTGAGTTACCAGGTAACATATATTAAGATTTATGTAATAGAGGTTTGTAGTGGTTTTGAGAAAAAAGTAGTGGACTACTGTAGTATTGACAATGAATTGTATTAGTTTTTTTGATGTTGTTTAATTGCCTTTTGAAAGTAGCGTTTTATTTAACAAGTCGGAACTTATTTTTTGTTTGTTTTATTTGAGATGATGGTCCGATTGTTGAATGGACCCGGTCGCGGTCTGACTTATCCTCAGGGACCTAAAATGGCACAGTGTTGTTGTTGTTTTTTAATAGCTTTTTGTGTCTTTATTTCGAATTAACCCCTAATCAACTTTTAATTTACATATTACCATAAGACTGCCTGTGTTTATGTCTGTCCATAATTCAATTACCTAACCCAACAATGAAAAATTCAACAGATTAGCTGTTCACATGACCGATCCAATGGTTAGACGCAGCACACATTTTCACAATCTAATAATACAATTTTAAAAAGAAAAAAAAAAGTTTTCTTTTACTCCCATCGGGTCAGATGGATGGTAACGTTTAAGTGGCCACGTCAAATCAAGGGATTGTGTGGCTAGCGCGATGTCCAGCCGTCTTTACTTCCACATTTAAGGTCAGTTGCCTTTTTTTAAAGGTAGGAGAAAAAATGAATTTCCACCAGGTACCTAAAAAGATTCCGGGTCTCTTCCTGGGGATGGAATTCGACAATCAGGTGATCTACGACGTACGGCCGTCAGTCCACCTGACCATACAGTTGACGATGAGGATGTCCGCTTAAAAATGTAAATTAAAATAGGGATTAATTTTATAATAATATCAAGTTAAAAGTAAAGTTCCTTTCGCCCAAAAGGGCCATTGGGGGTAGATGAAGTGAAGAATTCCAGCTGTTTCTGTAAACTAGGCATATGAAGGGATTGTGTGGTTAGCACAACGCCCATCCACCTATACTACCCTAACTCGTCAGATACCCATTTAAAGCTGGGTGAACTTGTAGGACGACTTTGAACAAAATTTCACCTGGAAAAATGCCCATGGTCCTCACCGTGGATCGATCCCTGGACTCTCATGTCGACTTTCGAGTTTCTGCGTCACTCGGCCTTTCGTCCCACTTACAAAGTGAAAGGTCGCTAAAAAAAAAAACAACTATTAAATGACAATTTGGGAGATGAACCACTTATGTGATCAAAATAATATTTACCCGATGAAAATCATTTATTTATATATAGGATTTACAAGTAAGGTCATCCTCACAGTAATCGCTACATTTCAAAGCAAAGTTTTGGCCAACGGTGCCAGAAGAGAAAACAACAACTCTTATTAAATCCAATGTAAAATAGTCTCCGCAATATCGCGTTTTAAAAACACTAGAACAAATCAAAATCACAGTCTACTTGTGTGAAGCAGTTTCCATGGTGATGACCTTTACTTTCATGACGAACATAGAAAAAAAAAAGTGTGAAATATCATTGGTTGTACTACTTCGAGGTTAAAAGTGACTTAAAAATAGCTAAATAAAAGGTTTTAATTTGAATTGTTTCAGTTTCTGATTTTGGGTTTATGTAAGTGCCATCACCATACAAAAAAAATATTAAAATATATTTCTGTACGTCAGACATTATGGCACATTTTTACCAAAGTCTATTTCCTTTACTTCAATAATTCATTATCATTTCTATTCCCATGACACAGACAATGTCAATAGATTCTCGTATCCCATTAAATTTCTAACGATGGAACCTAATTTACTTTTATTAGAAGTTACCTTTGAAGAACTGGCGGATGAAAGCATGTGTCTTGAGATTTTTATTCCTGTCGTGATTTTTTTTTAAAATCACTTTACAAGGTATCTAGACTTCACGTATCTGCGTTCTTCACATATTTTACGTCACCTGATAAACATGGCTACACAGAAGAAGTAGAGGGGGAAAAAAAACTTTTAATGTCGCTTATTTTTAGTTTTCGTTCATATGTCTCCATTGTTGTATTAAAATGTTGATAAAGTTTGTTAATATGAAAGAAATCGAAAGCTTGTGTGCAGGCACGCCAAGAGGGGGAGGGGCCGGGGGGGTTCATTGCCAGGGGGCCGCATCTGTAAGGGGACCCGGCCGTTCCGACCATGTCAATTTTTTCACGACGTATTGTTTATTATTAAGGGGCCCGCAATGATGTTCTGCCCCGGGGCCCATGTTGGCTCTCGGCGTCACTGCTTTGTGCACAATCTGATGTAAAAATGGCCTCACCTAAATACTTTTACACTCTGACTAGGGAAGTTGAGACTAAAAAAAAACATAGGCGTAATCTTTCTTTTTTTTACATAATTGTGAGCAACAGGCAAAAAGAATTTAAACACCTTAACAATGTTCCGAGCCCAGAGACACACGTTATTTATGGACAACAGGCATAAAGAGTTTAAAAACCTTAACGATGTTCCGGGCCCCAGAGAGACACGTTATTTATGGACAACAGGCATAAAAGACACACGTTATTTATGGACAACAGGCATAAAGAGTTTAAACACCTTAACGATGTTCCGGGCCCCAGAGACACACGTTATTTATGGACAACAGGCATAAAGAGTTTAAACACCTTAACAATGTTCCGGGCCCCAGAGACACACGTTATTTATGGACAACAGGCATAAAGAGTTTAAACACCTTAACAATGTTCCGGGCCCCAGAGACACACGTCATTTATGGACAACAGGCATAAAGAGTTTAAACACCTTAACAATGTTCCGGGCCCCAGAGACACACGTCATTTATGGACAACAGGCATAAAAAGTTTAAACACCTTAACAATGTTCCGGGCCTCAGAGACACACGTTATTATTTGTGTTCCCCGTAGTGGCCCCTTCCCTTGACCGCTGTAGACAAGACTAATGCTGGAGAGGTAAAAATGACAAATAATGATTAATGATTAATGCATTGTCTGTTTAGAAGGGACTTAACTGCTTAGCCTGTGTAGTGACATATTTATTATTTTTCCTAGGCAAGCTATACACATTGCACTTACAATTAACTGTAACGAAATCTGTTTTTTGTCAAGATTGGTTTTAAGTGTAAGTCGCCATCAGTGTGGAATAATTTGAGCAAAATAAAACCAAAGGCTAGAAATATAATCTTGATGTTGATGCTATAGTGTTGGGTTACAAAACATAAACATAGAAAACAATATTAGATGCGAGGGCGGGTGAGGCACGGTTGAACAAGGGATGAGAGAATGAAGCCGTTAATATTTTATTGTTATTAGAAATACCGTCCAACACAAAAATAGCCATACGCTGTATTGTATAAATAAAGCAGCTACTGTATCAATATTTTGTTTGCCTGCCTATCAAGAAAGATGATTTGTATTCCCCCCCCCCACCCGATTCCCGTAAATATTTTTAAATGGATAGATTCACGTATTAGATGAGAGCTGTTAAATGAAACACCATATAGCCGGCGACAATGTGATTGGTTGGACCCCAACACATTACAAAGGTGTATGTACTACAATGTGATCTGGTCGGACCCCTTTTGTTTCTATTATACTATTTATACAAAAAATATTTGGGTAACACGAGAATATTTGGATAACACACGAGAATATTTTGATAACATGCGAGAATATTTGGGTAACACAAGAGAATATGTGTGTAACACACGAGAATATTTGGGTAACACACGAGAATATTTGGATAACATGCGAGAATATTTGGGTAACACAAGAGAATATGTGTGTAACACACGAGAATATTTGGGTAACACACGAGAATATTTGGATAACACGCTATAATATGTAGGTAACACACGAGAATATGTGGAATCTGGCCTGAATCTGGTGTGGATATGGTCTGAATCTGGTCTGAATCTGGTGTGAATCTTGTGTGAATCTGGTCTGAATCTGGTCTGATTCTGGTGTGAATCTGGTCTGAATCTGGTGTGAATCTTGTGTGAATCTGGTCTGAATATGGTCTGAATCTGGACTGAATCTGGTCTTAGTCTGGTATGAATCTGGTCTGCTCTCGTTTTCTTCTTGAAACCATAAACTACTGCAACTGGTCATTAACAAATTTAATTGGCCTGTATGACGGAATGAGAGTTTTTATGTAAACGAGTGCGAAAGAAATGAATAAATGAATCGATCTGTGACCATAACCAGTGAGAGAAAATGGTACATAGAAGAGAGAGTGGATGAGACGTAGGTACTCATCATGTCAGTAAAAATATAATTATATATGACCCAGCACTGAGCTGATACACCAGATACATTGATGTTACCAGGGATACATATAGTCGTCACCAGATTGAGAGTCTGGAGATATTCTAATGTCCGGTTATCATTTGATAGTAACACTTTAGCAAAATGTGTACAAAAGTAAAGTTCCCTTATGCCCCTTGGGGGCTCACCGAGGCAGATGAAGTGTAGAATTCATCTGTTTCAGTAGCCTCGGCATATGAAGGGATTGTGTGGTTAGTACAACGCCCAGCCGCCTTCACTCCAACAACTTATGGTGGGACACTCATTTAAAGTTGGGTGGCCTTTGTTAGCTATTATCTAATTTCTGTCATCGCTTTAATCGATTTCTGTCTCATTTTTTTATAATGTCGCCAACACTAACAAATCCAAAGAAAGCAACAAAAAACACATTTTTTTTATTATTGATACTATTGATTAACTGTTTCTACAGAATTATTTCTTATCAAAATTAAATACGTTTAATAAAGAAAATAATATAAAATAAACAAAAAATATATTTCTAGATTACTTGCCCATAATGAAAAAATTACAAAACAAATGTATTTGGTAGATGGATACACAATATAGTTCACTATATACAATCTTTCCGGGATGAATTTATAGATATTTAAAAAAAAATGTTTAATTTCTTTGTGTTACTTGAGGCAACTGGTGCTCTGGTCAGTTCATCGAATAACGTTAAATAAAAAAAAACTCACTGAACTTGAACTAGTTACCTGAAAAACCCTGACCGCGGTCATCAGGAACATTTTCAGCTTAACTTGCCTTATTAAAGATTGTTTCAAGATGTAAAAACAGACTATTGACACATTAACACTAACTCTCTTATGAATGATTCTGTTAGTACGACTATTAAGGGTGTTCGAATTGTAAGTAAAGAAAATGCTCAGGTCAAAATTTAAGACAAAGACTGAGAAACGATTTTATTTAAGGTTTAATCTTATTAATTTTAGTTGGCATTGTGGTGGGCAATCATTTTCAACCGAGAGCCACAAAAAGAGTAATTGATACTTCGGAAGAGCTGGGCCACGAGCAGATACGTTAAGTGTTGATTTTATTAAATAATAATACAAATTAAGTGAGAAAGTCATTGATGTGAACAAAGCGAACATGAGCAGAATGCGGGCCGGACCCAAAAGACCGACGGTGATTAGCTCATGGCTTATTCAGACTGTTTAAGAACTCTTGTTACTAGAGTTACATATTTTTGTAAAATGACTTTGATCTACATACTAACTATAAAATTAATTTTTATGTTATTGTGTATATTGTTTTTTTTTAGGTAATACACTATTTAAAAGTAAAGTAATGCAGATGGCAGTGCGCTAACTGTGAAATATACTTTTTTGGTTATCTATGGTATTTTTCTCTGCTTAACTGTTTGATAAACATCTGTGGTTAACTATAATGTACTTTTGCGGTATACAAGGGACTTTCTTAGATGTAATGAATGCAATACATTTACTCAGGAACGGGTTGTCTTAGGATGTCGTGACGATCATTCATCATTGATCCTTTGGTTTTGGGAACAATAGTGTCACAGATAGCAAGTGGTCTGACAAAAAAAAAACATGATTAATAAGAAAGTTAAATAAATTCGTATAGTTAAATACATAAAATAATAAATGAAAAGTAAAAAAAAAAACAAATTTCACTAATTTGTCACATAATATTTAGCTAATATAAATTTTTTAAGCAGCCTAAATCCCGCACAGAATCCTATTTAAACCACCCTAACTGGCCAGAAAAACTGCCTATCTTGGGGCATTTCATAACACTGTTTGTTAAAAAGTCTTTTAAGCCAACATCTCCCTGGACTTACCAATTATTTGTCATGCGTTTGTCGCCGTTTAGTAATTTTTGAGCATTAGAACAAGTTTTTTTTTAATTCTTTAAAAGAATTACGCCCCTGGTTGTAACATAAAAACGAGAAGGTGTTTTTAATTGAAATTATACATTTTACCTACAAATAATGACGTACAAATATATGAGCATGATTAAAATGAATAAGAAAATATGATTTTTATAGCAACTAATGCTAACCACACAACCGATGCTATAGAAACAGATGAATTCTACACTTCATCTGCCCCGATGACCCGTTAGGGTTAGGAAACTTTGCTTACTTACTTTTTTGATTCACAATAAAAGATAGCTTTTCTAGTTTTTGTCAGTTTTATAAAACATACAAAGTTAATTTACAACTGGACAGTTTTAAAGCAACAATGTAAATATCAGCTGAATCTATAATAAACAGTAAAGGGAAAAATTGACTAGACAATTTATGTGCCCAAAGTAAAAAAAAAAGTAAGTTGATTAATTTTTATGTATTCATATTACAATTACTGGTATTAAAAACATATGCTTAAAAAAATTATGTCTGATCGAAAACTTGCGGTCCGAAGATCAGGAAGACTGAGACACAACTGACCGCAAATAATTTAGTAAATTTACCTCGGGGCTCCTGGCAAGTGCTTATAATTATTGCCCTGTCTGGTAGCGGGCCTAACAGCTCATAATTTAAGCTGACCAGTTTGTGAAACTTACCCCTATCATTTCTCTTAGAGCTTGTAAACCTCTCTTGAGTACAATTGATTGAAATAAGAAAATAAATAAATTGTACTGTGCTGCGACCATAAAAAATCCTGCAAGAAGGGGGAGAACTCAAAATTGGGGACCTTAGACACTGAAATACATTCTATCCAGTTATACGTCTCCGCGCATAAAATTTTTGGTGACACATTGAGTAGATTTCACCATTTTCTGTAAACATGGGGGTCAATTGCTCTGTGTAGCTATTGCAAAGCTCAACATCCCTTTGATCGTCTCATTGTATGCTGTAACTAGTATCTCACCAGCAGCATTAACAATTACAGTTACACAGTGAAGGATAAAGTAAAAAATATCGCATGGCTCGGAATAACCGATCTGTTCTCATTTAACCCCCTACCGACATCCGCCCTTTCCCATTTTTGTTGAAACTCTAAATTGGTAAACATATGACTAACGCAGCAGCAGGGGCGTTGAGAGGGGTGGGCAAAAGGGGGCATCATGCCCCGGGCGCTACTCTTTATGGGGGAACCAAATGGTATATTTTACATATAATATTATTTTCGAATGCGGGGCGCTAAAAAGGTATTGTGCTCCGTGCGCGAGTTAAGCTCGATACGCAACTGCGTAGCAGTTCATATGTGTCTATCGCTGTACGATTATGAGTAGTACTTGTGTCTAGGGAAAGGGCAGAGGGTGTATAGGGGGATAGAGATCGAAGTCTGGAGTCGCTTTTATCCGAGAAAACATACATAAGTTCAGAAGACTGTACGCTAGAATATTCTAAACCACACGAAACGTTTCTTAGAAAAATAAACGTAATTTGATTGGACAACAAAACGATATTCCCCTTAATTTTATGATGTTTTTGCATGTTTGCTTAGAATAAATATACTTTACTAATTTCGTAACAATAGCTTTATAAAAAAATGGTAAACTGTTGTTCTTTATGTTGGCCGATAGGAAGCTTTACACATTTAGAATGAAGGGGCAAAGGGTCGTGTGGTAAAGCGCTCGATTGTCGACGTTGAGGGTCCCTGGTTCGATCTCCGGTGAGAAATAATGGATTTATTTTACTCATGGTTAAGTTCCCGCTATATCTCCCGTGGTGCATCCTTGGCGCCATAAAAACCGTCCCATTAGTGGTTTATAGGATCTTAGAGATTGCAGCTCCTTACAGAAACTACACACACACACTTAGAATATATCTCGTTTGTCACAGTAAAATTCGACGGCTGCTGGCTTATAAAAGAAAAAAAAAACCTATGTGTAGATAGAGTTTCTGGTGATGGTGCGAGCAATCCTTGTCCCGTTAATCAACAATTACTCACATTTTTATTTTATTTTTAGCCCCATGCATGTGGTATATTACAAAGCATAAATGATGGTGAATAATAAAAAAAAATATATATTTGGTATGGGGGTGGGGAAATCACGAATATTATGTTTAGGGAATCCTGGGGACTTAATGGTAGTGGACCTAACACAGATATACTGAAAGCTACATCACTTTCTACATTATTATTATTATTATTACATCAATTTTTGTAGTACCGAATGCTTTACTGCGGTGAAAAACGTTTAAAGAAAAGGTTTTTTTTTTTTTTACATGCTTCATTAGTACTAATATGAAATGTAACAACATATTTTTTTTCATTTTCGGAGACTTTAGAACTAGACGTTGTCAAGCCTATATGGAACCTAAGCAATAGCATCTTGGTTGGCCCCGATCTCACCTTCTGATTTAGGCTGAGAACCACTGGTGTAGAACACAAATAATTAAACTATGGTACAATTATTTGTGTCTAAATCTCGGTTGCTTTCTTTACTTGTCAAGGGTTTTGGCTAAACGCTAGACGTTCAAGTATGTATTAGCCCAGTTAATTGTTGTTAGCAAACTAATTAACGGTTACCTAATTTCACATAAATAAAACAGTTGGACGCATGCAATTAATTTCAGTTGGTTCGTTATCACTTGTCATGTTAGTGATATAGCGTTCATGTTCAACAAAATAATTAAGTGCAAATACACAATGCTTTGTTAATCTATATAAAAATACAATAAATATTCGATCAAAATGCAATTTTTCAAGAAACATTTCGTCTCTTTGTTTTTCCTATAAGCCGCTATTCCTGGAGATTTAATGGAGAGTTATTCTTCTTTGAGTGTTTTATCCGATGGTTGGCTGACGATTCACCTCCAGTATTGTCCAAGATTCTGCATTGAGAATAAACTACATTCACATATTTGCTTCGACTATAACCAGTGTTTTCCGTGCGACTGTGATCCTGTTTGCTCCATATACGACACGTGCTGTCCTCGTCTAGTGGAAGGTTTCGTTAAGAAGCCACTCCGCAAAGTATTTAGTGACTTGCCGAGTTCTGATAGGTTTCAGTGTGACACTTTATTTAACGAAACGCACAATTCTTATTACATCATTAAAGACTGTGATCCCAAATTTCTTTATAATTTAAATAATGTATCTAGACAAATTCAGAATATTGCTGATCAATGTGAAAATCCAAATCCTAAAATAATGGACAACGTTATGCCTTACTCAGACAAGTATTACGGAATAATTTACAAAAATAAATTCTGCGCATTGTGTAACGGATACTCTATAAATGATAACGCATCTGACAATACAGTCATAAACAGTTTAGTCAAAATTGCAAGTCCATTGTCAATTAATGTATCTTGCATACACTTTCAAAACATGTATAAATTTAGTTCAGAAATTGAATTCTATAGAAGCGCTTCTCATAAAATGGAACATTCTTGCGAAACAACCTTAATCATTCCCAAGACCTACTATTCACCAAAAATCTGCTCTGGGTTTTCCAACATAAAAACTGAAGTGAAATGCACATCTGAGGATATCGTGAATCATGATCTCTGTCTGAATATTTCCGGACGGTCCATGACTGTCAAAGGCTACCCAAACGTGTTTTGTGTACTGTGCGCTAAGGACAAACCAAAGTGTTTTGATCCATATCCGTTATATGCGATTGACTATGATTTTGTTTCGCCTGCTTCTGGACTATTTGCTCCTATTTTGACAATTGTCTATACTTCTGTCAGTTCAAAATCGAGTGAAAGGGTGCGATGGTGAATACTGCCCGTATTCAGTGAATACGATGGGATTAGATGTAAGTTTATCGTTTGTATTCTAAAAAAAGGATTACATGCACGTCTATCGAGTGCTTTGCACAATTAGATTATAGAAAGCAATTATATATTATTTTAAAAAAGAAATGAAACATATTTAATTATGATACAGTCACTTGTTATTGGAACATCAACTTTATTTTGGTCCGTGCTGCAATTAATGTGTGGAGGATTCAAATATATTTTAACGACACCTACTTGATGCTGATTCTTTTTGTAAAATTCTCGATTCTGATTCTCGATATAAATAAAAATAACTAAACAGAAAAGAACAACTAATCATGTAACTTTTAAAACTGTCTTGTTTAGATTAATAATCATAGCTCTGTAGTTGTTGTTTTTTTTTGTAGTTTAGTTATTTCAGAAATAGAGAATAATGTTGTTACATAAAATAAAGGTAAAAAAAATGTTACATATGCGGGCCAAAGAAGAGTACATACAGCCGGGTAACTGGCCCAGCCCACTTATATCGAAGGTTCCACCAGGCGCGACACATTGAAACTTTTTAAATCTTCTAGTAATTTATAAATTGAATTTTTACTTCTTATTTTTTTTTAATCATTACTAAAAAAGGGGCAATGCATTGAAAGCGACGAATGTAAACAAACTAAAAATAATTTCATATGGCCATATTTTCAGAGCCATTCCTAAACCTAGGTAAACTAGTCGACTACTTTAGGCCAACAAAAAAATTGGGGGCCCTCTGTCTGAATTACGTATATAATCATTTATGAAATATTTCCCTGATCGTGTTTTTTTTCCAGACTTTTTATGGTAATTGTTAAGTCTCTGCTGGTCAAATCATCACTCTACTTCTTGGACCTTGTTAGTTTTATGTTAAATGCAGGCTGACACATATGTTCATCAAAGAAAACAACAACAGTCATTATTTCATGAGTTTTTTTTTTGTTATCAAACACAAACATAAGAAAAATAATAAAATAAATCAACATAAGAGAAAAAATATTGCAAGCTCCATTCCATAATTTCCTTCTGAAAAACACTTAAGCGTCTCGACAGTAAATCACACAATGTCTTTTCTTTTATCTTATTCACCCCTGCTCAACATTGTTTTTTACTTGCTCATTTACTCCACCACTAGCACACTGAATATAGCTCACAACATGCACTTAACCAAAGGTAATAACAGAGTTATGATAGTAATAAAAGTAATATTCCTTTAAATGTCATTGATAAAGGACTAAATAATAGAATGCAGCCAGTATTTGAAATTCGCTTTAATCTTTTAGTCATAATAATTTCCATAAATATTTCAATTACCTTAAGATTCAGAATATTTTAATGAAAGCGTACTTTTAAAAAAAAGATTTGTAAAATATATTTTTTAGAGCATTTTCAAAAAAAATGCTCTATTGTCCCCGTTTTGACTGTCTGTCTGTCTGTCTGTCTGTCCGTCATCACCCTAGATCTCAACAACCATAAGTCCTAGACAAATGATGTATATATCATTTTGTAGGTCTTGGTGTTGTTATTAAAAGCTTAGTTTGTGTTAGTAGTTATCATTTTTTTTATTATTACAACATGTTTTGAAATATTCACCATATGTTAGCTGGCACATAGGCCTATGTACTATTACCTTTTTATTTTCTAATAGTGTGGTGGTATTGAACGTTGCTGAAAATTTCTTGTGAGATTTATTTTCCGCTGCTTAATCATTAGCGTGCTCACTGTGGATATATTAAAAACTAACTCTGTTATTATTGTTTAGAGAAATCCAATGTCTATTTTCAATAATTACAGAGGTGTCTTTATTGAAATGCCTCACTAGCGAAACTGATAACTGTAATGAGTCAAGTTTTAGATTTTCAGATGCCCTAGGAAAAGACGATGTCAAATTTTATTTGAGGACCACACATAAAGGCCCAGATGTCTTCACATGTGAAGGTTGAGAAAAATGGGTAAAAAGAGGAACTAAGGTCATATATTTTAGTTCTGTATATTTGATGCTTTCTCACTCAATTCTGCGTAACGCTTTTGCGCTAAGAGTCACATGTAAAACTGAATAGCCAATGAGCGTTGAATTAATAAGTGGTCTCATTACCGTTTTGCGCTAAGAGTCACGTGTAAAACTGAATAGCCAATGAGCGTTGAATTAATAAGTGGTCTCATTACCGTTTTGCGCTAAGAGTCACGTGTATTACTGAATAGCCAATCAGCGTTGAATTGATAAGCGTATTTCTAATTTCAAATAAACAACTCGCATTGGGCAAGCAGTTTATTTCAGTTATTTAGTCACTCGGTATGCTAGACATACAGATTACACTATGTAACAAAAAAAAATTTTTCTCTGTTTATCTAAATTTTTTGATGTTACTTATTTTATTTGAGTATGCTGAGTCTGAATATGACATTGTTACATTATGTTCTAATATAATAGTCTCTCAAAATAAAATTAAAAACACTAAAAGTGAACAGTAGAACGTGGTTTTCTTTTATGAAGTTTGTCGTCATCACGAATCAAACACCAGATGTAGTCACCCATCATAGCTGCATCCCATCTGCACTGGTATCTTTTCTCCATTGCATGGATATCCTGATGAAAACGTGTTCCATGCTCTTCACTCACATCACCTAAATTTGGTCTGAAAAATTCCAGGTGTGAATGCAGGTAATGCATCTTTAGTGACATTCTGTATTTCATATCTGTCTACCGTACTATTAAGTTGTCCACTAGCTCTTTGTAATCACTCTTATTGTTGCCTAAAAAAACTATGAAAAACATGTCTAAACGCAATCCATGCTTCTTTTTCAACACGTCTTGTCTTGTTGGTTAGGGAAATTAGGTGAATCTTTCGGATCCTTGAAATCATAGTCACCACAGAGTTCAGAATGATATGCAGCTGCTTCTTCGGATTTAGGTGGGTTAGGAACAGGCAATTCATCACTGTGTGGAACTGGCCCAATAGAAGAGGGTATACTTGGATAAACTAAAGTCAGCCTATACTTTGGCTTTATATACTTTGAAATGTCAACCATGCAGAAATAACAGTCATCATGATGATTCGTTGGTTCTCTTCATATTCTCGGAATTGCAAAGGGCATTGCCTTTCGAATTCCACGCAGCCATCCATCCAGAGTTGATCTGCAGCTGCTACAACTGTAGTGTGGTGCTCATGATTTGTCCTGATCTCCCATAGCCATGCCAAAATAAGCATATGCGGTAAAGAATTTTGTACCACTGACAATCTTGTGTTGGACTTATATATAATATAATAACCACAAACATAACAGAATGAGTCAGGACAAAGCTTGCAGGATCTACTAGACATTTTCACCACTTCATATAACAGTTGTAATTAGCTAAACTGAAAATAAACATAATAATATAGCTAACTCATTCTCTCAGTAGCATTTGTTAAAAAAATTGTACCCAAAATTGATAATATTTATAAAAAAATGATTTACCTGAAAACCTAAAAAAACTAAAATCAGGAAAAGTAATATTAAAAGTGGGCTTATAGAAAAAAGACACAAAATATACAAAGCCACTGACAAAGGCTCGCCGGAGAGAAAAACAAATCCACGAGCCACTGTGTTAAAAATGCACACATATAGGAAAAACTCCAAAACATATTTTACGCTTTTTCTCAGGAAATCTTGATGATAGACCAATACCAATGGTACCACTGTAATCAGCATACCAAAATTATGTAAGAAACATTAAAAAATTAACATAAACAAAAATGTTGTTACATTGTGTTATTTTTAATCAAATACGTAAGTGAAAAATATAACATTTGCTTAAGTAAAATTAACACATCTATTGAACAGTTTCTTTTGCTTAGTATTTATGTTATGTGCCACTCCGAGAGATTTTAACAATACTCTTTTTGCTTGGAATCGTTCACCCAAAAGTTGGCTGGAGTTTCACGTGCTGTTTTGTGCAAGATTTTGCTATATCGCTGCGAAGGTGAGCTGTGTTTTTCATGCGACTGTGATCCACTATGCTCCATATACGATACTTGTTGTCCTCAGCTAGTGATCATTTTCATATAAGGAGCCGCTCTAAAATGAATTAGGTCATCTACCGACATCTGACAGGTTTCAGTGTTATAGTATGCCTGACGGAATGGAAAAGTTCTATTATTACATAACTAGTCAACATAGGCCCGGTACCCGGATAGGCTATTAGGCACGCAGTTGGATTTGAAAAAGGTGAAATAAATTTTAGAGCGTTAACAATTAGTCTATATACAAAAAAATAGCATATCTATGTACTCGAAGTGGCCCCATAAATGACATGAACAGATGATTATTGTAGCCAAAACACATTTAATGGACACTTAATAATACATCAAATAATGTTCATATTTTATACAGTTCATTCCAAAGAAAATAATCCTCATTATGGATATAGAAGCTTAACAAAAACAACCCCCGACTATAAAACTTTGAATCTAACATCCAACTTTACACAATTTGCGCACACTACTCCATATCATTAAAAAATCTTAATTCATTTCCTAACAGTTCTTTATTTTATTTCATCATGTTCAACATGAAAACGTAACACTGGTTTACTGAGTTTTGGGATTCCGCAGGCTTTTTTTTAGCCGAGCTAGAGTTAACCCCCCTTGAGTGCGGCGACACGGTCGAACTTACGGTCGGTCGAACGTACGCCCAGGTTAGCCATTTATGTATTCGATTTCAGACAGGGATAAACAATTAAAAAACAAATTAGCGATAGTCTTTAACTATACGCAAAGTATTATAGACCAATGTTGAGACCCATATACTTATACCATGGAAGAGTTATTTTAATGAAGCGATTTAGTAAGCCACGCCCATCCTAGTCAGCTACTAAATGACGCAATTCGGTTCAAGCGTTTTAGTTATTCGTGTTTCATGTGTATAAACTCCATTTTGTCACTTGATGTATAGATAAATATAACCAGTGCTAACAGTTGGATCTGGATATTGTTCTATATTGTTCTGTAAGCAGTTGTTATTTAGGACTTCGAAGGAAGTTGAAATCTTGTATTAGAAAGATGCGTTTTAGTCTTTAGGCAAGTTAGGTGGTTTATGTAATATCCGGTGGTTTATGTAATCGCCAGAGCTAATTTTAATAAAGGCATGTTTATAATTATATAAACTGTGCAAGTATTAATTATAAACTTGATTTAATGATTTAAAATGATTTATTTAAATAGACACTAAGTACACACCAAAAAAATGTGTTTAGTTTCATCAAAAGGAATTATGTGCCAAAAAATTAAAGCTCATTGGATTTAAGTATAAAAAATGTGACTGTTATATGTACAGTTTACGTTTACTATAAGACAGCGTAGAGTGATGTATTGATTTAATGTACTAAACAAAAAATGATTCCTTACCTTGAGTGATGGGGAATACAATTACAAGAAATGAAATAAGTTCACATTTGATTTATAATCAATGTTTTCAGTTATCAAAGTTGTGTGCAATACAAGTTTTTATGTACAAACCATAAAAATATACAGTTTATGAGCTTCGGTAAGAGTGTGTAGGCCTACTGACAATCACGTGACCAACTTAAACAATACTATTTGATGCTGATATTGTTGTTTTTTTTTAATTATCAAGCACGAAAACTGTAAACAGAAGCCTGACATGATTCTGTTTTAAGAATGACAAAACATCGACTTTATTAGGTTTTTAGAATATCAACAAATATAAACTTTATGTGTAGTATTCTATGAAACAGAAGATTAAATAAGCTATTATGATTTATTTTTTAAAATTCTACATGTATATATATATATATATATATATATATATATATATATATATATATATATATATATATATGTAAATATATATTAATCTTGTTTCTTTTTAGGGAAGATTCAAGATGCAAGCCTATTGTTCTCCAGGAAAAATTAGAAACTCGGACGGAAAATGTATCTCAGCACTAAAGGCCATCAAAGGTCTGGGATACAAACTTGCCATGACATTACGTCCAGTCAACCACTTAGAACTGACGCAGCGGGATATTAAACTTTCTCACCTTGCCATTTACAATAAACTGAGCTCCGATATCAATGATGAGGAATCGTTTCATGTGTCGAAAAGTTCAAATTGTTCCCACGTGATCCACTCTTATAAAACATATGCCAAAATTAGGGAAAACTATAATGGAAACGAAGTCAGGATTAAAACTTCCGTTACTACTGAAAAAAAGTTACATAATTATTATGTGATTCGCTCGTACAATATCTTGGCCTTTGTTGTTGCGGACGAAAGGAAATATCGAGATGAGTTCGAGCAACAGATGTTACAGATGGTTACAGATACATGGAATATTAGTTTGTATAAAAACATGAGAAAGAATATTACACTTCAACCGATTTCCTTAGGAAATAAAAACAGTTTGAATTTTTCCACTAATGAGTTCTCACAATTTACAAGGCGTTACTTTCAACGTTTGGTTGGAGCTAGATAATTTTATTGACATAACTTACAGTTTAGTGTGCCCATGTGTGACAGTAAATGTGTCTCAGTTATCCTATGACGAGTTAGAGAAAAACATAACATTAGTGATTGACGGTGTCAATTATAGTATTCAAAGAGGCCTGGAAATTTCCTTGGTCAATGAACAATATTTAATTTGTGTAGATTCATTAAAAATGTTACCAAATTATGTCGGTAGTGAAAGATATCTGCTTGTCCTTCTGTATTACTTGCAGATCATTTGTATATCTGTGTCCATCACATGTTTGACCTTATCTTTGTTGACCTACTTTCTGTTCACCTCTTTACGATCACTTCCTGGGTCAAACAACATCAGTTTATGCGTTTCCCTGGCAACGGCACAGATATGTCTTCTCGTTACCGCGGAATACGGAGTTCAAGGTCACCTTACATCCGGGTTCTGCATGTTTAATGCCATTCTGTTACATTTTACTTGGCTGGCGACTTTTGCTTGGATGAGCGCCTGCTGCATTCACATGTATTTAGCTTTCACCTCGTATAATTTACATAGTAACGTCAGTACTTGCGACAGAAAACGGTACTCCCGTTATTGTCTTTACGGCTACGGCATCCCGGCCTTGATTGTAATTTTAACATTGACCATTAATGTAACTACAACTTCCGGAGCATCAGTAGGATATGACGACACAATTTGTTTCCTTGACACAAGTAATTCTGTATTAAACGTAGTGCTTTCGATTTTGATTCCTCTCTGTCTCATGGTGATCAGTAATTGCGTCTTGTTTACCTTGACTGTATTTGAAATGGTCAACGTAACCGAGGTCCAGATGTCCGCGAGTGTGAGGGAACGTAGGGGTGTTATGACCTACGTCAAGCTGTCCACCTTGACGGGCATCTCTTGCGTCATAACTGCTGTAGGTGTCTGGCTGGAAAATGACATCCTTCAGTTAATAACCTGTCCGCTCATGGCTCTCCAAGGTGTGTTTATTTTTCTCTCCTTCATCTTCAACTAAAGAGTCGGTAAGATGTATTACGATCTGTTTTGTCTGCTTCGTTTTAGATTTGTATTAGCTGTTCCTGACGTTGATGTGCAGCCGTCAAATTCCGAATAACCCAATTAAAAGTCAACGTTCTAAATACAATTTCCTACACACTGCATAGGCATTTAGGTATTACCTTTAAAATTCAAAAGGAAAAAAAAAACAAATTCTGCTATGTCCAATACAAATTTTTCGGGTCGAAAAATTCCGAGTTTTGAAATTTAGCACAGTTAAAGTTGATTCGAATAAGTAAAACGTTTTGGCCGGTGTTTTAATTACTTGGGCACTTTTTTTTAGCACATATGCTGGAATTAAGCGTTTAAAGTTGTCCTTCGGCATTGTGCCAGATAGCAAGGGGTGGAAACATCCAATCAAATAAAACGAGGAATTTTTGTATTCATTTTATCACGTAATCTGATATATATATATATATATATATATATATATATATATATATATATATATATATATATATATATATTATACATTCTATGTTTCGTA
Organism: Bulinus truncatus; assembly: GCA_021962125.1. Lineage (NCBI taxonomy): Eukaryota > Metazoa > Mollusca > Gastropoda > Planorbidae > Bulinus > Bulinus truncatus. The sequence goes on along the minus strand of JAGDYQ010000355.1, from coordinate 63,095 downwards.
CATAGAAAAAAGAGCCTATAGACTTCTTTAATCGTATTACTCTTTGGCTCAACACTTATCTTAACTTTTGTTTTATTTCGTACGGAAACGTCTATTTATATAATTCATTATTGAGACAGAGTAATGTGTTTCATCGATGTACGTTGCTTTATGTATGTGTTGGCCCTTTGAGTAAATAACAATATCAACATGAACTGACATTAATTCAAGTTATATTTATTTAATCATGTCTTTTTTAAATATAAAATATACATTTTAAGTTAGCTTGTTATTTTCTCTGGCTTAACTTGATTAAATGTTTATGAATTGTGATAAAACGAAATCGGTGAAAAAAAATACAGTAATAAAGTTTCGAATTAAATATTGCTTAAAATGACGTTCTTTCTTTTGAAAGTAAAGTTCAACGGAGGGGAAATAAATACGTTTTTAGTGCTTATGAATCTGCACTTAAAATATGCTTAGCCAATCAAAATGGAGCTATCCATTCTCCCGCCATATATTTTTATTGAAAATATTTTTAAAGCTGTAGTCTTACATAAAATAAAAGCAAATTAAATTATTTATATATAATTCTTTTCCTTATATCTGAAATGACACTTTTATTATGTATGAAAAAATGACTAACATTTTAATTATTACATAATATTGAGGCGACCGTATGGTCGAGCGGTGTAGAGCACTTAACTGTTGACCAGAGTGTGCTGGGGTTCAATCCTAAAAGGGAGTAATTTCCCCATTTGTTCTTGTTTGATGTATAATCTCACAAAAACCACGAAGCTTTAAAAGGGTACCTAACATTAACTAGGAAAGTAAATGCGGCTAGACGTTGTACTGTTAACACAATCCCTTCGTATGCCGAGGTTACAGAAACAGATGAATTCTACACTTCATCTTCCCTTTTGTATATTATACAAAGGCAACTTTAGTTTTACATAATTATGTGTTGATAATTTGTATTTTTTTTAATATGTAACTTTACTAGCTGCATTATCAGATATTATTGTCTAAATAAGTGCGTACTAAAAGCCTTTTATCGGCTTCATTTTCTTGCAATGTATTGGCTATTATAATTTTTTAAAATAAATCTTAATTTAGCAATGAATATTTTTGGATGACCTACTATGGAGAGAATAAACTTGATGATGTAAGTCCTAAATATTTTGTTTATATAATAACTTAATAGCTTTCCTCACACCACCCTCTCCATATAGACAGAAAACAAAAGTTATTACCTCCGAACATTTTAGATATTTATAAATTAACCATAAATTATGATTACAATGTTTGTTTTTTCTGATTTAATAATCATATTTCTATAACTTTACAGTATTATCAGACACTTGATATTTGTATAATTGTACTTTATGTGTCTTTATTTGTTTAATTATAGATTTGCAGTTTTTTTGTAATATGACTTTGCTGTATTATTATTTTATGAATCCGCTGATTGTTTAGTACTGAAATAAATTCTTCTTCTTAATTTGTCTTAATATAGAATGATTCATTTGTTTTGAATTTTAATTTATAGTCGATGTTGTAACTAGCAGGGGTGGGGTGTCGGTCAAAATATTTGCCAACACCGACACCGGTGTCGGCATTCCATCGACACCGACACCGAGGGGGGGGGCATATATAATGATGCACCTCTAATGGTATATTTAATCGTCTTGGCTCTACAACCCAGTTGTACATGTAACATTGAAAGGTCACGAAAAATACTAGATATGGACATCAAGAGTAGCTGCAGTGAATACATTGAAGAACAAAAGTGTATGGTTTACTTCAAGATATGCCACAGTATGAAGGATATTATTTTTATAGTAAACCTGAAACGGCCAATTCGCTACTTTTAATAAGTTCTCATTTCTGTATAGGCTTATGCTCAAATATTGGTCAAGATTATTATTAACGATTGCCTAAGTCAGCAACTCACTGCAGCAAAGTACAGACATATCCAACAACACTAGAGCAATGATGCTTGGAAGTTTATAAGTGGCCACTCAGAGAATGCAGAAATAAAATCACGGCAAGGGCTACAGACAATGATAAAAGATGGTTGTTCCAGACCTATTTTTTTTTAGAAAAGAGAGAGACGTATAAAGACACTACATACTTAACAGTTAATAGAGGAAGGAATCGTTATTTTACACCCGAATTAAACCTGAAATATGTATTGAAAATGTTTGTATTGTAATAGGTGGGGCGCCTCAACAGCTCCAGCTACGGACTGGGCTTTAATGTAGTGCCATTGTGACGTAGACTGGTAATGTTTCATCCTTGCTGACAGAAATTAAGTTGTGGAGAGTGTGATCATTCTAAAATACTTGAATAGGTTTGTGTGTAATCTTTCTCCAACAAGGATATTGACAGACAGATGTAAACTAAAATTTTCTCATGATTTACAATGATTGAGTGAATAACAGAGTGCACATAGCCAGTAGCCTTCCTATCTGCTTTCAGTCACAATTCTGTTAATGTTGACAAGTTGTTGTAATGTAGAGAATCTTGCTTTGGATAATAATATAGTTGTTGATAAACAGATTTACCAAGTATTTATTTAAAAAGAAAAGAAGAACTTAAGAAAACTTTAAATTAAAGATTGGCTAAGAACTATCTGACGTTGTTCTGGATTATTTGATTAAAGTTCCAGTAATTTTTTTTTGGGGGGGGGGGAGGGGGGAGTTTTTGCGCCGACACCGAACCGACTCCGGACAAGTACGAATGCCGACACCGACTCCGGACAAAAACTACCGACACCACCGACACCGACACCGGCTCCCCAGCCCTGGTAACTAGTGTCACAGGTTGTGACTAATTTATCGAAACTACCCCCTTACTCCAACCCTTAACGTACAAATAGTAATATCTCTAATATGTATGTTAAAGTAATCTATACATAGCAATCTACGTTCCGCCCCTCAGCTTTTCTCCCCCCCCCCTTTTTCTACCCCACCCCCGTAATTGCGTCATAGACCAGGTGTTCAACGAAACTCCGCCGGGCGTAGTACGGTGGTTAGCAGAAACATGTTACTTTCCTTGCTGGGAATATTCTCTGACCACCGGGACTATTCTCCGGTCGGTTTCTTCAAAGGGACAGCGACCCGCTCGATGTCCAGTTACTAAGGTCTTTGTCTATACGGCATATTTCCCCCCCCCCTTAGGCTCCACCCCCTAATTTGAAAGTTTGAACCCTAATTTGAAAGTTTGAATGTAGCAGCTATCATATTTGATTGGTTAATGGTCACGTGTGAGAAAGCGATGAGCGAGATAGTAGCTAGATTTTTCTGGCATTCGACCGAGGGGTCCCAGGGTGACCGGTCGCAATTAGGCTGAGTGATAGCGAGCCTATTGAATAGTCTCTGTGTGAGAGAAGTGAGAAGGAAATAGGGAGAGAGATCTAAAGTGACCACATCCTACCACTTATAGATAATTTATTATCGTTGATCATTTTGAAAGGCCACCAGATCCCCTGATACGGTCTGGTGCCCCTGTATATAATAAAATCTCTGATTGTTGTACCCCCGACTTTGTCGAGTTAATCATCGTCACCTGTTCAACCTTAATTGTTGTGGAGACTGTGTGTGTGGCAGGAATACAAATAAAATACGAGTCAACTATTGGATCAGCCCTCGTACTTCTAGCAACAAGCCCAGGTTACCCTTCTCGGGATCCTCAACATTTGGGGTCTCGTGAGCGGGGCCTGTAACAACTAGTTTAAACATATTGTCAAGTGTTTATGTTTATTTCAGCTGGTACAGTTTGTGTGGATGAGGAGGGTCGGGGTACGAAACAGAACTTGACCAGAGCGGGTGGGGTTGGTTCAAACTATGAGGGGACTGGTGGTGCTGGAGTAAATTGTTGCCCCTTGCAGCTCTCTACTCTGGACATCAACGTCCACTTCCATGTGAAGTCCCTGTAAGGATGAGATGAAATCTCTTAGATCCTATAAACCACTCATGTGATGGATTTTGCAGTGCCCCTCTTTCATCCCCACCATAGTCGATAGTGCCATTGCCATGGAGGCACCATGAGAGATATAGCAGGGGCTTAAAAATGACCTATAAATATTCTTTGGCCCTCACCGAAGAACGAACCAGGGACCCTCAGATCGAGAGCCAAGCGTTTTACTGCACGACCATCTGCCTTTCGCATCACTGTGTGTAGAATAGCCCTTTTTTTCTAAGGGAAGTTGACCAGAGGTGAGAAATAACATTCTCCTAATGACCATACAGTTACCAGCTATCGACGTAGGTCACTTAGATCCGCTGACCAACTTCTAGTATGTCGTATTTACAGGAAGTGGGGTGGGGGGTGTAAGAATGTGTAGATTTTACTACTTATATGTGTGTGAAAAAATAATGTGGTAATGATTCCGTCTCTAAACTCACAAACCGTGACATCATCTTCAGAAAAGAAGTAGCGTACGATGTTCGTTTGTTTGTATACAAGTGACAATGATCATACTTTTAAATTAAGTTTAATATGATGCACAGATAAACCAAGTGCAGTGAAATTAAACACATCACGTCTGCCCACCCTCCACACACACATGTATTGGGGACGGATGCTCTTGCGGTGTAGAAAGCTTGCATTTTGACCTAAGTTTTTGGTTTTGATCCAAAATTTTTTTTTTTTTAGGTTCTTGTGAAAGTTTCGAAATCTACAACTAAGTAGCTGACAGTAGTTTAAACATATGAAGGCAGATGATCACCGTGCTAGCCACTAATTCTCCAAGTATTTTATACTTCATTTGACTTGATAAACACTTATAGGCTGTTAAGTGACTCCTTCCCCACCCACCCCCTTTCACTTACAGCCACCATTAAAGGACGAAAGATGACCTATATGTTTGATATTTAGATGTGACATTATTTACTCAAATAGTTGTTTACATTCGTATATTTTTAATCAATAATTCTATCACCTATCTTTATTAAAATTTGTTTTTATGGGTAAACTACTTAGCTAACGGTGTAGAGCAATTAGCAATGCAATGGTTAAAGAACTGTTTTTTTTTTTATCAATCAGGCCAAGGATAGAGTTGGCATGTGCAGACAACCTAAAGAATGCTATCACGGATTTATTTATTGTTTTTATTATTTATAATTATTTACTAGTCTGACTGGCTAAGAATGACTCTCACCTTTAAAGTTTCATGGGCTTTAACAAATGTCTCTATTCTATGTGTTAATAAACATTTTATTATAAAAGGCTTAGTTAATGTGAACAGTCTGAGCAACATGCGAAATTAGTAACGAAATAGATCGTTACAAAGAGTAATAGAGGACGTAATTACTTGAATTGTATTCTTTATTACTTTTGTAATAAACATAGCAAAAAAAAAATTACCACGTCATTTCTATTACATGGTAGAAAATGTTATTGTTAGTGAGCCATCCAATAATCAAAAGGGTTCTAAGATTGTAAATAATCATTGAAAATGACACACTAGTTGTTTAGCACCTTTGAATTCAACAAAATAATTAATAGTAATAATGTAAATAGTTTAATTCTAATTAATAGTAATGCAGTTTTAGAATTAGAAAAAAAAATATCTGGAAATCTTTTTATCATGATGAATATGGGGAAAAAAATGATGACATTTTATCTATTATAATTGTGTAATTGCGTCTAAATATAATATTCTTACCTATTATACCCTCTTTCACAGAAGTGGTCTAATATATTATCTTGATTTACATTACTCTGATACAACAATCGTCACCGAGATCCCAGCATACATGTACATGATAAAGGCAGCTGAGCTATTAGCTGGGGAAAGAAAAGGCAGCTGAGATATTAGCTGGGAAAAGAAAATGCATCTGAGGTATTAGCTGGAGAAGGTAAAGGCAGCTGAGCTATTAGCTGGAGAAAGTGAAAGTAGCTGAGCTATTAGCTGGAGAAAGTTAAGGCTGCTAAGCTATTAGCTGGGGAAAGGCAATGCAGCTAAGCTATTAGCTGGAAAAGGTAAATGCAGATAGCCCTGTAATTACCAGTATGCCTGGCTATGAATAACATGAATTCTGAACTTAAACTGTCTAAGCTGTAACGTGTTTTATATATATCAATACATATTGAATTATAAAACAAAAAGAAAAACATAATGTTCAAAAGTACAATTCCTCAGATGCATGATATAAATCCATATCCTCTTTTCACTAATTCACCAGTCGCTTCATCATTATGTTAGACAACAAGAAGACAACACTTCGTTTCAGTCCATGATCAATTCAAGTATTAAGTACATTGGGGTGATTCTTAACTGGTTCACTCGTTGGTGCTTTCGCCGTGAGCTCAAATGGCGAGATCAAGGCTACATTTTCGGGCCCCATTTACTCAATCAAACTATGCCCACCATTCATATCTTGACTATGGTGTAGACCTGAAGTGAGCAACATTTGGCCGTACGGCTGCTTGCGGCTGTTGTGGTGGTTAATAGCGGCAGTGAAAAAAATATATTTCTTCAAAGATAAATAGATAAATTCAGTACTGTGGGTGTCTTCACTAGAATAGAACTTCAGCATGGCCATTGGTGTTGAAAAAGACTTTCATCTTTGGTATAGATGCAGAAAAAGTTAACAAAGTCCCATTAGTTGTCTATGGTTTTTAGAACCAAGAGATGAGATCTTAAGCATCTTAGTTAAATATTATCTCTCAATATAATAATTTGATTTTATCAAAAAACGTACAATGGATTGCCTCTCTCTCTCTTTGAACTCTCTCAGTAATCTGCGGGCTGAGACTTAGTCTCTTAGAGCCCGTGAGATCAGACTTGCTGTGTCTCTCAACATCTGGAGACTGCCATAGAGCCCGATGGCCAGCAAGCTTCCGGACTGGTCCACCCTATGGTCCGCCAGTCCGGGGCACTCGAAAAGCAAATGGATTGCCTCAACAGGATGCGTTTTTTCCCTCACTGTCCCTTCTCCCTTATTGTGCTGCACTCCTCTATGTGTGATGCCTGATGTGAACGCCGTTCTGTTTCAATTCACAGCCCTAGAAGTCACCTATCAATTATTGGATTGTATGTCAATCGATTTTACTCTAATTTTTTTTATTAATCTGAAATACCAATATTTGGAAATTAAAAAAAAAACACAATAAATTGTGTTTAGCCTTGTATCAATCATTCAAACTTGTTTCCAGTCGAGTCAATCATTCTAGCTTTTTTTTAGTCTTGTATCAATCATTCAAACTTGTTTCCAGTCGTGTCAATCATTCAAACTTTTGTATCAATTTTTCAAAATTGTGTTTAGTCTTGTATCAATCATTCAAACTTTTGTTTAGTCTTGTATCAATCATTCAAACTTTTGTTTAGTCTTGTATTAATCATTCAAACTTGTTTTCGGTCTCGTGTCAATCATTCTAACTTTTTGTTTTTCAGTAGTATGTAAACCATTCAAACTTTTGTTCAAGTCTTAGATCAATCATTTAAACGATTAATTTCGTATTTACAGCTGGAGCCAATAAAACTGAAAGCTTTTATTTTGAAACAATGGTACATAATTTATTTTGGTATAAATTAAGACACTTATGGATGAGTTAACAATGAAATAAATATTTGAGATTCAAGTACACTTTTACAAATTTAGTCCAACAAAGAACAAATGAAAGCTAGCGTAGCGATCAAGTCACAGATAAATGTTCACTGAATATATTGTTTGGCTTAATTGTTTTAACTTTGTGGTAAGGGCATTTGAGTACTTTAATCTGCACTGCCTAGCAGATAACAAGTAACATGTTGTTTTCGTATCATAATTTTTATCTTTAGTGTCTTTTCAACGTGGTTAGTGGAGTACGCAGGGTTGGTTAATAATCCGTTGACTCTTAGAAACAACAGATAAAACCTTTTTTTTTCCCATCTAGTAGTGTTTATCATCTGTAGCGGTATCTGCAGCCGTGCTCTGTAATCTGTACACTGGTCACACATCTGGCAAAGTTCTGTCTAAAGTTATTGCTGGTCATAAGGTACACGATGAAGTCTATGCAGAACTTTAGATAGTACAAAAACTGGCAGACACTTTGAGTGACATAGAAGTGACTGTTCGAGTTATTGATGTAGTTCTCCAGCAGGAGGCCACACAAACGGACCAGGTAACTGGACATGTAGAGCAGGATGAACACGCTGGACACCCAGACCAACATCTTGGTGCTTCTGACCTGTGCCAGACTGAGTGTGTTGACCGCACTGATGCCGCGCTGGCATCTCCTGATGTTGTGGTTGTGAAGACCGTGGTGTTTCCTAAATCTGCGAACCGTGTAGATTATTTTAAGATTCAAACTCACCACGCTGAAGAAAGGCACGACAAACACGAGCAGGGCGTCAACGTACGTAAAATAACTGAGAAAGTCAAAGTAAGTGTTGTCCACTACACAGAAGCCATGCTCGTTGACCGTGGTGAAGAAACTGTGGGAGTACATGATGAGTGAAAACAGAGTGGTCAATGAAATAACGATGAAAGATTTCTTCCTGCTGCACAAAGACGAAGCCCGGAAAGGATAACAGACGACGATGTTGCGCTCTGTCATCATCAGCACAACAAACCAAGCGGATAAAAAACTGCACACATACGAAACGTAAATAATAACAGAGCAGTAACCGGATAACAACGTCGTTAAAGGGAGCAAGTTGACGGACGTAATCAATAATTTGGAGACTAGAAATAGCGTGTCCACAAAGGCGAGAGCTGCCAGGTATTGACTGCAAGGCTGGTAGCGGAAGGACGTACAGACGAAGACCAGGAAAGACAGAACGTCGCCGATAATTCCCAGGACGCAAATAGCCGGAACCCCGTAGTGTTCCATTGCTTCGATCATCTTGGGTATAGTCGGCGTCGTGACTTCGTATACGGCCGTGACGTTATTGACGTACGACGTTGAAAATTCTGTCGTGGACAAGTTCCAGTGTGCTGATTGAAGTATGACAAATTCATCTGTTCGATTCATTGTATTGTGTTGTCCCTTTGAGCTACTGGACCGATTAAAATGTTTTGCTCTATTGTGACATTCTGTGATCTATGGTAGAGACGTACTTCAAAACGACTTTACAAAATCAACATTTGACAGACGAATTCTATTACACTTGGTCTCTTATAGAGATTTGAACGATGATTTTTTTTTTCTAATTTCTCAACATTTTCAAACGTAGCTGACGTCAGATACATTTTTCAATGGTATGTAAAGTACGATCAGAACATCATGTAGAGTACTCCCAGATGACCTGTGGAAATAGCAATACAACATTTAATTATACAATTATTACTCTATAGAACACCTTATATTTAATGTAACACATTTCGATCTACAATAAACAACAATAAACAACCATTAAAAAAAAATAACGAAGAATAGAATAATTAATGAAAACGCCATTAACAATACTGTGGATGCTGAAACATCTTCAAAACAGAGCTGGAATTTGAACACAAGATTGTAGATAAAGCGGAGAGCAGTCTAGTGTAATATATAGTTAATGAATTTGACTTAGTAACCATGTTTGCTTTTTGATTATATTTCAAGTTGCTTGGCCATTGTTGTGTAATACGCTTCACCACCATTTTATCAAACCAAGAGGTTTTGTTATATATTTTATTATACTGTGTGTGAAGACGTCTATAATTAAATCTACATTAATAGATTGATAGGAGGCTTCAGCACTGATAAATAAAAGAATCAGAAGTATACAATTTATAATAGAAAACAATCTATATTATCGATCTGTTTCTGGTGAGTCGCAACCCATACATATAGAATCACTTCTTTAGAGAAAAATCTAATTAAAAGAATAACGGAACCTTTATCCAATTATAAAATATATTCAAGTTATGCTTCACAAATTACATTAAAATATGAATTCTCAACACGTTCAAAAAACATTTCTTAGAAACAAAGTTTGTGATAGGTTACAAATATCTTTCTTGAAAATAACATATTCACCCACGTTCCTTTTTATGTATGCATAATGCTGTAACAATCCACTACTAGACTATTGTAACAATCCACTACTAGACTATCGTAACAATCCACTACTAGACTATTGTAACAATCCACTACTAGACTATCGTAACAATCCACTACTAGACTATTGTAACAATCCACTACTAGACTATCGTAACAATCCACTACTAGACTATAATCGTTCAGTTTTATATTTCTTTGTCTAATATGTTAGGGGTTTAAATATTACAAGGCTTAAATTCCTGCCGTTACTTTACACAAACAAATAAAGCGAGATGGTAAAACATATTCATTTGAATGACGTCATTGTAAATCAATACCTCTATTCTAACCTTAACGAGATCGAAGCAGTTCATTGTCTGGATGTAAAACTGATCTTTTATCTTGGCGCGGTAAACGTTATGTATTTTACTTTTAATGTTTACACCTGTATAACCAACCAAATTTAAGTTTATAGTTTTGTTACACATAGGAAATTAGGCACGTTGGTAGGGATGATTATCACAGTGACCTCTCACTTAAGGCCTTGACTGAATGAATGTGTATACAAGGCGGTGTATGTTTTAGTGGCCACGGAAAGAGGGAAAGGAGGAGAAGATTAGGTCTTAATAGGTCTCATAATTACAAAAAAAAAACAATAACAACAACATTAGGTCGGTGATCAAAGTTGTTTTAAAATGATCATGAAATCCAACGCGATGTTTTCGGAGTCAGTGGTTCTAAAACGTCTTCGCTTCGCGACCAAAAATAAAAACTGGGTTTCTGTTAAATTTGGTTAATTTTTGTACGATGTGACATGTAAATAAATACTACAATAAAAGAAAGATGTATTTTTAGAGCATTTTCGAAAAAAAATGCTCTATTGTCCCCGTTTTGTCTGTCTGTCTGTCTGTCTGTCTGTCTGTCTGTCTGTCCGTCATCACACTAGATCTCAACAACCATAAGTCCTAGACGCATGATGTGTATATCATTTTGTAGGTCTTGGCCTGCCATGTGTGCAGCAAAAGTTTATTTCGCGATCTGACCTCTGAGGGCCGTAAAAGGGGGCTTATAAAGTACCGTTTTTTTTACTATATAAGCTATATTAATAAAGGAGCGTCCTATATCTCAGCAACCATATCCTAGACCCATGATGTATATATCGTTTTGTAGGTCTTGGCCTGTCATGTGTACATCAAAAGTTCATTTCGCGATAGGACCTCTGAGGGCCGGGCTTCAGGGCTCCTAAGGGGCTTATATATTATATATATATAGCCCCATTCTACACCTTGTACGTTCAATAACCCATTCATTTGGTGCGAAATACTGCAGCACGTAGTTTCACCAAGATTTATTAAGAAACTCATCAAATGAAATAGTAAGCTTGTGTTCTGAGTTTAATTGAAAGTATCAGAGCTATGCAACAATTGACGGAGTTTTCGGACGATTAAATGACTACAATTTCGAATGTTTTCAATTATGAGTCCTATTTCAGTAACCACAAACCACGTGTAGTTAGATTTAATTGAAAATATTTTTTTTTCAAATATAAAGAAACGTCTTTATAATATTTTTTTTACAGATATATGCATTACACAATTGAATTTATAAACATTTCCAAAATTTACAAATATTTACTGAAAGCTAACAAACGTACTGATACATAACATAAAAATGCGCTAATACGTCCTGTGTCTAGAATGGAACAGGCTTAATTGCTTGTTTTTATAAATAGATCTTCCCTTTCAGTAGCTGCTTAAAAACGGTTAGATTTGTGAAACATAGTGAAGTTGAGCAGTAATTATTAACACATTGTTTCTTGGTTACATTTGTGATAAAACCAAATTTTCGGCTAACAATTATTTTGAGATCCACTGTTCTGACTAGATTTCACAGTTTTTATATTGTGTTGAACATACTGATGTAAAAATGTGTACGCGTACGATATGTGTTTACAGGATTGTACAGTTGACCGAAGGATACTGATAATATTAAGTAATGAATTACTAAAACATGACAATTTCCACTATAAAAAATAAAATGCTATTTTTGACAGTAAACATTCAGTTATAAGTGTAAGGTGAACTGTTTTTTGTTAATAGGAACCATTCACATAATATATACATGTATTGAATGAGCTTGTTGAGGAGGGGGAAGTGTTTGGATACTGTTGTAATCTGTCATGCGGGTTGTGGGCTGTTGAATTCAGCAATGTAGCACACACAAAATGATCATCAAAATTAGTTTAATAAAAATAAAAAAAAAATATTTTTTTTCCAAATAGGTGGGAGGAAGCCTATGGTATATACTGTCCTATCCCAGTTTTCCCTCCTTTATTGATTTATTCTCGTTTAGTATGTTAATATACTTGTGGATGTGACCTTGTATTTTTGTAAGGTCAAGCATGCATTGATACGAGTGATGAAGTTGTTTCCTTCGCCACCTACACCTCGAACACCCACACAATAAACTGTACCTATTGTTTGGCAGGAAACTGCCCACGCCATTAGCTGGCATGGTCTGTCTGTAAAAGGATCATGATGTGATTCAAGGAGGGGAGTTCGGACACGTTTGACAAGCACACACGGGAGTCCGAAAAAAGTAGTCGCACGGGGCAGTTAGTCCGAGTGATGTTGATGATTCGCACGTGGAAGTTTTCACGATACAGTCTTATGGAAGATGGTGAAGATGATAATAGAAGTAAGATGGTGCTGATATTGATTGATGTTGTGTTAAGATTGTGCTGATATTGATTGATGTCGTGTTAAGATGGTGATATTATTGATCACATTTTGATGATTCTTCATTGTATTTCCTATGTATTTAAGTTTGTTCGTTATTATTGTAAAGACTTTGTCGCGTTATTATTTTAAAACTCAACTTGGATATGTGATTTACTTGTATGGAAGTAGGGTCTTGCATCTGGAATATAATGGGGGGAAAGAAATACTTGATATTTTTGTTTTATATAATAAGTGAATGGCTCCTCTAGTACAAGTTATAATGCAAAGATGGCCAGGTAAGAAGTCAATATAAGTCACATTCCTGTTTTAAATAAAGTAACAAAAAAGGGTGTCATTTTTGTCAATTTAAAACAAGTTATTTAAACAATGAAATAAACCAACTGAAATAAACCAACTGAAATAAACCAACTGAAATAAACCAACTGAAAAACACCAACTTGAAATAATCGATCCAATGAGAGTTGAGTTAAACTTAATGACTAGGGAAGACATGTTTCGTCATCAATGGTATTGTTGGATGAGTTATTGGGTTAGAGTCAGAGACCTGACGTTGAGCCTTATGTGTGAAGTCCCTGTAAGGATGAGATGTAATCTCTAATAACCAATAAACCATGAATGGGACGGCTTTTGCAGTGCCCTTATTTCGTTAGTGCAATGGCCATGGAGGCATCATGGGAGATATAGCGGGGACTTTAGCCATGACCTAAAATATCCATTGGTCCTCTCCGGAGATCAAACCAGTGACCTCCAGGTCGACAGTGAAGCGTTTTACCGCACGACCATCCGTCCCTTCGCTTAGCCTTGTACGACTGGTCATTTTGTACGGGGATAATGTGTTACTGTGTCAGTGTATCAGTTCTTTTGAGAGTTGGCTTTGGACGGACAGATAGATAAAGCGCTGACTAGGTGAAGAATGTCGGGGTCGGTGATAGAGTGTTGTTGTTTCGAGAAATAAGTAATGGTCTATAGCAATATTGACAATGAAATATAATAGTCTATTTGATGCTGTGTTGTTGTCTTTTATATGTAGATTTTTTATTGAATAAGCCTGAAGTTATTTTTATTTGACAAAATGGGTCAATTGCTGAGTGAATCCGGTTAGACTAGGCTTCAGAAACCAAAAACAGTTTAGTTTTTTTTATAGTTTTTAGTATCTTTGTCTAACTGTGGTTATGCCCGTCCCGTCCGGAAATCAATGACCAAACCTCACATTGAATAATTCAATAACTTAGCAGTTCACACGATCGATCTGGTAGTTAGACAAAGCACACAATTTAACAATTTAACCATTTAACAATTTAACATTCTCACAATTTCACAATTTAACCATTTAACAATTTAACAATTTTACAGTTTTTAAATTAAAAAACAATTTAACAATTTCACAATTTAACCATTCAATCTAAAAATTAAAACTTTTCTCCTATTCCTATCGGTTCATAATTTCACGTTTTCATTTGCAAAGCAAATTAAAGGATTATGTGGCAATCACAATATCAAACAGTCTGTATTTTTTTAACTGAAGTCAGGTACTTTGTTTTTTAAAGTATGTAGATAAGAACATTTTAATCAGGGACCTGAAGAGATATCGGGTGTCTCAGTGAGGATCGAATCCGACAGTCAGGTGATCTATGTCGCACGGTCATCCGCCCCCCCCCTTCCCCAGCCCATATTTTAAACAATGAGGAAAAACTATAAGCCTGAAATGTTTATTAAAACAGAGAAAAGAAGACGATTAATGATAATATTGATATCAAGTGAAAGGTCGCAACAAAACATTTTAAAGGACAAGTTTGGGGTGTGGAGAAGCAATTTATGTTGTAAAATAACCTTCTATGTGATGAATATGATTTATTTATATTTTGGATTAGCATGTAACGTCATCCCAATGGTAATCGTTACATTCCGAAGCCTATAATTGGCCAAAGGTGCCAGGAAGAAACAAAAAATTCCCAATAAATCCTATGTAAAATAGTCTCCGCTTTGTTGCGTTTTAAAAATAATCTAAGTCCCTTCTACTTGTGTATATGTTTTATAAAATGTTATGAATCCATCGGAAGCGGTTACTATGGTGATAACCTTTACTTTCAAGTCGCCCATATGAGTGTGTGAAATATCATTGGTTGTATTACTTTAAGGATAAAAAAGTGAATTAGGACATAGCTCATCATAAGGTTTTAATTTTTTTTTGTTTCATTTTCTTTTTTTGGACTTAAGCCTGTGCCATCATCACAGACAAAATATTTAAAAATAATTATGTTCATCACATACAAAAATAGCCATTATTGCACATTTTCACCCAAATTCTCCTCCATTCACTGCAGCGATTGTCGTCATATTTCTCGTTATTATTTCTATTTCCACGGCTCAGACGATGTCAATTGACTCTCATGTCTCGTTCGATTTCCAACGACGGAACCTAATTTACTTTTATTAGAAGTTATATTTTAAGCTCTGGCGGATGGAAGCTTGTCTTGAGCTTTCTATTCCTGTCTTTTTTTTTAAAAAAGCCACTAAGCAATGTCTAGACTTCATGTTTGTATCTGCTTTCTTTACACGTTTTACGTCTGCTTAGATGCATGGTTTTACAGTTTGTGGGGAAAAGATCTCTTTTAACGCTGTTAGTTTAAAGTTGTTTTAATATATTTTCATTGTTAAATTAAAATATGGATACAGTTTGATGAGATCCGGTTTTTTTTTTTGTTTTTTTTTATGGATAGTCTAAATACATATTTTTATCAAATCTGAAATTAAATGGCCGCAAGAAGTCTCTTTAACATTCTGTCTAGCAGGAGCGGACTTGTGTCACCTGACACCCGTGCGCTGAAGAAAATGTTGACCCATCTAAAAAAAAAAGAGAGACAAATCAAAGGGTTTAAAATTTGGCTTTTTGGCTAAATATTCGGGTGCCCTGCACCCATCCTTAAATCCACATGTGCTGCCTATGACAGCTAAATGATGGTGAGTACCACAAATTCTTAATTTCTTTTAAAAATACACCTGCACCCATCCTTAAATCCGCATGTGCTGCCTATGACAGCTAAATGATGGTGAGTACCACAAATTCTTAATTTCTTTTAAAAATACATCTAGACAATAGACACGAAGAGTTAAAACACCTTAAGAACATTCTGAGCCCCAAGCTAGTAATGTTGGCCGATGTAGACATTGCTAATGCTAGAGAGGTAAAATAAACCCACATAAATCTGTCTCAATATGTGTTAACTATTAGGATACATGATTAATAGATTAGTCTTTACTTCAGATTTAAAAGGTTGGATAAATGGCGTCAGGATACGTTGTGTAGATGGGAAAGGTGGTAAAGTTTATAAAGTTGGGTGGAAAGGTAAAAAAATGTCGAAAAAGGTGACAGAGGTAAAAGGTGGGAAACGTTAGAAAGATTGAAAAGGTGGGAAATGTGAGAAAGTTCGGTGAGTAAGGTGGAAAAGTGGGGAAAATGGAAAAGGTGGTAAAGGTGGAAAATGTGGGTGGGAAATGTGCGTGGAATATGTGGGAAATGTGAGAAAGTCGGGAAAGGTGAGAGAGGTAGGTGTAAAAGGTGGGAAAGGTGAGAAGAGTGGGTTGGAAAGGTGAGATAGGTGGGTGTGAAAGTACAAGATGGCGAAATAATTTTGGCAAATAAAAGAATGACCGGTTTGACAGAACGATCAGATCAACGATTGGTTGAAAGATCACAAATACTGTTTAGGCGCACTACATTTATTTATCGCCATTAAGTGGAGACTCTAAACCTTTTGGGAACCACTGATTTTCTTTTAGTCAATCTGTAATAAACTCAAAAAAAATCAAACTTTAACATAAGAGTAAATCATATAAGTCAACACTGAAAAAAAAAACGTCCTTAAAAACACTTGTTATTATCTGGCACAAATTTTGATTCATCGTTACCTGTTTATAAAACAAATCTTCTAACTCGAAAGCTAGTAATGCATAACAATATTCAAAACTTTCTGAGCCTGTTGCTTACGACAGTCAAACTATGTTTAACCCCATCACAGATCTCTGTTTGAGCACCTATTCATAGTAATATAATCGCTAATACAAATTATAAGAAAATTTAAGTAATTATTTTTTTTTCTAAGACGTATGTATTAACAAATACAAGCAAAAATTAAGCCTGTAAAAACATGACGTTTAAGAGCATTTTCATTTATAAATAGAGAGGGAAGTAAGTCATGTTTAATAACTGTTACAAAAATAAATAATGAATACGCTCCTTTGTTTATCTTATAATCTATATATAATATATGAGCCCCTTAGGAACCCTGAAGCCCGGCCCTGAGAGGTCCTATCGTGAAATGGACTTTTGGTGCACACATGGCAGGCCAAGACCTACAAAATGATATATACATCATGGGTTTAGGACTTATGGTTGTTGAGAACTAGGGTGATGACGTACAGACAGACAGACAAATCGGGGACAATAGAGCATTTTTTTTTTCGAAAATGCTGTAAAAAATTGTTTAATTAACTTTGGTGAACGAGAGTTTAGTAGATGCGCAATTTAATACTTAGACACAATTATTGATCTAATGACTTGTTAACATCTTTTGTTCACTATTTTCTATGTATTCTGTTATTAAATCAGGGGAAAAAAAATGTATATTTGTCTACCCAGTTTTATTGTTAAAGTATGCTCTTATCTACAGAACAGATGATAATTACACTTACAAATACTAAAAACATACTATATTTGAGCAGTCCTCTTAATATTCAGTTTACCAGAGCTTCACTTTGTTATTTCACACATTCTGAAAACCAATTATATAATATAGCTATACAACTTAGTTAAATAGTTTTATAAATATGTATGAAATACAGCTGAAAACGTTCATTTAATCTGTTGCCACAAATGTAAATCAGTATATCTTCATTTTACCGTACTTTTGAAGACCTTGTACTTAAGAAAGCGGTTAAAAAAATTGCTGACTACAAGTAAACCAATTAATGACGTGTTCAGGAAGCGGGTAGTGTAATTTTGTTCAGCGGCTCGAGGTCAGTTGGTAGCATCTGGTGGCCAATGATTAGATGGGGGGAAAAAGAAATGCTTTGTCTTTCATGGTCTTAAACTTTTAGAAGGGAGACCAGGGAAGATATATGATAACTGGCAATAAAAGAATTAGAGAGATATTGTATACATACAAAAATAACAACAAAGATTTGACTAAATGGAGCGGGTTTAAATTAATTATTGAGATATAATTAACAATAAAATATAAGTAAGATTGTTTGTAAGGATGTAGCTAACAATGAAATATAAGTAAGATTGTTTGTAAAGATGTAGCTAACAGTAAAGGAAAAGTAAGATTGTTTGTAATGATGTAGCTAACAGTAAAAGATAAATAAGATTCTTTGTAAAGATGTAGTTAACAATAAAAGTTAAATAAGATTGTTTGTAAAGATGTAGCTAACAAAAAAGATAAGTAAGATTGTTTGTAAAATTTTAGCTAACAATAAAACTGGTTTCGCATCATGTTCGAAATACCTTTAGCATTTCTGCTAATCACTGATATCATCGATGATAATCTATTATAAATAAAACTACACTATCAGATTAATTCCGCAATACAAAGATACATCATCGGACAGCTGAGGTAATCTATTGATTGCAAGCTTAGCTAACGCGAGTTGTGTCCCTGTCATCAAGTAGGACACGTTCATTCGCCTATAATAAAAACACGCTGTTCTCCAACACGAAGACATTCAGAGGAAGACGTCAGCAACAGTGGCGTAGTTAGCTTAACTCGCGCCCGGGGCACAATACCTTTTTTGGTGCCCCTTTGTGAGTAGCACCCGGGGCATGATGACCCCCCTTGCGCCCCCCCCTCAATACGCCACTGGTCAGCTTTTAGCTGGTATTGAATACCAAAAATAAAAAAAATGGAAATCGTTTTCTTAACAATGATCGCAACTAGGTATCACCGTTTGCGGTGTATAAGCATTAATCTTCTCAAAATATTATTTCTGAAGTTTGTTTATATAAGAATGAAAAAAAAAATCAATACATAAAAATAATTAGTTTTAATGTTCTTAAGAGAAAATAGTTTAGACGGTTGAAACTGAATAAAGATTAAGCGATTATTTTATTTAGAAGCTTAAACCATTAATATACATTAAAGTATAGGCGCTTGATTATAGATTATTTAAAAATAAATGTGCAAACAACGTAGAAGTTTAGAACAAAAATCGGTAATATATCTCTATACTTATAAGACGCATTTGCTGTCTGTCTGTCATAACTCAAAATCCAGACAACCAAATAACGTGAAATTTGTTGCAATTAGGACATAATTACATGGGTAAGGTTATGGGACATGTTTCGTTTCATCTCGATGGGTATTTTAATTGTAATAAAATATTTTTATTTTAGCATATTTTACTATATTAAAGTAATCTCGACGGCGCCATAGATAAAACTCTTCTGTGACGTCATTTCCCGATGATCGAATAGAACTTGCGCGCTGGTGCTTATCGTGCCTTTATGCTGCAAAGAATTGTTGATGTTTTTTTCATGCTTCCCGATTTGTACAGTTTGAGGAAGGTAAATGAATGAAGAAGGATTTTAGAAGAAGTGTGAAGCCATAATAATATGTGTATATATATATATATATATATATATATAAAGAGAGAGAGAGAGGGGGAGGGAGAGAGAGATAAAGCAAGAGAGAGGGGGTAGGGGGGAGAGAGAGGAAAGGATGGTTGGAGGGATGGAGGGAGGGGGAGAGGGAGAGTGGGAGAGAGAAGGGGTGAGGGAGAGAGAGGGAGATGAGAAAGGGAGGGAGAGAGGGAGAGAGAAAGGGAGGGAAGGAAAAAGAAAGGAAGGGAGGGAGTAGGGGGGGAGATAGAGGGGGGAGGGAGGGAGAGAGAGGGTGGGAGAGAGGGAGGGATAGAGAGATAAAGAAAGAGAAAGGGCAGGGAGGGAGAGAGAGGAAATTAGGGAGGGGAGAAAGGGGGGAGGGGGAGGGAGAGGGATGGAGAAAGGAGGAAGGAGAGAGGGAGAGAGAGGATGGGAGAAATGGGGGGATGAGAGATAATGAGTGAGAGGGGGGCAGGGAGGGAGAGAGAGGGAAGGAGGAATGGAGGAAAGGGGAGAGAGGGAAGGAGGGGGATAGAATGGGGGTGGAGAGGGGGAGAGAAGGAGATGGGAGAGGGAGGGAGGGAGCTAAAGGGAGAGAGAGGGGGAGGGAGGGAGAGAGAGAGGAAGGGAGAGAGGGTGTAGGGAGAAAACAAAAGGTAAACAGAAAACCTTATATTAAACCCGGGCAAAGCCGGGTACTTGCAACTAAATAGTTCATATTGTTGTGTACATGATCTTGTTGGGCCTCTAATTTATCTACTTCGTTGATACTTCACAATATGTCCGCATTCTTCTCAAGATCAACATCCCAACTGCCTTTTGAACCACACGCACCAAATGACACTTGGGCTAATGTTCGCACATAGAAACACAGCGCTGCGCAACTCACAAACTAATACACAACAACATGACTGCTAATTGCAGTTGGCATTGCAGACATTAATTTTGTGGTTATTGGTAAGACCCTTATCTGTCAGATGACATCTTTTTATATCGAATGTACAGAGTTGATACAAAACCTAAATACATTGACTACACAAAGAAAGACTAAAGTGAGTATAACCGTTTACGTCAGCCTCTTGCTTTTCATCTTAAGATAATTGAGGGTTTGAAATTACGCACAAAGGTATAATCGGACTCTTGTAAATTTGTAAACAATTATTTTTTTTTTAACTTTCACAAAAAGGGATCATATTTAAAATAAATAAATGAAACATTTATATTCTATATTTTATTTTGTCTTTCTTATTTTTTTTTTTACATCAGCGGTAACTGAAAAATGGACACAATTGAATCCATTTCAAAACAAAGCCAATCGACAGTGTACATTAGCTGATTTCTCTGTCTAATGTAAAACCCTGTTTTTAAAATAAATCTCCTTAAGAGTGCATAGGAATAATTTACAAGATAAGTGATTTATTTTGTGAAATGTTCTTAATTTAAACAAGCTGAGAGACATTTACATTTTATAAGATCCATGTAATAACAAAGCTCCCATAAGTTATATAAATATCTTAGCAAGTATCAAAGTAAAATAACATAGAAACAAACAAATAAATAAAAATAAAATATATTATAGTTTGCATTTCTAGCCACTTGAAAACATAAGTTTCAGATCGAGACACTCGTGTAATTAAATCAAACTATTTCCATTTTAAGAGAATTTATGAGGCAAAGCTATTAATGAAGATTTTTTTTTCGGTAACCTAATATTTGTTTATAAGTTGTCAATGGACCTCAAATGTTGCGGTGATAGATAGTGATGGTCACAAACACTTTCGTTATTGATAAGGTGTTATTAAATATTAAACCTTCATCATTAGCAAGATGCACAATACAGAAGCAGTATACATCAGAAAGTTTTCTTAAAATACAAGTAGTTTAATGCAGGAAGTTTACTTAAATTACAAGTAGTTCAATGCAGGAAGTTTACTTAAAATACACGGTTTTTTTGTACTTTAAGTGAATTCAGGAAATTAAAATACTTTGTCCCTGAAAAGCTTTCAGTTAAAAAAAAGAATATGTCGATATCAGGAAATCTCCAACCGAAACCCTAAAATTGTTCCCCCCATTAACAGCTCTTCTTCACGTTCACGTCATACATGAAATGTAAAGAGAAAAAAAAATAATCCCTGGGGCTATTTGTATTTCTCATTACTTCGACTGTCAAAGGACATTTTGTTGTTTTAAAATATTAATAATACAAGAAAACTACGAACAATAAATAACAACAACAGCAAACAAACTATAAGAGATAAAATAAAGAAATGAGAATTTCTAACGGGTAGACTTGGTGGGAAGAATGGTCGTGTGATAAATTGTTCAACTGTAAACCTGAGCCTCTGGTTTTTTTTATCTCCGGTAAGGACCGATGGATTTTTCAGGTCATGGTTAAAGTACCCGCAATATCTCCCGTGGTGACTCAATGTCCATTGCACTATCGACTATGGCATTGCAAAACCATCCCATTACTAGTTTACATTATCTAAGAGATTTAATCTAAGCCTTACAGGGACTTCTCATAATAGCTAGACTAAGAACAAGAATTGTTTATACTTTTTTTAAGCCACAGGTTTCCAAACTTATAACACATGTTTCCCAACTTCGTTTTTGTCATGAGCAAACTAAACCTTTAAACATACACAGCATAAAGGCCTAGTAGAGACATCATTTTTTTTCACACGCCTCACTCCCCATACCATCTTTATCAATCAAACTGCATACAACTCACACACGCACACGAGGTGGGGGGGGCATGTTTTTGTAACACATCTCTAAACCAGTGCTGTCAATGGTATTTGGTCAATGGTGGCGAACCTTTTTGAGGCCGTGTGCTCAGGCAAGACCCCCATCCCATCACAATGATGCATGTGGTACAATGTCATCAGGCAAGACCCGATACCATCAGCGAGTTGCATGTGGTACAATGGGATCAGGCAAGACCCCATATTATCACAAAGATACATGTGGTGCAATGTGATCAGGCAAGACCCCATATTATCACAAAGATGCATGTGCTACAATGTCATCGTGCAAGACCCAATCTCATCAACGAGATGCATGTGCTACAATGTCATCAGGCAAAACCCGATCCCATCAGCGAGATACCTGTGCTACAATGTCATCAGGCAAGACCCCATTCGATCACAAAGGTGTATGTGCTATACTGTAAAAATATGATGTGCTGAAGACTTCATAAGAAATGTAACTACTAATATAGTTAATACGGAATACAAACAAATAATCTAAAATATAATTAAGGAATTCTTCTGTAATTTCAATTGTTAACGTTATGCTCTATGCACTGTGTTCTAACAACAGTATGTAAGTTAAACAAATAGCTCAATCATCTTTAAAATCAGTATGGTTTATTGAATACATTGTCTGTGTATATGTGGCAGTGGCTGTTGTGAACATTAAAAATGTCAATATCGATTAGTCCGAGTTTTTGTGAGGATCCCGTACTTGATTGGGACTGCGTTTCTAATCACAAGAATGTCAGATGTGTATGAGTTATATGAAACCAAATATGTATATTACTAACAAAAATATATTTGAAGTCTTACAACATTAATTATCTAATGAACTTTAATCATATTAAAGTTTCTTGAGATTTAACGGAAGTTTTGTTAAATATTATTAAATGAAAAATAAAAAAAACAATTGAAAAATTGCCACGTGAAGGAGGGGGTTATGCTGGATTTCGTAATCAATATGAATGATTCGTATAGGGGACGGATGGTCCTGTGGTAATGCTCTCGACTGTCGAGTACTGTCGACCTGAGGGTTCCAGCGTTTTCTTCGGTGAGGACCAATGGATATTTTCGATTGCGCTATCGGCGATGGTAGGGGTGAAAGAAGGGCGCTGCTAAAAACAGTCCCATTAGTTGTTTTATAGTCTGTAAGAGATTTTATCTCATCCTCACGGGGACGTCAAACACTATGGAGATCGCGTATTGCGTTACATTTTTATTCTCAGAAATCGACTATCTTCTTACCCTCATTCTAGATGTTTTCGTTCTTTGCGACTTGTTAATTTCAATGGATTTTAACTATCAAACCTTTAACAGTACAACGAGCTGATGAATTTCGTACGTATATCTCAAGATAATGTAATATTTATGACATTCAGTTTGTTATTAAATGAGAAGCAATCTTAGGAGAAATATCTACAGAAATCGTTCAATTAATATTTTGTATTTTTTTCACAAATTAAATTTTAAAACAAACAAATTTTGTATGTATATTACAAGATAATGTAATATTTATAATGTTCAGTTTGTTATTATTTATGTAATATGTCTTATCTAATGTTCAATTACCTCCCTTTACCACTAACCTCAAACTACATCACCAATTATTTTTTCATTTTTTTAATTATTACGTCACATGAATGAATTGTATGGAGGTGCAGTCTGAGTAGCGCCGTACACAACGTAGACAATGCAAACTAACCCATTTATGAGGGGAGGGGGGCTTCACAGAACTATAATGTTTAAAGATTTAATATTTCTTTCTTTTTTAAAAGGCCTGATATTTTCTGCGTCTGCGGCCTCAACTGGATTGATGGAATATTTTTTTTTTGATTGAAGGTCAGTTAAAAGTTACACAACGATTCTATCTATTTCTTTTGAGTAGGCCTACTTTGATACATTATACTTTGCCACACATTATATCAATTAGATATTGCTTTCTGCTTTTGTTCAAAACGATTGGTATGTAAGGTATAATAAAGTTAAAAGGAATGTTACATTTTCAATAATATTTTTTTTTGTAATCAAAAGTGCACCGGGTTGCAGAGGCGTACGAGGTTGAGGGGGGCGTTATAAATTATTTTTTTTTACTTTATCTTATGTCCTGGTGTTGAATGTAAAAATGCAGGTAGCCTCAAAGAGGCCAAGCCCACCGGGCCACAAATTCCATAGGTTTGGAACTGCCGGGTTGGCAATACTTTCTTAGTTAATTCTCAGTACGTTATATTGTACTATGCTACAATGTGTATAACAGTAAATAAACCACCTGCTAAACATGTAGCGTATCGCCTAACTGGAAGGCACTCAGTCTTATATCTCTTTTTTTTTTAAATACTTCATGTATAACATCATGAAACATAAGATGAAGAACTGTTGTAAAGAGTCGATTAAAATATTATGAATCAATTAAGATTTCTCAATGCTAAGGTGTTGTGTGCGCAAATTATGTAGGCTATAGTTGGATGTTAGATTCAGAGTTTAATCGTCGGAGGTTGTTTTTGTTAAGATTGTGCACCCATAATGAGGATTATTTTCTTTGGGATGAACTAAAAAAAAATATGAACTTTATTTGATGTATTATTAAGTGTCCCTATTCTTAAATGTATTTTGGCTACAATAATCTGTTCATGTCCATTAAGGCCACTTCGAGTACATAGATATGTTATTTTGTATATAGACTGATTGTTAACGCGCTAATATATATATAAACATTTTCAACTCCAACTGCGTGCCTACTAGCCGGTCCGAGTACCGGGCCTTTGTTTACTAGTTTAGAGAAAAGGTGGGAAGAATTCGGTCAGTAGTGTTGAGAGACGGATAAATTTAATATTTTATTGTGTTCTTTGAATCGCCTTCCAACTAAACAATAGCTATCTATTGATAGTGTGTACAAAATTGAATTAATTTTGTTTGTCTGCATCAGAGTCTAATTGTCAGTAACTGAGTCTAATTGTCAGTATCTGAGTCTGTAAGTATCTGAGTGGGTGTAATCTTGAAATAAATCAGTGGTTCTCAAGTTCCGGTAACGGTTAAACAGTGCTAGACGTCAGGCTGGGATCGGAACGTCTATCAAAATAGAACCAGTGGTGGAAGGGAAGCCGGAGGAGAAGACAAAAGCACTGAATGAAAGACAATCTTTCACATGTCTGTTAATATATCAACTAACAGTCCGTATAATGAAATATATTACAACAGTTTAATAAAATATTCTCTTAAGTCGCCCACGATGAACTTAATATAAAATTTTAACTAATTCTTTAAAATAAAGTATCAATATCTATCTATCTATCTATCTATCTATCTATCTATCTATCTATCTATCTATCTATCTATCTATCTATCTATCTATCTATCTATCTATCTATCTATCTATCTATCTATCTATCTATCTATCTATCTATATATATATATATATATATATATATATATCTATATATATATATATATATATATATATATATATATATATATATATATATATTTATCAAAGTTTATCTATCTACTTATCTACCCATCTATCTATCTGTTAGTATTTTTTCTTAATATATTAATCTATAATTTATTTGTTAAGCTATATCTATCTATACATCTTAGTATGATCTATGGTATGTAAGTCATCGTTCCGTTTGAAATATATATGTCATTTATCTATGTTTTTCTTTTATATACATGATTCTTTTCTTTTTTGTTTCATTAGTCATAATTTAAATGTGAAATGAATCACATTCATTTCAAGACAGATCATGAAATGTTTTCAAAGAAACAGTACCTACAATCAAAAGATCAAACATCAAAACTTACTTTTGTAGTACAAGTCATAATCGGTCAGAGAGTATTTCAATCAATACCACATCAACCACATCAGTACCACACCAGCATTTTCCACAATAATCAAAAGAAAACATAAACAAGGAATGATTGTATGTAGCCAAGACATTGTTTATATTAAGAACGAACTGGCGAGGCAGTTGACCACCGCCACTGGACACAAGCCGTCGTCATGACGACAATGGAGGCTGGCGGTCCAGGCTGGGAGTGGGACACACAGTTCAAACTCTCACTGGTTATTACCGCCCTTGTATTTATTTGTTAGTCTAGCAGCCTGGACCACCTGACAACCAAATAATGTATACCCACATTGACACACAAATGCTAATATCATAATAACAGACTACTGTTTTTACTAGTAATGAGTAATTGTAATTTGCAATTTTTTTTTAAATAAACTGTTGTATGGCCTAAAAGGAATTAAATAAAATATTCTAGTTAATGTTTTAATTTTATTTTTATTTTACCACGCTTGACTCTATTTAAATGAAAGTTGAAAGTTAAATTTTGATGGAATTTTGGTTTTTCGATTGCTCTTAAATACGTGAGAAATATTCTCACTTATAAATATTGTGAAACTAGAAACAAAAATAAACGGGTAGCCAGTGTGATTCATTGTTTTCCCTTTAAGGATGCCATGCTAATCATCGATACACTACTTGATATGATATAAGGAGTTATTTCTACTTCGCTACAATATCATGGAAGTTGGGGGTACAACTGAATGTGGTAACAGAGCTGCAAAAGAGGCGTCGGGGACCTCAGACAAAATGTTTGAGAAGGGCACCCCTTGAACAATAATATCTCCTGTCGTGATTACTTTAAGTCCAAGGGTCCCTAGCGCCCCATATAATCCCAGGGAGTCAACTCCAGACATTTATCAAAAAATAAAAATGTGGGGTGCCTCTAAAGCTATTGCACCATCGGCCTAGGTGGGGATGAAAAAAAAAGGACCTAACCTATCTTGATCTTGCTATACCCCTGCTAAAATGACGTTTTTCTTATCTTGATCATGCAATACACCTATAAGGATGATATATTTGTTTTCTATTTGTCCCAAAATCACCAACAAGTACGATATCTGCGGCGCATTTTCTACATCGCTACATACAACATTGCAACGAACACCAATGACGTTCTGCTTGCTCTGACATTTCATCTGTTTTGTAGTGTCCGTTAATTAAATAGTCAACAGCATTGAAATTGAGGCATCGTTGGGTGGGGGGGGGGGTTCTTTGTCAGATTTAAATCTTTTCAAAATTAAATCATCGAAAGAAATAAGCAAGCTGACGTAAACACTTTTATTTGCAAGTTATTCATATTTGATTAGTTTTTACAGCTAAAAATTTACTTTAAATAATACCTTTTAAAAACCATGTTGCAAAAAAAGTTGTTTTGTTTTTTATTTTCTAGGTTTCTTCAACTTTTTTTTAACAATAAAAATAATAATAATAATATACCTTTAGATGGGAGACATATTAATGGTTTAAGAGTTGGTTTTTAATTATATATCATTATATTATTTTTAACACATTCCGGTATTTTAACTGCTACGACCATCAAACTACATATTTAATGCCATTTTAAAATATGCACCATAATCAACAAGATTTTAGGGGAGATACCATGAATCCAAGTGGGACTGATGGCTGATTGTTGTAGATAGCTGCCTCTTTACCTGAGAGTCTTGGGTTCGATCCTCTTTGAGAACCATTGCACTTTATTTTTGTTCAATACTCTGAACTAAGCGGTCTCGTTGATTCTTGTAAATACTTCTTTAAAAATCAATTTTATTAACCCTTGATCAACCAGCTTTTTCGAGCCACACAGGGTAAACTGATAGTTTAATATAAACGTCTAACTTTATTGTTTTGAAAAAAAATGGCTTTTAAATTATGAAGTTACTTATAGGAAAAGTGGTTGTATCTTCTTTATTATAAGACAATTACTTTTGAAACCTTGGTTATTTTTCAATTCAATTCTTTCAAGTCAGTGACAAAATGATATGTGCTTAAAAATATTTTGTTGAAAGCCTAAGAAATATAATCGAGAAAACGTTATTTTTTGGTGAAGTAGAGAAAAACTTTTGAAAACAATTAATTATATTTATTATCTGAGAATAAATAAATTCTATTAAAGCTAGTTGTTTTATAACGTATTAAATAAACAATTAAACAAATTATGACATCGACATTATATTTTGGCGTAGGCTTTGATATAAAGGCCTATAGCCTATAAATAACTCAGAAACTAAAGAATTGAGACTAATATTGACTGAGGCCATATAAGGAAAAATAGGAAGTATAGCTGATGTAGAATAAACAAGTCCTGGGCTAAACAAAATTGTTTTTTTTTTAGTTTTTCGTTAACTAAGACGTTTCTATTATAAGTATAAACAAACAAACGATTTAATAGAATATTTTAATTTATTTTCGTATATATGAACTCACATACTAAAGTTGTTATCGATATGAAAAAAAAATGTCACATTTTTGTGAGATACAAAAAAGAAAGAGAAAAATAAGTAATCATAAAATTTCCTGAAATATTTATAGCGTAATGGAATCTTATAAATATCACAGTACCCGGACGTTTGGAGTTTATTTTTAGAATCGTAAGACATTTCAGATTTTAGTTTTGTCGTTCCGCAAATAGAAAGTTACATTAATCAATGACAAATGTTTGTTGCTTTCAGCAATTGATGTTACAGTGAAGGTCATTAGAAGTTAAAAGTTTATTTTTTAGAGTTAAAAAATAGAAATGTGTGGGGGAAATAAAAGATAGTTAATCCAAACGATGTTGGGGTGAGTTGGATGTAACTTTGATCCGTCCGACGAATGGATTGCATAAATTGAACACAATGTTTATAGACATTTTATGGCATAGTTACATTCATTGTGGTAGCTAGCTATTGTAGCTCCCTGTGCGAGTTACTTTGTATGGCGTCCTTTTTCCAATATGAGAAGTGCTAAAACATCGATCTTTCGGCGCCCCTTCCTAGTTCGACGCCCTGTGCGGATGCACATCCCGCAGTAAACTTCATACACTACTGGTTTAATTAAGTGTGTGCAAGATCATATTACAACCAAGCAAGTGAATGTTTCATTTAGTAGTTCGTATAGTAACACCGTATGTTGAACCAAAATAAGTTAAATATATTCACAAAGTAGAGCACAGTCAATATCTTTAGCTGCACACAGAGGGAATATTGTAATAATTGTATTTAAGATAAAAACTTACTGACTATACGTAGCCAAGAGCGTCATTATAGAGGTAAGGGGGGATGAAAGATGATGAAATTCACGAGTTTATGATTGGGTCTAAATATGTGTAGGGTGCATTTTGGGTCTGGATATGTAGTGTTGCGGGAAGGGGTTAACTATGACCCCCAATCCCCTGTTCCCCTAACCTCAAAAACGAGGTCTCTACGTAACGTATTCAGTTCTGTTGATAGTAATAGGCCAGATACTGTCATACAAAATATATAAATACATGTGTTTTTTTTTTAAAGAAATATTTACATTCTTGGGAATACAGTGCAAATGTGGTATTTTTATTTTAATTCATTTGTTATAGTTTTAAAAGTGATTATGTTAACGGATGCTATATTTCTAAACGTTTACTTTATATTTATTGTTTATGACAGACGTATTTCTTTAGTAGTGGAGTCATCATCATCCAGCCCCTGTGAGCTCCATTCACATGTTTTACATTCGTTCTCTTTATAATGTGAAATTTATGAATTAAAAATACGTGATACATCTAAATGTACTCGATTCACGTTTTTTTTTTACATTTATAGTTTTGATAACATGGCGGCAAAAAAAGAGTAAATTCATTTCTGTTTAACGCTTGTGTCGGGTAGGGTAAACTTTTTGAATCGTGGATCACAACGGGCTCTTAAGTTAATCTGTAGGACCGTAGGACGTAGTTCGCCAACGCCCTGTAAGATGTAGGTGAGAGTACTGATCTCACTATAATTATATTTACTCTCCTAATGACAGTGCTAAGAAGATGTGACGTTCCTTTCACTGACAAAAAACATCACACCCGTTATAAAGACAGAGCGTATAGTCCAATTGTTGTCTACAGAAGTGCATTAGGGCAAGATAAAATATAGAACTAATACTTTTATTATCATTAATAGCCTGGTAATGCTGTTCTTCCTGTGATAAGTAACATCTGTACTGGCCAAGTACTTGGAAATGTGTCTAACTGATAAACATTTCTCTCTTTTCACAAAGTTTTACTTTATTTTGCATAAAGATAAATAAAAAATAAACTACGTATTGTTTTTTTTAATTATAAAAAAAAAATTAATAATCAAAAAACAAACGTAGTTGTACTTGATCAAAATTTAATTAAATTATTAGAATAATTTAATATTTGATAATTTAGGAATCGTAAAAAAAAATCAATTTTGTCATTTTTCAATGTAAATCACAAAAAGTAAACTCAAATTATAATAACGATTTAAAAATGTAATCTCATGTAAAAAAAAAATAAAAACTAGACGGATAGACAGAAGAAAAAAAGATGAACAGTGTAAAGCGTTTAGCCTCATGAGTTCCATTATTATTGTTTTCTGTAGTTGAATGCACTAGTATGTTAAAAAAAAAATATTTCATCATGTGTGTGAATTTAAAAAAAAAAAAAAGCGGGTAGTGAAGTAGGACAGGAAAACTGAATTACTACAGATCAATTATATTTTTTTTTTAAATTTTAGATTATTACTGAACTTTTTTTCTATGATAATTTAACTATATTTTAATTTTATGAGAAATAAAAAAAAAATATTAGAACATAATATGTTTAACTCATTTTATCATGTATATAAATGTATATATATATATATATACAAGAGCACACACACACACACCTACATATATATGTATATGTTTCCATCTGTCTGTATATATGTAGATAAAAGCCCACATTTTCTTCTGGCCAATAGGAGCCCCAATAATCTTATATCCGCCCTCGGCTTGTACTCGTACTTGCAGCTTGGGTACTTATATTCGTAGATGTACTTGTATGGTCACTAATAGGGACAATTCTGATTACTGTTAACTAGTTCAAGAAAGGGCAAACATTTTGGCCCGCATATCAACTGGGTTATTCAGTTTGACAATAGGCACAGATCAAGGGTTGATGGGTGAAGCATGCAGGAAATAATTTAGACTAAACTCGAACTACATTCATCAATATGAAAGAGCTGGTTGGATAAAACAGCCTGACAGGCTATACTATTGGATTAAACAGCCTGACAGGCTATACTGTTGGATTAAACAGCCTGACAGGCTATACTGTTGGATTAAACAGCCTGACAGGCTATACTGTTGGATTAAACAGCCTGACAGGCTATACTGTTGGATTAAACAGCCTGACGGTCAATACTCTGCTCGCGGGCCGTGTTTTATTTAAGTATGAACCACCGGTAGATTAAATGGATATCTAAAAATAGAACGTCGCGAATGTTTAATTTCTTTCGGGTGTTTTCTTTTCTTTCATTTTTTTTTCATGTGCGGTTGTATTTGTAATATTTAAAATAACCCACAATATTAGCTTTAGAAAATTTAAAAAAAAAACGTATTTAGTAAAATGAACTTTTTTTTTTAACCATAAAGATAAAAAATGATCATCCCATCAACAAAAATATATTTAAAAATCTGAAAATATTTTAAGAAACTGTGTCAACTAAAGTATACGTCTATCACCTACTTACTAGACAGTTATCTCCCCGTGGTTGATCACATGATTAGTAAACAAACATCCTGGTCAATGTAATGAATGTCAGTTTGTGTGAGTGTGCGTGTATGAGACAGATAGAGAGAGAGATTGAGAGAGAGAGAGAGAGAGATAGATTGGGAGAGAGTGGGGGTGGGGGGTGTTACGATGTGGAGTACAGAGATGGATTATGTCGTCACTCAAACAGATTATTGATCTAAGGGATTAGAAGACAGACGTCAGTGTGGGATTCAAAAGAAAAAGATATAACTAGTTTGAAATAATTGTCCTCGATGAATTGAGGAAGTAATTACAAAAATGTACTTGAGCTTATATTTTTTATTTATTTTATTCTGAGAAGAAATATTATTTACTGACAACTGTTGAAAGAAAAAAACAAAAAAAAAACAATAACAAATAGCACATCCATTGGCGTGCAGATGTGGGGGGGGGGGGGGCAGAGATGGTTTGCATTGGTTGTTATCCTTGCTGCTGGAGGGCACCTTAGCTGATGGCGGGCATCATAGCTCACCGAGACTCCCCTGTAAGGTACCTATACCAACAAAAAAAGTAGTTTTCTTTATATATATATATATATGAAATTCCAGTAATATAATTATATACATTTGTGTGTGTTGATGAGATGTTAGCTATCTAAAATGTGAACACATCTAGCTAAATAGTTTCGATTAACTTGTATAACAGTTGTAACATTGTAAATCAAAACAATCTACACTATAAATAATGAACGGGCCGTAGTGAAATGATCAAACGTCGACAGGGCCGCGGCGAGAAAAAGGTTGGGGGACCACTGCTCTATAGGATCTAAAGCCGTGGTTCCAGCGGCGTAGCGTGGTTATAGGCCGCCCAGGGCGGAAGACGATTTTGCCGCCCTCTCATTTAGGTATTTCAATTTAATCTATACATTTTGCCGCCCCCCTAAAAAGTAATAAAAAGTGCCGCCCGGTGCGGACCGCACCCACCGCCCCCCTCCCCCTAGGTACGCCACTGCGTGGTTCTCAACCAATGGTACGCGTACCCCGAGGGGTTAGGGCAAAAGTTATCGAGGGTTAAGTGGCGAAGTATAATTTTCATTTACAACAACCAATTGTTTGAAGGACATATTTGTTAGGGGGTACCGGTGGACATACTTTCACAGACTTTGTTTGAGAACCGAGAATCTAAAGAATAACAGCCTTATACGAACTATTCTGTAAAGCCAATTTATTTATATCCATGTCATTGTGTTGTTGAAAAAGTGTCCAATGCAATGAATTTATCAAGGTATGAGTATACAATACATCCATGTTATTGTGATATCGAGAAAGTATCCAGTTTATCTAATGATTTTAATTCGACCGTTACACTTTGTTATTTCCTATAATGAAACTTAGGAATTTCAGGTTGACATTTGCATTTTAAAAAATCGAATATTCATTTTTTTTAATACTGATGCGAGTTCCTCCCATGTAGGCTACACGTGACTTTTGATATGTGAGATGAGAATAAAAACATGTTTTTTTTTTGCTATTGTTTATTTTCGGCAGATTAAAATATAATCAATATCATGGCCGATATATTACAAATTGCACGTCTAATAAATTTCTTTTAATTAAGTAATATTTTCTAATTCAGAATCCTACTTACAGTTTCCGGTTATGACACTAAACGACATTAAAGCAAGTTGGCTCCAAAAATTAAAATTGCGAAATCGAAATAAAAACGTATTGTTTTTAAAGAACCGAACGCTTTCTTAAAAAAAATAATAATTCAAAAATTAAATAAATGGTTTTAACAGAAAAAAAATCCAACATTTCGCTGAAAAGATTATCTTAAATGGCAGCTGAAGTTTTGATGTCCTCGTGAGATGTATTGTACAGAGATGGCAGAGTGAACTTTAGTTTTTTATTTCTCAGTGAGTGGGCTCAATCACAAACAACACAATACTTGTGTGGGAGGAGGTGTTAAAAAAAAAAACAATAGCACATTCTGCCATGTTTGTCAAGATCAGTTAATGTTTCTTGCTAATTCCACACATTACCGTGAATGCTGGGAACTTTTTTCCACTTAATTATTGTATACGCTTGAAATAATGCATTGTTTAAATTTAACGATATTTTTTTTAATTAAATGATCAAATGAATGCAGCAAACTCTGTGATTTTTTTTCCTAGACGTCCAGGCTATTAATCCTTGGATATTTTTTTGTTCTACTAATAACACATTAGGAGCTTTGGTTGACTTATCTCTTTAAAATCACATTTCGTTACACATTGTTCTTTCATTTTCAAACTGTAACATGACGTCAGTCATAAGCAAAACATCTTTCCAGATTGTTTTTATGACCTAAATTTCGATTCCTCAGTTCAGTCAAATCATTAATGAATAGAATTGTGTTTCATGAACCAAAGTAGACCTAAATTCGCTTTCAATAAATCACACAAATTCAATCCGATATTAATGCTATTCGGAATGTAATTTTATTTAAAGTCATATTATCAAGAGAATTTAGGATTTTCACAACAATAAAATTTGTTGAGAAAAGTGTATAATAAATTCTCTACATAAATTCATTGATGATAGTTCAGTCTTATAAGGGAAAATGTTGAACTGTTACAGAACATTACTTGTCAGACGGAACTATCCACCAGCAAAATGTATTGATGCAGGTCAACCACAAGTGCGGGCGGTAGGAGGGGACCCAACATTCGTCAGGATCCCCAACCCTCTAGGGCAACGTCGCTTTGGGAATTGTAAACTTTTTTTTTTATTTGCTGCAAAGAATCTGGGCCCCAAAAGGGGTGAGTGGTATAGGAGCCCTAATTTTCAGAGTTTCTAATTGCGCCTGGCTATTTTTTTTTGTCTACGGCCATGACTGGAGCGTGAGTCTATAACTACACACAAACAACGACCACACACTTTTCGCATTTTTTTGCGTGTAATATTTAAGAAACCAAGAGGTCAAAATAGATAGTCATGGTCGGCGCCTGATTGGAAAAATACCTTTTACTTAAGATAAATTGACAAAGTAATGAATTTTAGAACCACTGTTCAAAATATATAAGATGCACTTGTTTATTTGTTTTTTTACTTTTCATAGTAAAAGAATGGATACAAATATATATATATATATATATATATATATATATATATATATATATATATATATATTTAAAAAACATTTCTGCCAAGATATCATAGAGGTAGGCGAAGGGAGTATGTTTGAAAAGGATGTGTTCAACATCTTGGTGCGCATGTTATAAAAACTTGAACCTGTGGCGCTCTGTTAGTGAACAGCCCTGGTGACGCACAACGCATGATTTTTTTTACGTTTATATTCGTTTGCATTCGCCCATGCCATGTAACGGCTTATTTACATACATGTCTTGTCTGGTATTATGCATTCACCATATTTGATATAACAGATACATTTACATGAAGATGTTGATGTGTGTGTGATAGGTTGATCGTTCTGGAGGTATGTTGTATAGTTTAGACAATGCGCTGCATACTGTAATATCGAAGTAGCATTGTGTGGTCATATATATGCATATCGTACATGATGTTGTTTGTAACATGTAGGCCCTGAATCTGGAAGTAACCTTTAAGTCGTATCGGACGTGAAATGGCCCTGCCTAAAGTGCACCGTAACAGCCCTGACATCTAGTCGTTCTGAGGCATTTGAGACCTGGACGGCCCAGGATTGAGAGACCAGCTGCAATTATAATGTAATAAACTGATTCTATTATAATTTAGTCTATTTATTGAATGTAATACTATTGTGGGTGATGCAAATCATTACACAATCCTATAGATTTTTTCTTGGATAGTCAGTAAGGTATGGTATTAAAGTTATTATTTATATTATCTTATACGAGTAATTGATTGTATACGCCATATTTATATGTATACAATTGTTATGTGTATGTCCAACCTACGGGGACCTGGGTGAACCTCTCGTCAGTGTACCCCTAGACCACGAGTTGTTCAAATTGGGTTGTGACAATTTCAAATAAATGTCTGTGTCTTAATTGAAATATATGTAGATCATAAAGTAAAGTATATGTAGAGCATAAAGTAAAGTCTATTACAAATATCCGAGACGCGTGGGTGTTAGTAAAAGATGTGAGGGGGAGTTGTTTTGTTGTTTGCTTTTTCCCCATTTGAAAAGGAAGTCATTTTATCGTGCGAATAATAAATGAAAAGTTACAGCAATCGACTTAGTCACAATGTATAACCGAATACACAGCAGCAGAAGATAACATGTCATCTTAACTATTGGAAACTTACTGTAGGGTTAGCTTTCTCATTGGTGTAATGGCATAACATTTCGAAAAATAATTGCGAATGTTTAATGATTAGACTAAATATTTTTTGTCGTTTAAATTATATCGTTTACTTTAAAAACATAACTTTTGTTTTCAAAGTAAATGAAAAACATTAATTTCAACTATTTAGATTGCTAAGTTAGAATGTTGATGAATAGTTTCTTAGAGTTCAAACATTTATTAAAACCCTAAAATTATCAGTATTTTTTGAGAATTAACGAGCGGTGTCTAAAGTTTAATCAAGAAATATGGCTGTGTATTTAGAACAAGAAAAAACAATTTGATGTTAATTTACGTTAAATAGGCCTAGTGATCATATATAGGACACCTTCGTAGCTCAGCAGACGTTATATTGGATTTTTGTAATATTAATATACTAACCCAATATGTTTTAAATAGGTTCTCTATGCAGACGTTATCACAACAATAAATTGTTTGTTGAAGGAAATGTAGTTGTGGTCCGACCTATTATGCTAGAACTTGAGTTAAATATTTGCAGTTATTTATAGCATGTAAAAAAACAACAATAGTAACAACAACAACAAAAACAACAATAACAATAGCAACCAACATCAACAAAAATAACAACGACAAAACAATAACAACAACAGTAACAACAACAATAGCAACAACAATAAGAACAACAACAATAGCAACAGCAACGACAACAACATTAATAGCAGCAGCAACAACAACACCAACAAAAGCAACAACATCAACAAAAGCAACAACAACAATAGCGAAAACAAAAATAACAACATTAATAGCAACATCAACAACGAATCAATAACTTGAATTGCAAATGACACAAATGCCCACTCGGTTGTTTTTTTTTATTCTCATTCCCCATATTCTCTCATTATGTGAGTTGATTCTCTCATTATGTGAGTTAATTCTCTCATTATGTGAGTTGATTCTCTCATTATGTGAGTTTACTGTCTCATTATGTGAGTTGATTCTCTCATTACGTGAGCTGATTCTCTTATCACGTGAGTTGATTATCTCATTATGTGAGTTGAATCTTTCATTATGTGAGTTGATTGTCTCATTATGTGAGTTGATTCTCTCATTATGTGAGTTGATTCTCTTATAATGTGAGTTGATTATCTCATTATGTGAGTTGATTCTCTCATTATGTGAGTTGATTCTCTCATTATGTGAGTTGATTGTCTCATTATGTGAGTTGATTCTCTTATTATGTGAGTTGATTCTCTCATTATGTGAGTTGATTGTCTCATGTGAGTTTAAAAATTTCACTGAGTCGTGAGACCCATTTTGATTTAAAACAACCTTTTTTCCCTCCTGGTGAGTAACGATTTTGTAATGAGTTAACCCCAAGAATTGTGCACAGTTGGTACATCTCTCTAGACAATATGTTTTATCAGGGACTCCCTTAGACTAGGAACTTCTAGAAATCTTACGCAGGCTCGATTTACCGCTGGGGATGGTGGGGATATGCCCGGCACTGAGAGCTGTCGCCCCGGTTCTGCATTAGCTAATATATCCCAGCCGGGGATGAAACCATGGACATTTATCCCTGGCTCTGCAGACAATTTTTTCCATCCCCGGCACTGGTTTTGTCTTAAATCGATCACTGATCTTAAGTATTCTAAAGTATACTCAGATCATACATCAGTCACCACTGGGATATACATACACAATTCTATTTTTATAGAAATACATACAAACTATTTCATTAAAAAAAATCTTTTTTGGAATATTTACTAATGAGCTTCATAATTACGTTGGTGTGAAAGTTATATTGGAAATAATTATTAGCTAGAAATCGTTCAAAGTGAAAAGGTATTTTATCAATCGGTGTCTAAAGATTTTATGAAGTTAAATATTAAGTTATAAAGTAGAGAGCTATTTGTACGTTAAATGTTCTATCAGGAACTCCCTCAGAAAGCTATGACTAGGCTTGTTAAGAATTGTTAGGAATACTCACAGCTCCCAACAGTTAAAAGGTAGACAACTATTTGTACGTAAAATGTCTCATTTTACTGTATTCATTCATAAAAGTGGAGATTCTTTTTTTTATATGTAAAGAGGAAAAAATTTGATGAAATAATTTTTAAAGCATTTTATTTTTGTGATTTTTTTTTAATTTAATATATGTGAATTAATTTTCATGAAGAAACAAAAAACAATAAAACTGCTAGAGTAATATCTCAGCCTGTAACAAATCAAGTCTTTCTAAGAAATATTGTTGAAATTTCCGGACTTGAATGGTTTTTTTTTTCTCTTTCATGTCATCGTTGTTGTCGTGTAGCTGAAAACAAAAATTCATTAACTTTTATTATTTTTACTTTGTCACAAGAAGATATGTGACCCATTGGACTTTTAGTCTTGAGATATTGGAAAAATAATGACCTTAACCAACGGGAATTTGTCCGTAGGAATAATCAGGGGTCATATCCTGTGTCAACAGTGACCTTGCTAAAAGTATTTCATGTAGAGGACTTAATTAGAACAATAACTACTCATTGTCATTGTACGGTGGTTACCAAAATTATGGGTTGTCTAGTAAATGTGTCTCTTTACTTAACATATTTTATAGTGTAAAGGTTATATTTATATGAACTCGTCTATAATGAGAAACTCAATACCTGTTCCATGGTTCATATAGTTAATTAACAATACGATAAAATATAAACAGTGGAATAAGTCCAATATAAACTGAATTATCACAATGACTGATAATATCCTCAACTCAATGAATAAATACTTATTAACTTTCAGATAAACTCAACTGATTAACTAAACTCATATACTATGATACACTGAATATGCTGATTCACTAATTGACTGATGATCATCTAACTGAACTCCGAACTGAACTCGATTACTCTCTCTCTCTCTGACTTTAACTGAACTAAAACTGAACTCCCATATCTTCCAAACATCCTCTTTATATAATTTGCTTGCATTATACACGAACATTCTACGTTGCTCTCTCTCACCTTCTTAGACAATCCTATTTACAATAAACATAATATTTATACTGTCGAATAAATTAGAGTCTTGACCCCGTAACCTCAGGTTGACTTGGTTGGCCAAGCTCCAAACATACACACACACACACCTGTGTGCGTAGTACACACAACTATACCATGACAATAGTTATTTTTCAATTATTCTTTTTAGGAAATTTTTAAGGGTGAAATAAAGATTGAGAAGATTTTTTTTTTAAAATAAGATGCAAAAAACTTAATGATAAAAATATTTTAATTCCGTTCCACCATTTACCTTTGAAGATTTAAGGGCTTAAATTTTTAGATGTCTTACAAACAAAAAAAAAAGATTTAAAAAAAAAATTACACGATTTATTTAGTTAGATTATAAAAAGAACACTAACAATTGTATGACAATAAGCTATTGATTGACAACAAAGTCAACACTTTGAATATGACGCAAGATTTGATCTCTACATGACTGCCTAAGGTGTGTGCTTGTAATATTGCTATACGAATGCCCAATGCAAATACCGAAAAACCGAATACTTAATCCGGTCCCTGATATATCCCAGTCTCCAAGATAGTATGAAATGTACTGCAGTTGTCATATGGATTGTTTATTTCGGCACATTACTGTAACATCAACAAAATATCAACGTGGACAGGAGACATAATAATAATCAATTTATCTCTCACAAAAATGAATAACATTATACAATACTCTGGCATTATTGTTATCATTACCTGAGGTGGCGAAGTTTGGGGGCCCCTGCTTAATGGGTTCTGCTGAAAAAAAGCGAGAGGTTTTTTCCCTATAGCCAGCAGCCAAGCATAGGAAATTTCAACTAACGCGAAGCACACTCTGATCATACACACCGTCACATTGTTACACAGTCATTTTATAGCAGATTAATGTGCCCGAAGAGGCCAAGAACAGGGGCACCTTTGACATGTATTTAGGCTGCAAAGCCCCTTGAGGTTGTGTGAAGTCCCTGTAAGGTAGAGATTAAATCTCTTAGACCCTATAAACCGCTAATGGGACGGTTTTTGTGGTGCCCTTCTTTCATCCCCACCATGGCCGATAGTGCAATGGCCATGGAGGTACCACGGGAGGCATCGTTTACCCAATTTTGCAGCCGCAGAAAAAAAAAACTGTTACATGTCCAGAACAAAGAATGAGTAGTGAGAAAGGAAAAGCCCTTATGGATAAATTAAAAATAAGTTATTTCCTCTCGCTTGACGTTTATGCGCAGTCTATGACTTTCTAATAAAAAATGTTTTAACATTTAAAAAAAAAACAAAACAAGAAAAACCAATAATAATAACAACAAAAGTGAATTGCGCACAATAATTCGATTCCTTCCCCGCCCCCCCAACCCCCGAAAAAAAAACATTCACAATGTTTTTTTTAGGGTTGCGTGTTCTGACA
The DNA here is from genome assembly GCA_021962125.1 of Bulinus truncatus. Taxonomy (NCBI): domain Eukaryota; kingdom Metazoa; phylum Mollusca; class Gastropoda; family Planorbidae; genus Bulinus; species Bulinus truncatus. Next base: position 22,799 of record JAGDYQ010000355.1, on the reverse strand, counting down.
TCGTTAGACAATTTTAATTTATTTTCTACCGGAGGTCATTCCAAGTCTCGATGACATTGTACTTTTAGAGACTTTCATATCCTGATCTCCCCTGAACTATATTTTAAATACTTTAAATTTGAAAATAATCATAATAATGACAATGGAATAACCGCTGCGCGTGTGACAACAGGAAAGATGGATGTCGTTATGTGACAACCGACAAACAGTTCACCCTCCATGTCACGTGTGTGTGTGTGTGTGTGTGTTACATTAGCTGAGGAACTATCTGTCCGAGCAGGATTGTCTTTAATACTGTGTCGTTTAACATTGTAATCAGGGTTAAAGTGTCTGTAAAAGTGTAGCCTACACACGCAGATTATATTTTACATTACGTCTTTTTCCGTTTCTCTATTTTATCATCTTTATCCATATTTATTTCTCTGTAGATTTCCGAATTTATCTGTTTAACTTTCTTCTATGTATTTCACCAATAAGTCATCTGTCAAACATGTTGGCTATATTAATATATTTGTATCCACATATCACGTTTACTTTCTAATTATTTATCTGCCTATATACAAACATGGATGCGCCTGTCCTTTTTGAATTGTGTGTGCATGTACCATCTACTTGTCAATATTTTAATTGGACTATCTATAAACTATTGCCCCTGATTAAATGGACATTAATTTATAGTCTTTTATTAGTGTTTCTGTATCCATCCATCCATACATCCTCCCACACATCCATCTCTCTCTCCCTCCCTCTCTCTCTCTCTCTCTCTCTCTCTCTCTCTCTCTCTCCCTCTCTCTCTCTCTCTCTCTCTAAAACACAAAGGAAAAAAGATTCCAATAAAAATAAACTATAAATTTAATAAATAAACAACTTTCGCTCAGCTGTTAACTAATATAATATACATTAACTCTTAACGTGAAGATGCAAAACTGACCTTTCAAAGTGTTCTACACATATTCTAATAATGTCATTCGATTAGTTTCTACCCGGTCATAAATAATGTCGTCATCATACAATTATTGATCATTGTGGTCTATTAATAAATAAAATCTCATCCCATGTAAAAAGAACGACAGAAATAAACTGGAGTTTAATTGAAATGAAAAAAAAAATGAATTTTACAAAAGGAACATGACGTAGAGAGATTTATTCTTTTTTTTTTTTAGATTTCTGATATGGAAAGAGTAAAAAAGAAATAAATAAGGATTGGAGATATTAAAGCATAGGACAGCCTTTTTTGTTCACTGCCACATTAAATCAAATGTCATGGAGAAATAAGAGACGTACAATAATGCTTTATAAAATTGGTCTCATTGCAGGAGGAGAAACTTGAGTGAGTAAAAAGCTTCTATGGTCTTAACGATTCAAGATATGTATTATGGCGTCAGAAATAAAAACACACTTAACGTGTTAGCATCGAGACTAAAATTGTACATGTAAGTACAGAGAGTAAAGAGCAGAACTATTTATATAATTCTGTAGTCGTTCCAGAAATAGGTAGCTATACAGAGACAAGTATGAAATATCTCTACATGATCAAAGGTGCTGATTAGACGTAGTATTTATTATAGAGTACAGAATTTATATACAATTTAATAAAATGCTTCGAGTCGTTACTGTGAACAAGAAATAAAAATATTGATAAGTGCAAACAATGAAGCCATCCTATGTGTCCATTTCAGTTCTAAGAAATTTAATCTTTATTTATTTAACCAAAACAAAATTCACCTTCTTTACTTCCACTTGTTACCTGGCCATTCTGTGAACACGTTACAAACAATAAATGACATCTAATATAAAAATATCCAAATAAAAAATTAAAAAAAAACAACATTTTATTTGAATTCTCACATATTATACACATTATACAAACAACAACAGTTTTCTGGACAAAATCACGCGGTTTTAATATCTAGAACTAGTTGTTCTTTGGCCTGGTTTAAATGGTGTCCGTACAGTGCAATTAATGTCGTCTGCTTATTTCTATTTATTTTCATCTAAAATTCTTTATTCTGTATGAGGTTTATATCGTGCAGCTTTCTATGCCTTACTATGTTAAATTCCTGAAAGGATGAGATAAGCAACTTGTGGGACGGTTTTGTAGTTTCCCTCTTTCACCCTTACCATAGCAGATAGTGCAATAGCCAAACAGGCACCACGATTGACATAGTTGGATGAATGGATACGCCAGAAGCTAGACCTCTAACTGCCTCTAACCCATAGCATCTAGATCGGACTACAGCAAGTAGATCTGGGACATTATCACGGCACCACACGGGTCTCTCATTAGATTCATGTGTATTTATTTCAAAGTTAATCATGTACATTTAGATCTAGACTTCGTGGAGGTGAGGAGGCTAGCATGATTTGTGTGGCGATGAGGTAGTTAACCTGACTTGTGTGGCAATGAGGTAGTTAACCTGACTTGTGTGGCGATGAGGTAGTTAACCTGACTTGTGTGGCGATGAGGTAGCTAGCATGACTTGTGTTGCGTTGAGGTTAATGGCCTGATTTGTGTGGCAGTGCACGTTACGGATTTAGATTTCAGTTACATCAGTTACATATTGCCTCAATAGAGCATCTATGCCCGCAGTAGTATATGGCAGTACATAATAATCTCATATGTAGTAACGGATTTTTTAATAAAATACATAGATTGCATTCAGGACTGTCTTATATATGTAAAGGGCCCGAAAACATAAATGGGCCCACAGGAGTCCCAAAATCGAATGTTGAATTGTGAATGTTCCTTCACCATTCTATCTTGCAGGGCCCCCTTTGATTAAAAAGTGCCTAGGGCCCACCGGGCCACGATAAACATAAACTGGCCCTGATTGCCATTTATCCTTATTATACTGTAGGACTGTGGGGCTGAAAAAGACCCGTGCATAGGACCCACAACGCTATTGATCCTTGTTTTATAAGCACGCTTACCGTATTTAGTTTGTGTGGGTCCAAAAGTTAAAAGTGACGCGACTGCGTGGGGGTCTCATTAATATCTTTATATGTATTGGTTTATTTGACACTTCATGAAAAATCGTTTTCTAAAAGGCATTTTGTATGGTGAAATGAATATATTTTCTTAAACCTAACTTTGACAAATTTTTTTCCCTATAATTCACATCATTTCTCATTTGAAAATTTAGCTCATTTTTTAACAGATCGTAATAGTATCAATGTATCAATAATGTTTACTCTAATCAGTAAATTCATTCTTTTAGTGGGCGTGACCTTTAAACGTAAAAGTCCAATATGGATGTTTCAAACAGATTTCAGTTTGTCCTTCAAAAAAAGTACAAAGAAAAAAAAAAGAAAAAAAAAAGACATTTGTTTTAATAAATGAAAACAAGCCATTCGGAAACCACAAATACCACACAAAAAGACACAATTTAAATGTCTAAAAGATATCTTATTATGCAGAACCCCAAACAATGTTTCCTAAATATTTGGAATGTCAGTATAGGGTTACTGTCACAAACATTGTCCAAGACAATAAATATTCTAAGATTTCTTGTCTTTTTTTTATTTCTCGTCTTTGACATGCCATAAAGCACATTTTTATGCCGTAGAAAAAAATATTTTTTTTTTTGTTTTTATTTTTTTTTATATCCTTAAGAATGAAAGTTAAACGCGAATGATAAACACATAAATCTTACTTCCCTTCTTTTACAAGTGAACAAAAAAAATGAAGTCTAAATATAGTTTTTGTGTTAGCATACTTACAAAAAAAAAATATCATAAAATATTTTTGTTTTGTTTAGAACAAAAATAAATCGATCAAACCACAAAGTGCAGAGCTTATATAAATTGCTGCTCATTAAGAAAATGATTAAATATTGCAGGATATTAATATTGTTTCTTATGTTAGATATTCCAATCTTGAAATAGAAAACTGTGGTAGTAGGGGGGGGGCTTTTTTTTTTTTTTTTTTTTGGTCTTTTTTTAAATCCCCCCCCCCCCTCCTGCCATTGCCGGCCCCTGGATCCCCTCCTGTAGAATTTCACGTAGGGGGGGTTTTGTTTACCGATCATGTAAAAATGATCATGGGGCAGATGTTTCCTCTGTTTCTAAAAAAAACTCGGAATATTAAGGGATTGTGTGGTTAGCCTTTACTTCCTCAACTTATGATTTAAGTGTTTAATTCTTCAGTATTTGGGATGGGGGAACTAAGTGGAAACTTTCTGTGATGTTGGGGGGGGGGGGTCTTTTTGCATCATATTTAATAGATACTTAGCTTTCCATAAATGGTATATTGTGCCATTAGTTTAAGTAGTAGCCTAAAAAAGACTAAACAATGCTTAGTTGATTTATGTCTTCAACAGGAATGCTCACATAGATATTGTAGGCCTATAGGGGGAAACAGGAGCAAAAAAAGTATTGGGGGCATATTTTACCACTGAACCTCAAGTAATGATTTTTTTTTTATTTCTGAATACAGATATAAGTAGGCTACCTACTAAGTTGTCTTCAACAGACATTAAATATGCCTATTACTTTTTCCAATGTTAATTGGTGTAAATTGGTTAATTATATGGATCTTAGCATTTATATGTAGTTCACAAAACGAATGGAGGAACGAATAGATTTCAAATAGATGGGCTTCAAATGTCCTTTCTACAGAGAGAAAAATCCCAAAAGCAAAGTTAATGTTTTGAAAAATGGCAACATATTTATTGTATGGTAGCAGCTTTTTTTTTAATATCCATAATAAGACATCTCCTGATCCTATTGATAGGTAAAAGTATGATCCGTATGTTGTTTTAGCCAAGACAACATTTCAGGAAGGCCTTTTTTAAAACATTTCATTCTTTTTGGTTTATCATTTAAACATGGTTAATGTTTATTGATAAAATATAAATTGTTTTATTTCAGAAACTACTTTTAGATAAACATTATAAGATAGAAATAAAAAAAAGGAAATAAAAGCAAAGATACAAAGTTTAGATATATATCATATTCGAACTTTAATATAAAATTTCTGATTTTGAAACACACAGGAGAAAATATCATGTAATGACATTATGCAATTAACTTTAACAGACTGAAAGCTTAGCAGTCTAAAATTTAAAAAAAAATACTGTCATACAATAGCCTGTTAGTCAAATTCTATTAGAGTCTAAATGAATTTCTTAAATATATAAAATATTTTCCTAAAATATACAATATTAATAAAAAAAACATTTAAAAAAATGGAATGGAGTTTGGAAATAAGATAAGTTTAATATATTTTACACTAAAATAATGAAAAAATAAAAATATTACAAAGTATTATACATTTTCTATTGTTAATAACACTTAGGGCCTAGATATGGATATCTATATCAAAGAGTATTAAATAAGTGCTTTATTTCAATAATTTATTTTAGATTTGTTTTTGTGTTGTTGTTTTTTTTTTTTAAATTTTCAAAGTTTTACATTTGAATTAACTTCCAGTTGAACATTTATCACTTTTAACTTTAAAAAATAAAGGCTTTATTTGGCAATGTTTTATGTCTATTTTGCTGATGTAAAAAAACATGATTACCTTTAAACCCTGAGAGTTTTTGCAAAAAAAGTTTTTATGACAAATGAATATGAGAATATTCTAATTCCAAAATAAAAGTTTTCAGACAATAATTTTACAGATTTTATAAATCATTTTTTTCACAAGTAAGAACTTTAAAAACTGCATGGTCCCTTGTAAATCTTGAAGAGCTATTTTAAAAAATACTGAATAAAATTTTTACTAGTTTTAAATAAAACGTACAATGTTTATTGACTTTGAAAACACCAAAGATACAGATTAAAGTCACAAATCATTTACATAAAAAAAATCTAAACATTAAAATTACATTATTAGAAAACTAGATAAAAATTAATTGTGGCAACACAATGGCATTTTTTACATGAAAAATTCTAAATCACTGATATTTCAGCGTTATTGGATAAATAAATTTGTTATTTAAATATAGATGTATTTATGATGAACATGTCACAACCATGGGTGAGGTGAGCACAGGTAAAATATGTAACATGACAAAAGTGTTCATGATATTTACAATATAAGTTTGACCTCTATCACTCTCCAAGATTAATTTTCATTACTTTGTTAAATTTATTTTAGGACAAACATTTTAAATTATTAATCTAATGATAACTTTCTAAAAATATAAATTGATGCGAAGCTTTAAAGTATAATAGAGTTTACAAAAATGTTTTTTTATTGAGATAAGGGATTAATTATCCTCCATGCAAAAGTCAATATATAAATATTTGGCCAATTGCATCTTTTTTAGAAAGACGGTTTAATGCATATATGTACACATTTTTTCTTTATAAAAAAAAATAAATATTATTGATGTTTTGCTAAAATCTAACTATTTTTTTAAATGTTATCATATTTAACATTTTTCACCAACATTTGAGTACATTTTTTATTTCTTTAAACACAATTGGCTTTTAAACATTTTTACAGTTATGCTTTAGCAAGATATTAATTAAAATAATATACAAAAATATTAAAGATAAAAGTACTTTTGAATCTTAAATTTTTATTTATTAACCAATATTGATTTCCAAAGATACACTGCAGAACCTTGGTGTACTAACATCATGGTTAAACAATTTAGTCATTACAGATGTTTCGTATTATGAGCAAAATGCATGTTTAGAAAAAAAGAGCAAGGTGACTACACTGTATAAAACCCTGTATATAAAATTTGGGGATTTCTTTGTCCTTTTAATAAAAATAAATATATAAATAAATGTGTAAATTTTTAGAAACTAAAATAATTTTTGTTATCTTGACATTTTATATCACATTTGAGAGATTTAACTCTACAGCTGTATATGTATGCTTTTAAAGTATGCAAACAGCAATAATTGTTTCAATAAAGCCATACATATTTTAGCAATCCATTCAAAGCCGTAGCCAGGATTTTTGGGGGGGGGGGGGGCTGTGCTGAGAGTTTTATGCTGAGAGTTTTATATAAGAAAAAATGATAAAGAAGTATATTTTATAATAAAATTTGATTTTTAGAATTAATTTGGGGGCTACGGCCTTGAATCCAATTATATATGTGCAAAAATTGAAATCAAATAAATATATATATATATGTATATATATTTACAAATACTCGTAACAGAATTACTCTGTATACAAGTATATAATTCTTTTTATTGAAAAAGTTATCAAGAAAAAAAAGCAGAAAAAATGAAAATATTTGCATTCCATAATATTAAAGTTTTCAGCTTGCCATTCCTGAATAATGGATTATAATTATCTTTACAAACTTAATAAACTAAATACATATTGATATATATGTAGTTGTTCTAAAAAGCTAGATGTTATGCCTATTTTGTTATTGGTCAAAGAGTAACTCTAAAAAAGAAGTTACATTTTTGTACAATTCTGATGAAAATATTTAAATATATTTAAAGAATTTTTTGTTGTTTGTAGCTTTTTTCAATAATTATTCAATGGGCAAAACTAAAAGAAATAATTTTCCTAGCATTGGAACATAATAAGGGCCTCCCAAATTTATTAAATAATGGTTTTTTTAAATGGAAACATTTTTCTCTCTCAATCTTTCACAGAAATGTTCTCTTACACTACAATTCTTTAAGATCAAATTTATATCTATATCGCTTAAAAAAATATCTAGTTAGCCTATATATTACAGATTAAAAAGAAAAAAGTTTAGTTTTTAAAATAAATAAGAAATAAAACTATCACCTTTTTATTAAGAATAAAAAATTGTTTAAATAAAGTTTAAAAATTATTGCACTCAAAATAGACAAAAATGAATTCACATAAACAGAAATATAGGAAGGAAAAACGATTACAAATAAGTAAAGTTAAATATGGTGAATTCATTTTCAAAACAATGTCGATTGACCAAAAAATCTACTTATGAATCTAAAAACCTTTTTTATTAACAAATAATTGATTATAGAATAAAGTCAAAAAACATAATTTGTCTGCCTCATCATTATATTGTTAATAGCTAAAATTTTAAGAAAATTCTTGTAAAATGTGTTAAACAGCAGGAAATAATTACTATACAAAATGTTTTCTTTCGATGTGATGAAACCATTCATTGTAATGGTTTGTTTGTCATCTAGCATGTGTATACATGTCAAAATTGAGTAAAAGGTCTAAATTATAGAGAAAGTTAAAAAATAATGAATGATAGTAAATACAAATATTGTCTGTTTATAACATTTATTAACTAATCAATGTGTTAGTCTATTTGAATATTTCTGCACTGCAGCCGCTCATGTTTACTGTGATCACAAAGTATAATTTATTTACATTAAAAAAAAATCTTATGCAAATATAGATATAGAACATTGAGCACACAATTGCATTCTTATCTAAAATATCACTCATCATGCAACCTCTGAACTTAATTTTAGCATGAAATGATGATCACTACATTGTTGACTAACTTGAAACAGGATGCTCATGTCTAGAAAGAACAAAAAAATTTAGTCACAATATGACATCAAGGTGGAAGACCAGTTGTGCAGTCAAATGAATGAGGACCACAACCACACTGAGGGCCAAAGGTAAATTACTTTGTAATCTCCAAACAGAATTCTTCAGACTAGGTTCATATGCGCTTGGGTTATCATTGTGAGCTCTGTGCAGTGTACTACCACTTGTCTCTACTGAGTAAACAAAAACAGAAATATTATGACTCATGGAAATACATGTGTTACTAAATCTAAACGCGGATTTAAACAACACTACTCAATAAGTAACAACACAGTGGAATAGAAAACTGATTTTAAAAAAAATACAGAATTACTAAATCTGAGAAAATATTATAAATTTTTAATTATTCTTATTTAAATATATATATGTTACAGCAAATGTCTGCTAGGTAGTCAATGTATGCTAGGTAGCCAATGGCTGCTAGGTAGTCAATGTATGCTAGGTAGCCATTGGCTGCTATTGGCCATAACATATAAATAAAAATTATTCAATTTTTTTTTTAAATGTTCTAAGTGAATCATTCTATAACTTAATTATGCAATGTATTAATGTTTATTTATTGATGATTCTATTTACTAATGATACCATTAATTTATAATGTTAGTTTCTGAATGACATATAATTTAAAAAAATTGCATAATTAAAATTTTGTCCATTTGATATCTAAATTAATAATGACAAAAAATATGAAATGAGTTTATTATAATATATTTTATCCCAATGTGAAAAACGTTTTTTTTTTTTTTGGTTCTTATTGCTGATATTTTTGTTTTATGGTCAACCAATCAAGCTTAATGTTACCTGCTGCAAGTGTACGGTTGGTAGTTCTAACATCAATATAAGCCACATCTCCCTTTCCTGCTTGAGTTTTGGCAACAATGCTAAATCTGTACCTGACGTTGGGTTTTAGGCTTTCAATTCTGGCCTGTAATGATGTGGGTGTCATGGACGCTAGTCGGGCTCTGATCAGGGGACCAACATGATTTCCTGTCACTGAAAAAGACCAACAATGATACAAGGTATTAATATTTATGAAAAGGGGTAGACTAAGAGGCAGAGAGAGGAAAAAATATATTACAAGTGTAAAGCTGATGTTTTGTGGGTGGCAAGGACTTATCAGAGATGGGGTGCTTCATACATGTTTCTCAAAAATTTCTTTACAGAAATACATTTTTGGAGTACTTGTACTTGAACTCATTTATGTATGGTACATTTGGAAAAATTACTTGTACACATATTTACACCATGGGTAATTTGCACTCTTAATCATACTTGCAATGTAAAAAACCTTTGTAGCTTTACTCGTACTTGCATATTGGATAATCATATTCTTAATTGTAGGCTACATGCATGGTGAGTACTTTGAACAACTCTGTGTAATTTATAGCTTGTTTTATAGTAGCATTTTTTAAAGGAGCCTAAAATTTTCTTCTGCAACCAATGTTTTAACTGAATTTATTCTGCCTCAATGTCTGACTTGAAATTAATGTTAAATCTTTAATACACAAACTCTAACACCAAACAAGGCATACTTATGTATGTAAAATGATCACAATCATCCCCTTTATGCGTTGGAAAGCCGTTCATTACTTGTGTGTGATGACATTTTTTTAACCTATGTTTTTTGTTCATAAGCACATTATCATGAACTAATTGATGCATCAAAAAAAAAATCGGTTATCATCAAAACACGATAGTATGAAAAAATTACCTATTTGATAGCCTATGTCATATCCTAGAATGAGCCCATTTGGTCTTTCTGGGGGTAGCCATCTTAATGTCACACTATCAGATTTCACTGTATCAGCAAATAGGCCCTGGACTGCTTCTGGTACTAAATTAAATGCAATATATATTTATTTTTTTTTTACAATAGTATTTTGTTAATATAATGAATGAAATTTGTGCATTAATAAGAATAAAACTAAAGATATAAGAATATATTTGTTAACTATTTTTTCCCTTTACTTTTCACTACACATATTTATTTATAGCTTTAGTCATAGAGAAAATGATGTTAGACGTGTCACATTATAGTTCAGACAAGAAAATGTTATTTTTTAATTTTCAGTTTTAGTTAGTTCTATTATTTGTCTGTCTCTTACATTGCTGATGTGTCGTACTAATTACAATAGAAATAATTGCAATGCAAGGGAAATAACTAAACAAAAACTACAAATTCATAGTTTTTAACAGAATTGCTCCTCTTCACTTGTTCCCATTAACTAATGTAGTTGACTAACCTCCTTCTGGTGTGAAGACCTGAAGAGTGTCACTAGGTGGACCTTGGTAGTGCGTGTTGACCACCACCACCTGAATGTGGAACGTGGAGTAAGCTGGGAGGTCAAAAAGTGAGGCCTTGAACTGCGACCCCGGCTGCTGGGAAGGGTACGTATCAGGGATGAACACTTGCCTCTTGCTACCCTCGTTGTCGTCCCATTTCCAGTACAGGAGCTGCAGATAACAGATAATGTTTACGGTCAAATATTAACTGAGATCTAATTTAACTGGAGATATTTCAGCTTAATTTTTAATGGTATTGAAATTGTGAGAAACGTTAACCGCAAACTTTGTAGGCTGGGGGGGGGGAGGGAGAGACGGGTGGATGTATGGAATAGAGAGCTTGACTGTCGAGCACAAGGGGACAGATGGTCGTGCGTTAAAGCTCGACTGTCGACCTGAAGTGTTCGATCTCAGGTGAGGACCAAGGAAAAATTTTTCAGGTCTCAAGTCCTTGATAAATCTCCCGTGGTGCCTCCATCACCATTATCGGCCGTGGTGGGGATGAAAAAAAAAGGGCACTATAAAAACCGTCCCATCAGTGGTTTATGGGATCTACGAGATTATCATATCATCCTTACAATGTTGATCACATAGGTTCAGGCCTCAGTGATAACCTTGGCGTTTTATCAAGTCCTGGTGAAAGACCCCCCCCCCAAGTCTACCAAGCTTTAAATGAGTAACTGACTTTGAGCTGGGAAGGGAAGGCTGGGCTGGGCGTTGTGTCTTCCGAGGTTAGTAAAACAAATTCATTCAGATAAGCATCAAGGACAGGGGAATTTTACTTTCTAGTCTGGCAACAAGAAATACTTTTTACAAGACTATTCTTTGAATAGTAGGTGTAGAAAATATTGCTTTACTTTTAATAAGGGTAATGTTTTACAGGTTTTAACTCAAGTCTTCATTAGCTCTGTAGTTTTATCTGGGTTCAAACTTCGAATTAAACAGTAAAATATTTGCCATGTCAGTAGTCATTGTCAACTGCCAATGTCAACAGTTACTGCCAACTTTGAATATAAAATGATAATGTCTTTTCTAATATAAATATCTATGCAGCCTATCAATGCCAGATAATTATTTTGCCTAAATTGTACATGTTAACTGTTTAAACCTAATTCGGTTGGGTTTGTCGAATTTCTTTAAGGGAAATGTCAACTAACAATCTGAGCTTTCAACTTTACAGTGCCAATTGTCAATACTATCTGGAAATGTTCAGTGGTTGCGCAACTGTTAATGTCCACTGTCATTGTCATCTGACTAACTCAAGTGCCAATGTCATCTGTGAATATTAGTTGGTAATGTTCTGTGGGAGCGCAACTGTTTATGTTCACTTTCAAGGTCACCTGACAATGACAAAACCGTCTGCCAATCTCAACCGTAAAACGTGATTGCATCATTGCCTGAACAAACCTTGTAGCCTCTGAACTTGCCATGCAATCTTTTATCTTCCGGGTCAACGTGCTCCCATACGAAATGGGCGGCAGTGGCCAGCAGTGGCCGGCTTGGGTCCAGCTGGAAGCCGTTGATAATAAGTTGCGGCTCTGTAACGTGTGAACAACAAAAAAAAATAATGAATCAGGACAGTTAAATGGAATTTTATTTTTTATTTTTTTACTTTGAATTCATCACGGGCTTAGACGCTCTCATAAGATAACATTGATCGAATATACAAAAAAAACTGTTGAAATAATGTATTGATTCAGTGTTGGAGATATGACACCAGTCTATGGATCGCTCATTATACAATGTCTGCTTGTGTCAAGTGTGTTATCAAGATTAATGAAGTTTAATACATATTGTGTCTGTGTGCGTTAGTGAGGGAGAAATAGAGAGAGAGAGAGAGAAAGAGAGACAGAGAGAGAGAGAGAGAGAGAGAGAGAGAGAGGTTTGTGTGTGTGTTGATAAACGTCTATTTTCATAAAAAGTTTAAAAATTTAAAAATTAATAAAAATAGAAATAAAAGGATTTCTTTCTACACTTTTCAAGTCTCTATATACACGTGTTTTGTTTTCAATCTAAATTATTTATATTTATAATAATCGGCGTCGCTAATAAGTTGTGGGGGGAGGGGTATCTCGTAATTTTTTAAGGCGTGTCCCTTTAAAACAATGGTTCCCCCCCTGCAGTCCCCCCTCCTCCCGCCCCCACCCCTGTTACAGCGCCTTCATCTGAGTTTTTCAAAGATAAATTTCCCATACAACTATTATGTATTTAAACTTCATCGTACTATGACTTACAGGGGTACAACACAGTACAATTTACTGTACATGAATAGGGAATGCAGATCATCAATATCGAACAGTCAAAAAAACAATCACCACTTTAGAAAACACCAATACAAGTCCTACTATAAGTTTTAGCACAATCATCATCTATAATAATACTCATTTCCAGTGTGCGTTAAATCGAAAGTAAAGAATGAATACAACAGTATTCCAGTTTAAAATACAACCATGAAAAAAATCGGATCTGCCCGAAACCAAAAAATAACCTAGCCTACCGATCAAGTATAAGGGGATATAACTCTATGCAAAGGTTTTGCAGGGCCTAATGAACCACAAGCACCTAGTGACACTTAGGAAGAGCTCGCACATAGAAACACAGCGCTGCGAAACTCACAAACTAATACACAACAGTACGATAAAATATAATCAGTCAGGCATGCCTTTTATCAAGACTACTCGTTGGTTGCAAACAGGGATTCCAACTTGAAAATACCACATGAGAGTCACCACCGAACTACATGTGTAGCCTATGTGGTTACAATTTACCTAAATATTCTAATTCATATAAGAAACATGGTGATAGAGCAAAAAGAGATTGTTTGAAAAAAAAAAAAAAAAAAAAAACTATTTGATAAATAAAGTGCGTAAAGCAAAAGAAAAGAGAGTTAAGCTGTCTCAGACACTTGTTACTGCATTGTTGTTTTTTTTTGGGGGGGGTGGGGGGAACGGGTTGATATTGAAACGTAAGCGCTCACAATGCTATGTTAAGCAATGATACATCGATACTTTTACACTCTAATCTCAACGAAAGCATCTGTCTCGATAATATCATCGGGACTTCGGGTTTCGAAAAACTTTGAATACAGAAAATACCGGTTTTGGTGAAATGGAACGGAATTGCATCTCATGATACAAACGCAGACACAATGTGACATTGAACGATTAAACAAATAAAAGTTTTCAAAGCACATTCTTTCAAATGACTCACCTGCTTCAAAACTCCTGCCCTGGTAAACAAAGGGCGGCGTGGCGGCTTCCCCCATATCATTTTTGGACTTGACCTAAATTAAAGAAAAATAAATATTCCCAGAATTCAATGCACTTTTGTATGCAGGCTCTAAATCATCTGACTTAATTTAGTGTAAATGTATGTCGGTTATCCGAAAATCCGGATAGTTGGAGATTGTTGCTCTCATTACAATTAGAAAAAGAAATTTCCTTTTGTCGTTTCAAGCGGGCAGCATAGACTAGAGAGCCGGATCATTCTGAGTGCCTAGAAGAGAGAGCCGTATCACTCGGAGTGCCTAGACTAGAGAGCCGGATCACTCGAAGTGCCTAGACTAAATTGCCGGATCACTCGAAGTGCCTAGACTAGAGAGCCGGATCACTCGGAGTGCCTAGACTAGATAGCCGGACTAGAGAACAGCTATGGGAAGAAATATTTTTCACACATCGATAATACTAATAGAGACCTAACTGTTCCTACTGACCTGAAATTCAAACTCTCCGTATATCTCGTCCACCTCGTGTTCGTACCTGGACGAAGAGGTTCCGTTGACCACTGCTGAGTTCCAGGCCAAATAACCTCTCTTCCTCCACAAGACCAAGTAACAGAGCCCAGGGCCGTGGAACAACAATCTGGGGAGGGGCTGAAATACAATAACACACGACAACTTATATAGAGATCATTTAACGTTTAACTTTTTTGTTGATATAAGAAAATATGCACCATACTTCATTATAATTCTAAACTGAAATAGTGAATTTACACCATACACCAAAAATTTTTGATGACTTTTTTGAAGGGATAATTGATATTTCAATAATTGATATGATTTAACTTTAACTCTTCTCTAATGTGTACACAACGTTAATTAGGAAAATGCGGACATTAATCCAACCACCTACAATAGTAACTTCCATATATATATATATATATATATATATATATATATATATATATATATATATATATACATCAATATAGAGAGATAGGAAAGACTATGGTAGAAAACCTTGTATTGGATTTTCAATGTAAAATTTTAACATCATTTTTAGATATAAAATGTAAAGTTCCCTTACGACCCTAATAGCTTATCTAAATTATATGGGGAAGATGAATTCATCTGTTTCTATAACCTCGGCATATGAAGGGATTGTGTGGTTAACACAACGCCCACCCGCCTTGACTCCCCCTACTTAAGTTGGGTACCCATTTAAAGCTGGGTGGACTTTGGGAAATGCACCAAGACATGAAAAAAATCTCAAGGTTCTCACTGAGGTTCGAACACATGACTTTCCTATCTACAGTCGAGAGCTCTACACCGCACGACCACCCGTTCCCTTTTCTCACTTAAATTAAGCATTCAAATGAGAATTAGTCGTAATTTTATAAATGAAACGTTAATTCATGGTTTTAATACATGGGTAATAAAAATTATTTAGTGTTAAATGGGCTGACATATATAAGAACAAGAGGGTTCAAATGCACCATTAGTTGACTTAAATATAGGCGATTATAGTTACCTCCCATGCTATCACAAGAAATCCCTTCTTGTCCGTTTCCGCATGGACATTATGGGGGTTCTTGTCCGGCTTTTCTGGAGGGGTGTAGCACTCATGTGACGTCACCATACTGGGCCTGCTGGCGCCCACCGAGTTGTGGGCCACCACTCGAAACTTGAAAGTCCCGTAGGGCTGGATCTGCACGGTGGACGTGTTCTTGTCACCTGAGACCTCGTCATAGAAATCGAACCAGGAGTCCGGACTCTCTTTCATCATGTACTGTATTATAAAATGGCTGATCTCGGCGCCATTGGACTTGCCAGGTACCCACGAAAGTTCCGCATATATGCCATAGCAACGGATGACGCGGACATCGTGGGGAGGGTCGGGAGGCCCTAAAAATGAGGAAAGGTTGATACACGCCCATGAAAATGGTAAAATGTTCATTTCAGTCAGAGTTTAACTAGCTATCAAAAGATCGTATTTGTTTTATGTAAATAGAAATAAAAACTGCTGTATAGTAGCCTACATGGAGGATAACATATAGTTAATACACAGGCCCTATGTGAAGGATAGCATATAGTTTATACACTAGTCCAATATTAAGAAAGAACATATAGTTTATACACTAGTCCAATATGAAGAAAGAATATATAGTTTATACACTAGTCCAATATGAAGAAAGAACATATAGTTTATACACTAGTCCAATATGAAGAAAGAACATGTAGTTTATATACCGGTCATATATGAAGGAAGAACATATAGTTAATACAAGGTCCTGTTTGAAAGATAACATAAAGTTTATACACCGGTCCTATCTGAAGGATAACATATAGTTTATACACCGATCCTATACAGCCCCGTAGCGTGAAAATTCTACAGGAGGGGCCATGTATTCTACAGCAGGGGCCAGGCAAGAGCAGGGGGGGGCAAGGTAATACATTTTATTAAGTAGAAGAAATAAGCTGGGGGGCCATACAAATAGCAGGGGGGCCCGGCCCACTGCCCCCCCGCACGCTACGGGCCTGGTCGTATATGAAGGATAACATATAGAGCATTATTTCAATAACAGTACTGGATATTGATACCAACTTAAGACTGTTTATACCTCATATTTATCGATAACTTTTAAGACTCTTTGTAATTTATGTACCGATTGATATTTTCTGAAAATTTGTAGTACGTTTTGTTCATTGGTAGCTAATTAAGATAGTAAGATATGTTTTTTTTTATAACTTCTTTAGAATCATAGAAAGATATTTTAAAAATTCTTACTTAACCCACGAAGTGTGTTAAGAAACTTTCTGTGGTGTGCGGGAATTTTTTAGTGTTTTGGGTACCTTTAGAAAAATCAGTATTACCAAAAAAGTATTACTCCTAGGCCCAGTAAAGTATATATATTCTGAAAGATGATTGAATGGGGGATCATTTTAAATATTTTAAAACTTTTTTTATGTTTATTTATGTGACCTTGAGCTTGGTTTTCAGAGGTCATGAGAAAAAAAACAACTAAAGTGTATCTTTCAAGGTGCCTCAACCTCCCTCTTTTTAAGGTCTACCTTTATAATTCTGATATAATATTATAATATTATAGCCCTTTCATTTACCTTTCAAATTATGTATGATTTGTATGGGTGTGATATATGAATGACTTTAGAAACCTTTTTGTTTTGGTTTAAGTGCTTAAAAATGTGCAAAACGTACTGACATGACAGAAACAAAAAAACTAAGATAAAAAGGACAAAAAAAATTAAAGATATGTAAAATCAATTTATTCAATTAATAATAATATTCTGAATGAGAAAAACATATGAATAAATTTATTCCTTGACACAGCTACGTTTCTGGAGGCCTTGGTTTGTGAAATTCTTGAGTTTAGGTTCACATTTATCATGGCAGCCAACCTTGCCAGTTGGGTACCCCAGTGTCTTGATCGTTTACGATCGGTACGTCTTTTTTTCGTGTCACACAATAAATGCAAGCGTAACAGTCTTCATGAGAATCACTTCTTTCGTTTCATTGAAAGGTTTCAAAAAGATTTACTACAAGAAATAAGTCGTAAACCTGAAGTCCCAGCAATAGCATCCACCATTTTTTTCGAAAAAAATCAACCATGAAAAATAGTTGACAAAATTCAACCTAATAACTCGTTTCCATAAAGTAAAAGTACAAGACAATGGCGAAAAACGGAAGTTTATTTTATAATAAAAGGAAGTGGCTACGGTACAGATAAATATTGGACTGGATTTCTTTTCTCTACATGTATTTTAACCGCACCACAGAAACAGCCCGTCGGCCGATTAAATCGGCCGAACACACTTCGTGGGTTAAGACTGATAGTAAGATATGTTTCTGATACTTACTTAAGACGGTAAGTTTTCCTTTGGCTTTCCCCGTCCAATCACTAACAGAGACCACACAACCGTACTCCCCCTCATCTCCAACCTTGACCTTGACGATCATCAGCACCTGGCGACCTTCAAAAGCTTTGGTCGAGTAGTGACCCTCTTCTCCCTGGTCGGGATCAATTTCAATGCGACGTCCGCCGAATGTCCAGTACACGGTAATCTGGTTTTTCCCCAGGCCCCTGGCCAGTGTGGTTATTGGACACAGGAATTTGGCTGTCTCTCCTTCCTGGACAGCTACATCCGCCATACGTTCTTCTTTCTGTGTGGAACCTGACGAAGAGATCACAGTGTTAATGAGGGAGGTCAGCTAGGAGAAAAACAGTAACATTTCAGAGTTGGCAGCATAGTTTTTCTTTTTTTAATAGTTATTATCGAATAACACAAAAAGTGTGTATTATTGGGTATTAGAAAAAAAAGTATTTAGGATAGTTGGATAATAAACGATAGTTTAAAAAAAAGTCGAGTTAATGGTTAAATAATAATCTGTAAGATTGTATAAACTAATTATGTTACATTTTTTGTAATTCCATTTCTTTAATTATTCCACCAGATCTGTAAGAGCAACTTATTTCTGTAGGTGGTTGGCATTATGCCCACAAATGTGATGGATGTACATTTGATGGGTTTAGCTCCAAAAGCTTCAAAGCCCCTTGTGATATCAACAAAGTGCGTTTTTATGCTTTATGATGTTCTGTTTTAGTAATAAATAATAATAAATACAACTTACTAACCAAGCCTTCAACTGGAGCTAGGCAACTTTGGTCACCAATAACCAGACCATAACCAAAGTATGTATTGATCTGCTAATCTATGACCATAACCAAAGTATGTATTGATCTGCTATCTATGACCATAACCAAAATATGTATTGATCTGCTATCTATGACCATAACCAAAATATGTATTGATCTGCTATCTATGACCATAACCAAAATATGTATTGATCTGCTATCTATGACCATAACCAAAATATGTATTGATCAATTTAACTATGACCTTAAAAAGAGTATGTATTGATTTTTTTTTACCTATGACACCTAAAATAAAACTCATTTTGGACCGAGGAGCTAATGGGACATTTTGGACCGAGGAGCTATTGGGACATTTTGGACCGAGGAGCTAATGGGAAATTTTGGACCGAGGAGCTAATGGGCCATTTTGGACCGAAGAGCTAATGGGACATTTTGGACCGAGGAGCTAATGGGACATTTAGGACCGAGGAGCTAATGGGAAATTTTGGACCGAGGAGCTAATGGGACATTTTGGACCGAGGAGCTAATGGGACATTTTGGACCGAGGAGCTAATGGGACATTTTGGACCGAGGAGCTAATGGGACATTTTGGACCGAGGAGCTAATGGGACATTTTTGACCGAAGAGCTAATGGGACATTGTCATTTAATAATGCCGTTGTTTTTTTTTCCTTTATATATTAATAACTTACAATACATTTTATAGATATCGCCAATTTGGATGGACTATTTCATAGAATTAAGCTGTGAATTAGAAATCGTTTTAATCAGTTTCTGTTTAAAAAAAAATGCAACAGTTTGATTTTAAAAGCTGTGTAAAATAGTAAACATAGCATCAAATGACTATTTTATTTACTTCAAAAGCAAAAAATGTATTTTTTCAATTCGTCCAATCTAAAAAAAAAAGAGAGAAAACAATTGGTAAAACTAGAAATATTTTTTTTTTTTTTACAAAATAGTTCAAGACCATCTCCCCATAAGATCAAATTAAATTCACGTAATACCTTACTAGTGGTGGTCCCACACTGGAATAAAGTGGTTAAAATAACAGCTTATTATATTTTTTTTTTTCTCTCTCTTTCAGCCTGTTTAAAGAACTCATTCATTTGAGGACATTATAAAGAAAGTTTTACGCTTAGGATTAAATTCTACCCCAATGTTCAAAAAATCGATAGTTTTTTTTTTCTTCAGTTACTTGATGCTTGGGACCAGACTTGGTCGTAGTGTGGAATAGTTTGTGGTGATTACCGCAATGAAGGGGACTTTATTTTCCTTGACTCCCTCCTTTCCCTCTCCCAAAATAAGATAACTCGGATATGTCTTAAGCGTTTTGTCTTGATATCTTTTTTTTGTGTCTGGAAACGAAGTCTTGAAGCGACGACGACAAAAATCGAGACAATGGTCTCTACAGCAAGAATGGAACAATTTTGTATCAACTAATTGGAGATGTTAAAACCTCAGAGAGTTAACATAATGGGATTTTTTAAAACTACTTCTTAGAAATTATAGACGGTCGTTTATAAAAGATGGATGATGCGGTTTTAGGAAATGTTTTATTTGCAGAACTAACAACGTACCTGTATGACGTGATAATAATTTTAAAATCAGGATGAGTAAAATCACCCAAACACGTATGTGAAATAACAAATTTTCAGGTTTCTGTCAAACACAAACTTTCATGCGAAATTACTCACTTGTACATATCACGCGTGTTATGCATTATAACAGAAGTAATTATAGATAGATCACCTGACCTCATTAAAATTGAACTCTGAATCTTTATGATACCTGGTCAATAGAGCTATTAGTCCATTTATTATATACAAAAAGTGAATGCAAATTGAAGGGAAAAAAAACTTTCTGAAAACTTACATTTGTAAATCTTTGCAAAGTATTTTAAAACCTACGTTTCGTAAGACTTACATATTTCGATGTTCTAAGGTGAAGAATTTTCTTAGTATCTATAAAACAATTTCAATATTACACCCTTCATCCCCCGGATACAAATCATTTCACAGCACATAGGGAAGATTTAAAAATGACAATATGAAATTGTTAACACAAAAACATTTCATGCAATAACTATAAATTAAATAAGTTTACAAGCCAAAAATGTATTTTTTCTACTCGGCTATAGGTGCGAACGGAAATAACAAATAATATAATAGCGATTTGAATTCTGTGTTAAATCGAAAGAGAAGAATTACTACAACAGTATTCTAGTTTAAAATAAAAACATGAAAAAAATCGGATCTGCCCGAAAGCAAATATATCCTAGCCTACCGATCAAGCCCAAGGGGAAATTTCTCTATGCTAAGGTTTTGCATGGTAAAGCTAGTCAAGGAAAAACAAGCAATTAAGCCTGTTCCATTCTGGACACAGGACGTGTTAGCGCATTTTCAGTACGTTTGTTATCTTTCAGTAAATATTTGTAAATTTTGGAAATGTTTATAAATTCAATTGTGTAATGCATATATCTGAAAAAAGATATTAAAAGGACAAGTAAGTCATGTTGAATAACTGTTACAAAAATAAATAATGATTACGCCCCTTTGATTAGCTTTTATTATTTATATTTAAAATATAAGCAAAACGGTACATAACAATCTCTTATATTTTGGCCCTGAGAGGTCAAATCGCGAAATGGAAAAAGCTATTTCTTGGCAGGCCAAGACCTACAAAATGATATATACATCATGGGTCTAGGACTTATGGTTATTGAGATCTAGGGTGATGACAGACAGACAGACAGACAGACAAAACGGGGACAATAGAGCATTTTTTTTCGAAAATGCTCTAAAAATACAAAAATAGTTACTACATATATCATGTTCATTGACTTAAAACTACATTGGAATCGTGGTTTAATTGGGGAAAATTCCATAACTGGACTCTCAGAGGAAGTTCATTAGAACTCATTTCATAATGTACACATTACACATCAATGGGAAAATGTTTAGAAATTACGAATTTCACCAAGACCATTATCTGCATGCAACATTACCTTGAGGTAGAATTTGTTGTCTGTATTGTTATCCCTTTTATACAGTTCATAGCAGATACAAACATACAATGAAGGTCAAAATAAAACACAGCTTCCTATAACCTGATACCCGCAGCCTTCAATGGATTGATTACACGCGTGATTACGCCGTTTTGAGACCTTGAAGGTCTGTATCGACACAAAGGTCTGGCTCGCACGATAGCTGTCTGGCGAAGTTTATCAGGAGCAGCACACACAATCACTCGCATCGCATGCATGTTCTCATAACACACGCATCTACCCACAACACACAATCACTCACATCACATGCATCTACTCACAACACACACATCTACTCACAGCATACACAATTACTCACATCACATGCATCTATTCACAAAACACACATCTACTCACAACACACACATCTAATCACAACACATACAATCACTCACATCACATGCATCTACTCACAACGCACACATCTACTCACAACGCACACATCTACTCACAACACACACATCTGCTCACTACACACATATCTACTCACAAAACACGCATCTACTCACAACACACACATCTACTCACAACACACCTAATCACTCACATCACATGCATCTACTCACAAAACACGCATCTACTCACAACACACACATCTACTAACAAAACACGCATCTACTCACAACACACTTATCTACTCACAACACATATATCTGCTCACCACACACAATCACTCACAAAACACGCATCTGCTCACAAAATACGCATCTGCTCACAAAACACGCATCTACTCTCAACACACGCATCTACTCACAACACATACATCTACTCATATTTTAAGCATCTATTAAATCACATCTCGCGTATCTACTCACATCAAGCGTATGTACTCATTTCAGCTCGAGCATCTACTCACACACTGCATCTATTCACACGCGCAAATACTGAGGGTAAACCATATACACTCTTGCACCCATAGCGAACACACACACACACACAACCATAAACATGATACACGCACGTGAAACTATTACACTTTCTAGCTTCTGGTGACAATCACAAACACCCATGTGACATTACACACTGTTCCATCTATTCACATTCACACACACACACACACACACTGGTGTGCAAGTATCTAATATTGCTGCTATGTCAAGATTCGATT